>JAOQMP010000006.1:20315379-20329124 GCA_027563575.1 Erythroxylum pedicellare
AGTTGAGTTGATATGGAAGTGAATAAGAGGGATAAATGTAAGGGTATAAGTTTATGATGAGGAATTTAGTAGAAGAGAGGAAGAAGATGGAGCAGAGTTTCTGGAAAAACATGGAGAATTACGTGCAAAAATCGTGATTCTAGAGTAGAAGGTGGTAGTGCAAAAATCAAACATTTTAATACAGAACAATTCTAACTCTTTTTGCTATAACTTTGCCATCCGATCTCCAAATGACTTGAAACTTAAACCAATAGACTCCTAAGACAATGTTCTTTCTTTTCATAAAAATGTAGAGTTATCTGAATTGATTAGAAAAAGAATGATTGACTCAAAGTGAGGGTATGTGCTGAAATGTTATGAACTGGAGATTTTCAAGAACATGATTCGGTATTTTAATTATATATTGATCTGTAGATTTCTAAATGGATTGATTATTGATTCAAATTAAACTAGAGACATATTTATAAAACTTTTTTAAAGAATTAGAATTTTAATTCTATCTCTAAGATTTTAAAAATTGGCATGAAATTGTGTTTTGCCTTAGGTTGTAGCACTACAAGGGGAAAAAATCATATCTTGTAGTTATTGAATAAACTGTACTGATGTAGGCTGAACTAGACTGAGATGTCTTTACCAAAGTTGTATCTTATTCTCTTAGCTTTAAATTGGTATAAAGTTTATAATTTTTAGATATTGTAATTGAGAGTTATGAGGTGTATAACTTGGAGACATGATTATGCATTAGCCAAATGTACATAGTCTGTGGTATTTTAAGCATAAATCATTGAATACTAAACCTAATAGGATGAACTTGGTATCATTGGAAACCTAAGACAAAGAGAGAAAACTTTCTAGAAGGAAGTATTACATAATTACCTCACCTTCCTAATGAGAATAATTGAGCAAAGTGAACCCGAAGGTGGATTGTGAAATAAATCTGGATTGAGGGATTAAGTATGATTTCACATAATTGATAATGTGATAAGATTAAGGATAAGAAACCTAGATTTTTTACATGAACATGCATCATACATATTCAGTATACATGAATGTGCATAATTGAATTCATAATTGTACATAACAGTAATATATGTTTGTATTGAATGTTTTAGAGGAACCCTTAGAGCAACCGATTCCAGATATTGCCGGGACTTCGAGGCAATAAGCAAATATGGAGCTTTTATGAGTAACCTAAGATGATCTCACCTTGATTTATTTTGTTTATTACTGAATTGAATTTGATATTGATGAATGTGTACTAAATTGTGTACTGATTTCGGACATGAAGGTCTGAGTTATTGATTGATGAATGTGATATTAAAGTGCTACTTACCTTACTTTGTTTTGCTAGTTGAATTTGATTTATGCTGATTGTGTTATGAATTCTGGAAAATGATTGTCTGAGACGTTTGATGCATATTTATATCATTGGAAATGCTACTTGCATGTGAATATGATTGACTACTTGCTTTGCACATGAAATGTCTGAAATGACCTTATTTTGTTTTAAAATTGTTGAGTCCTAGTTGTGGGTAAATAGACATGCCTAGAAGGGTCTACAGCTGCTTCTATGACACTTCGTTGTCTGAAACTTCAGTGTCTTCTATTATTGGCACTTTGGTGTCTGACACTTCGGTGTCTTTTGTTATTGAGACGTAAGTCTCTTATGTCATATGTTACCAATTATGATATCTTCTGTATAAGTTCCGTTACCCACTTCTGTAAATGGATTTAGCAGTCTTATGATTTTGTATTCTGATATCAGTTTGATTTTAGCATAAGCTAAATTGTATTTTGTTTCTGAAGGTTTATACCCTCTTGTGTTGAACAATTCTATTATTTATAAAACTCTGTTTTGTTTTGAATTTCTGTATTTGTTGTTGACTTATAGTTTAGTTATTAGTCACTAAGCTATATGCTTAGCAGGGTGGATTTGCTCCAAGTAGGTTCAGAGGGACGTAGGAACTGGGACAAGATAACTGCGATGGCCAAAGGAGTCTGATTTTTATTTTGTTCATATGTATTTTGAGATTGTTTTTGGACTTGTATTTGATGTCTATAACTCCTGAATTTTTATTTTGATGGGTTGTAATAACCTTAGTTCAGGTTGCTTTACGAAATTATGATATGCGATGTATGCTTATTGAGATTCTGGTAATACATGTATAAAGTATTTTGTATGTTTCAAAATGCTTCGTGTTCAGTGTGTTCTGCATGTGTGGCACTCACAATATCCCCCTAGGGGTTATTAGGGCATCACAAAGCATATAATCGAACATCCATAAGATATTTGAGAACATACCTTATGAGAATGGCATGTTAAAGCGACTACATTATCTTAGTCAAGGCATCATACATAACATAAATGTTTCAAAGATCGATTCTTCCCATTTCATTCACAAACAAAAACATTCATTGGGTTATTACACTCATGATTAGCGTATATATACAATATACAATATGTGAGAGCTCATAACTTTATACATTATATACAACATGAAATGGAATGCTGGACCAAAATATTCTTACTAGACCCTTCAGTATTAGATGACCAGACCTTTGAGCCATTCTTATTTTCAAAATTGAAAATAGTAGACCGCTACTAGATTTCCTTAGAGTTAGGTCTCCTAAGTACCTAAAAATCAACATTGCAATATTGATAAGTTTTGCGAACTTAGTGAGTGAATTATTATTGATGTGCTTACTCAAAATAGAATATAAACATTATAAGTATATAACACAATTCTATCAAAATCTCACATTATCCCAATTTTGCATAGTCATCATATTTCAATAAGTTTAACATGAATACAAACACTTCATATCATCATTTTAGAATAATCAAATCATTCATCTTAATCGTTCATACAATACAGGTCAATTTATATATGCAAAATATATATGTGACTCCACTTTCATTTTTACTTTGTTGTGACTAAATGATTATTTAATTTCCCATATCTGTTGTGGATATCGGGCTCATTTCATATATTGTGCCGTACCCATTATGGATACTGGGCTCATTGATAACTGAGCCTGAAGTTCTTTGTGCACATTGATGAGCTTTAAACTCTTTTTGACTTGGGTCACTCCGGCCACAACTCCTTTATCTGATCATGCATAATAATGAAATGAAATGCATCAAATCATATATTAGGCTATCAATAACTTTCATTTAGTATGCACAATCATTATCACATTTATCAGATCTAAGTCCGGCATTTAATATTTAGTTGAGTACACATTTTTTCCATATTCGCATACAATTAGGAAACACTTCTAATACAATCCTAAATATTAAACTGCTCAGACCATCAATGCTTAGAATTATCAATATCACCATCATGTTAATAACAATTCAATATCTGAAAGTTAATCAAAGCAATTTAAACATAGTGAGAAAACATCTAAGTTAACTCACTGCACATATAATTCAATCATAAACACACATATAATTGAGTTTACACATCTAGGTTGACTCACAGTATGCTCCAAAATAGCTATTTCCTTGACGATTCAGCAATGTCTGGACAATTAGGTCAATTTGTTCTTCTATTTTCATGCAATACATATATAATTCACATATTACTAAATTGATCAATCATATGACTATTCAATCATACACATGTTTATATGTATCATGTTCAATGCATGCTCAATTGGCTTTCACAAATATGTATCTTTATTTATAAAGTTTGATCATTATACATCATATCTTTTACATAACTTATTGGTAATTAGATTTATGCCTTAAGTAAAATTGATTACTCTAGATTCATCAATCATTCATTCACTAATATTTTTCTAGCATTATATATTCTCACAATTTCCCAATTCTCATTCATTCATACCTAATTCACATTTCTCATATCCTTTGGATCACATTTGCATCCATAAGAACACATTCCTTCCTTTAACAACTCACAAAGTTTAGATTTGGATACATTGATCTCAAAAAATGGGGAATTTGCTTTCAAATTGATAGACCTTGACTATCCAAGCTCTACTTATGTTAGTACTTGTGATCGATAGAGAAGCCTTCCAATTGTAATTGGAGTAACCCATCAGTGCCACTTCCTGTTCTCTAGCCTCGTCTAACCACTATGAGTCATTAGAAAAAGATCCAATTGAACCACCTGAAATTGAATGATTTCTCTTTCTTCGAGCAACTCCTATAGTGAAGGAAAGACCCAACAAAATCAAGGGGTCAATATTGCGGGTTTCATCTTCCATCTCTCCATTCTATCGGAGCAGGTTTCTTTCAATAAGATTCTTCGCAAACAAGAGAGGTAAGAGCATTCCAAATTACTGAGTAGCAATTTTAGCTATCCAGCTTAACCTAACCAAAGGAATAACAAATAAGAATCGAAGAGTTCGAGCCCTCATATTCGCTTAACTGATCAGCATTCTTTATTAATATGCATTATATATTGCCAGTGCCCCCTTCCCACTTCAGTGGGTGTGAGTAGCTTTTTAAGGATCACTAGTCTGGACTAGTGTAGAGGCGGGTTAAAGTCCTTTTAGGCTCTAGAGAGGAATCGAATCCCCTAGCATCAGTCCTTGGGTGGATTGCTTTTCATATCCCTCTTTTTTACCATAAGATTCGAAATTACTGGTTAAAGCATCTTAGGATACGACATCTTTGGGCTTAGCGCTTGAGCTTGGCTTAAAAGCTCCTTTCGTCTCTTGTCTTTCTCGATGTGATTCCTCTTCTTTTTTGTCCAATTCTTCCTTCTTTTAGGTCATTATCGTTCTGCTAGTGCAACCTATTATTCTATATTTTGTAGAGTATAACTCAGGATTTTCCCTGTTCACTTTGATCTCAGTTGTCGCTACCTATTTATACAACTGCTCAACAATGTATCGGAGACTTTACCAATACCGAGACCAGTTGAATGACATTAGTTATACTCTAAAGAAGGCTCATTATAGGATTGTACTTTATTCTTTAAGTTATAACCTTAATTAACAATTTAAATTTATCAAATCCTTAACCAATTAATCCAACAACAATATAGGTTCATTTTGAGTTTTCATCAAATCCAAATACACCAAAGTAAAGTAACTTATCCTTAGTTAGTTCAATAATCACTCAAAATAGAATTTTTTCTGTTTCAGAGCATTTCCCATGATAATGGGGTACCTTTCCATGATCGTGGAAAGATAAAGTAGAAAGCTTTTTCACTTCATTACATTGCCACGATCATGGGAAGGAGTTCATGCAGCTTCCACGATCGTGGGATGGGTGAACAGAAAGTTCACCATCCATTTCCATCAACTTTTCTTCCAAATTTCAATACCTTTATGATAATCCATAAATTATACCTTATAACTTATAAATAATTTGTCTTTTATACATCAAAACCAAATATTAACATTCATTCCCTATCATACATGAAATCCTAACTCTTTCCCCATTTCAAGTACACTACACTAGCACCTTTCTTTATCATAAATTAACTTTTAATATACTTCAATTCTTAATCTAATCCATCCTTAAAATAGCATATAACCTAGGGTTTCCATGTATCAAAAACAAAACCAATTCATTCATCAAATTTTCATCACATTTAATCATCAATTATATATACAGTCCAACCTAATTCATCCCTAATCAATCATCATAAATGTTATGCTCACATATGTATCAATAGGGTAATCAATTACTTACTTGTTTAGCTCAAAGTCTCCTCAATTAACAAGCTAACCAAACCTTCCAAACATTGAAACATACATCAATAACAAGATGGAAATAAAAAGGGTTTCAATCACAAGGTGAAGGCTGTAGAATTTTGGAAAAATTTAAGGTTGGAAGGATTATGTATGGGTTTCAATGATGAGAGAAGGAGGAGGAGATAGCATGTAGCAAGAACAAAAGAAAAGATGGTCTTTAATGTGTGTGTGTCATTGGTGTATGTGTGTGGCAAGGATTCAGACACTTAGCAAGACACTTGTCAAGTAAAGAGCTATGTTATGTGTCCTCTTCCTAAACCACAACTTGTCACTTAATAACTAATCCAATTGTCACTCAATCTCTAGGCCATTTGTCTCATAATTTCCTAAGCCATTGGTCACTCATTTATTTAAGCCATTTCTCACTTTATTACTAATGCCACTTGTCACCATTTCATAGGCCTAATCAACCTAAATTCTCATGTATCAATTTGTCTTGCCATTTAACATTTTTCCTAGTCTAGGTGCGCACGCACATCATCAATCACTCAATTGCAACAACAAATTCCCAATTACTAGTTATAATCCATCAAAACAAAATTTAAGACATAATCAACACACAAGTACATCATAATTAGTTAAAACCTTTCATACCTCAGGATATGTCAATTGAGTTCATTTACTATCTTTATATTGGAGTTGTGTCAATATAGTGCCCTGAAAAGCAAGCGTATTTACATGTAACTTAATTTTCTTTTCGTTAAATTTTCGTAATAAAAATATTTATTATTAATGAAACAAAAAGTTTGGTTTTATATGTATGAGCATTATATAACTAGTCATAAGGTACCAAGATTTTTTTATAAATAATATATATACATGGAGATGTATGGGAAACATGTACATTATTATAATCTAAAACAATTGATTCACATTTGAATAATCAAGTTGGTCGCTTGATTACAGTTTAAACTGTAGTGTTGAGATTTATCTCCATGTAAGTAAAGGAGTTTACTTCGAGGAAATGATGAGTTTCATATCATGATAGTAGTTGACTATCAATAATGGCACTATTAAATGAATATGGAATCACGTGTGTTTTACAAAATAAAGTAGGCCGTTATTTTAATCTTAAAACATACATTTTAGCATTTGCTTATTATAGACCATAATCTTGATGAGTGGTGAACTTATATACGTTTCATTATAATTCTTGATATGATCAGAATGGATTTTTACAAAATATAAATCTAGTGTCTGCATGTTGGAATTATTAATTGAAACAAGTATCAGGGAACATTCACTCAAGTACAGAGTTTATAGTGACATCATCACTTCTAGATGTTTTATTGAGATTGGCGATTAAACTAGTACCAGTAGTTTGATGGACTAGCTACCTAACAAGTCTTAACATCAAGATGAGATCTTATGTGTTAATCACCATATAGAGTAAAATGGGAGATCTAAAAGGAAAAACCAATATAAGGGCAAAATGGTAATTTTAACCTTTATTGTGTAGATGGCTATAATAAGGTTCATAATAGGATTTGCAATTGGACATTTTATTTGAAATATGTGTTCTCATAATATTTAGTAATTCAAGAGTTCAACTAATTGTCTTTAGTTGAATGACATTTAGTTAATAAGCTAGAATTAATTGTAATGAGATTAAATTAATTTTGGCCTTATTGGAGATTGAATTATCTAAGTCCAATAAGATTCTCCACTTGACCTCAAGGAAGGTTATCAAGCTATTTAAGAAATAAAAAAGGAGATTTTAAAGCCCATGATTGAATGTTGGGCTTACACTAATTAATGGTTAATTAAAAGCCCAAATGAACATTTAGAAATGGGCTAAACTTTGATTTAATTTAATTAATTAGATTAATTATATTAAAGCAACATTCTTAAAGAAATGAATGATAGATTGATCCTTTAACTATAGTGATATATTTGTAAACAAATGAACATTTAGAAATGGGCTAGACTTTTATTTAATTTAATTAATTAGATTAATTATATTAAAACAAAATTCTTAAAGAAATGAATGATAGATTGATCCTTTAACTATAGTGATATATTTGTAAACTTGAGTTTCTAGCACGAAAGACAACAAGCATAAGGAAAGAAATTTTTAGTAGAAAGTAACATCATAAAGAATCCCTCTAAGAGTACTAGAAGCATTTCAAAAAGTTGTATACAAGTTGCCCCTATCACAATATCATATAATAACTCTCTATCTAATATTTCTATTAAGGATTATTACCTAGAAAATATAGCAAGTGGTGGAGCACTGGGTGAAAAGATTCCCAAGGAGGCAAGAACTTTAATCGAGCATATGGAAGTAAACACTTAAAAGAAAGCATTTGCAATAATGTTATAGAGTAAATAAGGTAAACAATTCATCTATAGAATATCATTTAGATGAACTAACATCTTTTGTTAGACAAATAGTTGAAGGAAAGGCACTTGTGAAAGCTTGTGGGATATATATAAATGTGAACCATCTGATGGATGGTTACCCAACTCTAAAAGAGGGAGACATAGAGTATGTTAATGTTGTACGAGGAAAGTTTTCCCAATAATATAATCCATATTCCCAGACCTATGATTGAATAGGACATGTTGGATTTAAGAGCATCAAATAATGTTCTGCACCATTCCATTTATGCTTCTTTATATTTAAGGCCCACTAAAAGAATCTACCATTATCATATAACTACATGATTGCACTAATGCTTATCTAGATAGGGTGATTGGGGATATTCTTATATAGGTGAATGGAATATTATTTCCTATAGATTTTTATGTGATAGATATGGATGATGATCCTTCCTATAATCCCACACCTATTTTACTAGGGAGACTATTCCTTCACAAGGCTCAAACTAAGATAGATGTTCATTAGGGTACCCTCATAATAGAATTTGATCAAGAAGTGATTAATTTTGATATTTTCTTTGTCATGAAACGCCCCAAAGTTGATCATTCCATTTATGTGATTAATATGATTGGCCCTTTAGCATAAGAAGGTTTTAAGTGCAATTTCAGAGATAAAGTGGAAGCAACTTTAAATAAGGATAAGACTAATGCTTACTTTGAATAGATGATCTCAAGAAAAGCTCAATTGTTGGCCAAAAAGTTCTTTAATATTCTAGATTTAAATTGTTTCCAAGTAAGTTGTGTTCTTGTTATATTGATCCTTTGATTATTTCTAATGTTTCTCCTTATAGTATATTAGAGATTTAAAGACCAAAAATAGGGAAGATATTTAGGGTCAATGATCATTGCTAAAATCCATTTCATATGGAATTCCAAGTGTAGAATGCAAAAGTGGTGACACCTAAAGATCAAAATTTTACCACATGACAAAGAAAACATAGAGTTGAGCTAATGAAAGTAAAAAAAGGTGCCATTTGGGAGGCAACCCAAGGGATTTTGTTCCTTTTCTTTAACATTTTTTCATATTTTGTTGTTTGTTGAATAATCCATCTCTTACATTTAATTTTACATTAGGGATAATGTATGTTTTAAGTGTGGAGGAGGAGACATTGGTTTATTATGTTTGTTTTTAGGTTCATTTTTCATATTATTTTTGAAAAAACATTTTCTCAATTTGAAATTCATTGTCATCATATAGAAATATAATGACAAATGTTTGCTACATCCATATAGGAAATGGTTTAAAAACTAACTTTTTGTAATATTAATGGACTTATTTTGGTTATTTTTCCAAAATAAGTAAGCTGACATTTTTGCAAGGAAACATCAAAACATGTAACAATATAGCACAAACAATTTCAACCTTTAGTCGCACCTCAATCAACTTTTCATCCTTAGCAATCCTCATATTCATCAAGAACTTCAAACTAAATCAATGTGTGTGATATCCTATTTTCCAGTATATGTTTAGGGTTTAACACTAAATTATTTCATATATATGCATAACATTAGCATTCAAACTCGAATTGATATTTTTACACATTACAAAGATAGCATATGAACTCAATTGACTTATCCTAAGGTATGAGAGAAGTTAAGTGAGCATGATGTGGATTATGAATTAATATGCCTTGGATTTTGGTATGATTAGATTTCAATTAGTAAATTGAAATTAAATGTTATTGATTGAGAGATTAATGAATTAAATGTACATTTGGTCTAGGAAAAATGCCAAGTGCTAAGAAAAAATTGATATATGGAAATTAGGATGATTAAGCCTAAAATTGAGTGACATTTTGCATAGTTAAATGTGTGAATTAAATGACAATTGGAACAATTATTATGTGACATATGGACAAATCTTGGAATGACATTTGGACTGATTTAATAGGGGACAAATGGCAACCTAATATGTGGATTAGTGGTAGCTGATTAATTAGCCAATTACATGCCTTAAGACATATGATGAGTTTAGAAGTTGACACCTAGCATGATGATGGAGCAAATTCCAGCAGCAATGTTTCTGCTGATTGATTCGAAGTCTTTTTGTTCTTACCCTTGGAGGTCAAATGAAAAATTTAATTCCAATGATTGCAATATAGAATGCAACCTCGGGTTATTTCACTTAATCAGAACCTAGTGAATGGTTCTAAGCTAGCCTATGTGTCCTGATATGCAAGCTAAATTAATAAAGAAAGGGGTTTGATCTTTGGAAGTCTTGACAAAATTAAATGAATTGTGAGAGAGAAAAAAATGTATAAATTTTTTTTTGGATTTTGGGAATAAAAACGGAAAAATTAAGACAAATGATCAAATGGAATAGCATCCTCTTGAAAATGAGCTTTGGTTATCATTGTTCAAAATAAATTTTGATGGGAGAGAAATCACCAAGTTTCAAATGGTAAACCTTAAAGAACTCTTTAAGTCCAAGGTCTTAATCAATGAACTCCATTTCTTAAGAACTTATTGAATGCCCTTAGTATGTGTAATGGGTAAGTCAATGCAACAAGTCACTTTGGGATCTAGAATCAACTCAATATCAATCATAACTAGGCAGATAAAAGAGAATCAACAAGATCATAAATAGACATGTATGAGACTTCATATATTTAAGTTCCAAGTTCTACATCAACACATCCCAATAACACATTAAATATCCAACACTTAATTAAACTCTAATAAAGAATGTCCAACTAAAAATTACAAATCCTAAACCTAGGAGTTCGTAATAATATAGCTGAACATGGAATAAATTACTCCCCTTTGAAGCCAATTGAACTCTAGCCATTGCTACATCTTCAAGAGAAGAAAGGTGCCTAGCCAAGCATAACTCTAGGAGATTTCACCACCGGGAACCTACTGGAAGCATCCATGGTAGTAGCTGTTGGTTAAGGAGTAGAACAGTGATGTGGATAAGAAGGGGTGAAGGTGTGTAGAAGAAATTTTCTTCTGAAGGTAGAGAGAGTGAGTGTGTATATTTGAACTGTCGGCTATCTCTCCTCTTCTTAACCTAAAAAAGGTAGGTTTAACAAAAATGGGTTATGGATCGGGTTGCAAAGTGGGTAAACTTCCAAAAATGGTTCGGGTAGTCGAAGGTTTTCCGCGGCGACAGATGAGATGGCCGTGATGAACTTTTCTCGAAAGTTTTGGATTGGAGTTTTTGGTTTCTCCGCCGCAGCGATGTGAACTTCATGCCACGGTGAACTTTTCCCAAATATTTTCTTGAATAATCTGTTGAGTTCTCCGCGGTGACATGATCTAATGCTACAATGAAATTATCCCGAAGAGTCTTTGCTTGGGTTCTTTATACTTCGCCGTAGCATAACCTCACCTCTCGCCACGGCGAACTTCCTGTTGCCTTGATTTGTTGACTTATCATTTTTGGACTTTGCTCCTTACTTCACTCTTTGCCTCTACTTGTTTGAGTGTCCTACAATAAACAAATAGTAGTTTGAAGTATCAATTGTTCTTAGAAAATTTAATTTAATGAAATTGATAATAATTTGTGACAATTTTACTCTCAAACTACATAAGGTAAAGGCAAGCACTCAAGAGTCAAATTAAGCATAAAATCTAAAAATAAGAGCCATGTAGTAAAAACCATGAAAGTGTCACCAATTTATATAAAAACTTGGGTTCAATCAGGGTGTTTCTAGGCTATGCGCATAGTAAGTCATTTAGTTAGGTATAGATTTGGGTTAGTGATGAGCTTTAAGTAGAATTGCACTCGGATCCCAACCGCAAACATACGGGTTATTGTAGTACGTTTATCGTTCCCTCAAGGATTTATACTAATCACTGTTTAATTCTTTCCAGATTGTTTAAGCTAATAATAAAAGATCTAGAAGTTGAAAAGGATATGATGAAATCAACTATGGTTAAACTATCATAACAAAATTTAGCTATAAGGAAAGAATTGTTTCTCACAAATCTCAAGATTAAAAGTTCCAAAAAAAATTTCAACTCCTACTAAGTAAATCTGACTTCTTTTATTCTACTCCCTCAAGTTTCCTAAGAATTAACTCTTCTCTCTCATGTATGAATTACTTACTCTGTTTTATTATAATGCAAATCTCTCAATTTGGATGTAAATGAAACAGAGATAAACTACATAACTTTCAAGGAATAAAACTTGAATACTAATCTCTCTGCATGCAAGTTAGACTTGTATGATTTCTCTAAAAGATATTAATTCACATTAAGATCCACTAGAAACTATTCATAAGGAAAATAACCATACACAGTAGAAGTTCAGAAATCAAGATTCACTAATAACGTTGAAACAATCTTTAAAAAAGGAAACTAGAAAACACACATCATCTTCAAATCGGAAAATTAAAGTAACTAAGAAAAAATATGAAAATTGCAGAGCTCCCCCTTCTTCTCTTTTCTCTTCACCACTTCATTCTCTATTCCACCCTTTTCGCTTGTTATTGTCCTCTCCTTATTGTCCACGTCCAATAACTTGTAACAGCTTCCCCCACATTCTTGCACATTGAAAGCTTCTTTTAACCGTTTATCACTCGTTTAAACATGTGAGGAAACATCGAGATTACCCTTGGAAGTTGCGTATTGGAATCACATAACAATTCCTGACGATCACACCTGAAAGTGAATGAACTCCTTCTGGTTAAGAGACTTGAATGCGATTGCATCTTAATTTATTGTGACCACACCTAAAGCTACCTCTGAAAGATCATATGATCTTGCAATTGCACTTAAGTGGCTTGCGATTGCACCTTGATTCCTTGTTTCATTTACCAACTTTCATCATCTTGTTCCCTATTCCTTCACACTTAACAAAACATCAAACTTGCTTAAAAGCTAAACTAAGCTACTAAACCAAGAATGAAAAGTACAAAAAACATAACTAAAAATATTAACACTCAACAAGTTAGAACACACACATCAATACTCACCACTATACTTATGCTTGTCCACAAGCACATACAACGACACAAAATAAATGCAAGCAATAACTCAGGTAGTTTGATACCAAGAATATTTTACCCACCTTGATAGGCTTGTGGACTTCCTACAACCCTTTAACTCCTTAAAAATGCAGAAAAGCTTCTTAAAATCAAATTGGGAATAGTACGCATACAAGAGCAGGAACAGCACCAATAACTTCATTATCAGAATCAAGTCACTGTAGAAAATATTTGTAATCTTGTCAATAGTTAAAACTGTGCAATGAGGATGAGAGACTTTATTTCGAACACAACTTAAGAAGCTTACTTGAGATGAAAAAGTTTTTTCAATTAAATGCAATTAAGAAGCACACTCAATTGCACAAAACCTACTTCACTTTCATCAACAAGTGGCTACTAGCACTACTCATGTGTCTAAGGCTAGTTTCAGGCAACCTTAGCACAGTGGAACAAGAATTTGGATTTTTTTTCTAAAATTCTCAGCACTTTGTCTCATCCTCAAGTTAAACTTCAAGTAAACATCACATCATCATGATTAGTAATCAAGCACTTAATACTAATAATTTCGCTAAAAGTAACAAATCCATTCTAGTATGCACATTATCCTCAAATGTTGGCCCCTAATTTTTTTATTTATTAAGCATGATTTAAATGAATTATGAGGTGTTGATAGATTAATTTTTGGAGTTAATTTGTTAT
>JAOQMP010000006.1:20330530-20340614 GCA_027563575.1 Erythroxylum pedicellare
TGTTTTCAAAAAGTAGTGATTTTTATATTGATGTTTTATTATGATGCCATGTGAAGTGAAATAGTGATCGTTCGTAGCTTGCCCTTATCGTAGGATATGTACCGGAATGACCTGCGGGCGTCCCGGTGTGTACCCTGCAGTAAGGGGGCGCTACACGTGTTATCATTCCCCCAATTTAATGCAAAGCTTTGCATCTATATCCTCAATTTGGTGATCTCATATAGAGAAAACACTCTTAACGTAAAGGCAACATACATTTGAATGCACTCCTCAAAATAATCTACCTTAATCAAGATCAAAAACATCTTTTCTAGAACTCTGAACTATTACGTAAAACACCTCATTTAAAGCTCTATAATGCCATTGAGTTGAAGCATTTGAATCACCTAATAAAATTCCTTAATAAAGGTAATCGTTTCTTCTCTAAGTGGTATGTTGAATGTTAGTATCAAGTGGAAGTTTCAACTTATAATTCCTTGCTATTTGACTCAGTCTAATACATAAAGAACTTGCACTATTTATTTGCGTCTATATATCCCCTAGGTGAATCTTATGCGGCTACTACTACTCCATTCTAACCACAATGTTGTTTTGATGTTCAACCAGTTAATCTCTTCATCTATCCCTATTTTATTTACAAGTTTCCTCAATTTTAGGGTTAAATAAAAAAGATTGTCCAAGTTTTCAATTTAGATCTGCTATTTTGTGTTAACTACCTAAAAACCAATTAAAGAAAACAAAAAGTTAACAAACATTAGAGCTTCAGTGTTCACTTATGTTAAGTTCCAGTTTTCAAATAAGATTAATTATAATGGTTGAACTAACAATTAACCTAATATATTTATGTTGTTAAGGCACATAGGTATATTTAATTAGTAACTACCATCTTGATGTATAATTTGACCTAATGAAACTCATTACTATTTAATTATCACTTCAGTTTAGGAAATCTTTCTCTAAACCTAATATTTACTCTACTAGAGCTTGAATCATAATTCTCCTTTTAGTCCTTCATACAATCCCTAGGATTGAGTCCATGGTGATCAAACATAAATCATACAATTAAGAGAAAAAAGAGTAAATTCAAGTGAAAAAAACAATCTATCATGCATTAGTAGTTAAAGAATCCATCATAAGCTACATATTTAATCCTAACTAAGTTTTAGTCATTAATCATTAGAAAAAAAACTAAAATAAATCATTCTTAATATAAGAGAAAGAAAACAAAAGAATTAGAGGAGCTAGCAATGTTTTTTCCAGTCTAGATCTACAATCCTTTCTTAATGTTAAGACATATTAGAACTATAAAAACAATTCCAAGGTAGATGTCATAAACCTTCCAAATGTTCCCTAAGTTAAACCTATTAAATGTATTTATAGCTAGAGTTACAAAATAGAGTCCTAAAGTGCTTGAAATTATATTTGTATATGTCCTCAAAATTTATGTATGAGAACTTATGTCGAATCAACATTAACAATAGCATTAATTTTATTCTAGAATTTTTTTACGTAAAAAAAAGGCTTTACTTACAAGTCATACTGTAGCCTTGATTTTGATTTATTTCTTAACCTCTTGAACCTTGCAAAAGTTAGGTTCTTGTCTTCCTTAGTGTGTGTGTGGAACCTATTTGCTATGTCTCATAAACTTTAATTTCTTATTTTAGAGCTTAAATAAATTGATGATACATCTTCAAAGCGATGTCATTCACGTTAGCTTCCAAATTACTCTAATATCACCTTGATTAGACAACTATAAACAAATTTACACTCAAATTTGTGATTTATCTTGCAAATCCCCACCTACTAAACATAGGAAAGCATCATACAATTCATAAAATATATTATTAACATGCAAAATCACAACTAATTTAACCCTTAAATAACATGTAAAATATCAAATTATCACTCATCAAAGATCTGAGTCGGTATCTGAGTAGTTTCTTTTTATTGCAATGAAAATTTAGATAAAATTTATAAGATTTAAGCTAGCACTCATTAAATAGAATCTTATAAAATTCTCTCACTAGATCGCTATCTCAGTAGTAGCACAATCTCCATATGCTCATAAGGTATAAGATATTTTAAGTAATTATCTTATATCTCAATGGTAGCAAAATCCCCATCAGGTGATATGGTATAAGATATTTTAAGTGATTATCTTATATGTCAATGGTAGCAAAATCCCCATATGGTGATATGGTATAAGATATTTTAACTGATTATCTTATTGTAAGTCAAATATTGTTGATTTATATCCAACAACCAATTAGTTGAATGTAGTTTTATGTTAAAGCAATCTTTATCTTATGTTTTTTTGTTTAATTAACTAACATACAAGATTATGTTCGTTGAATAAATCTAATTTAAAAATAAAAATTATGATATTCATATTGTATTTATACATTATCCTTAAAGTGTTCCTAATCATTGATAAGACTGGACATTAATAGAGTGGAAAGATTAGTACACATTGTGCTTCTTTCTTATGAAGTATATAATTTCATTGACTAAAAATATAGAGATACTTAAACAAACATGTGGGTGATTTTTAGAGAATAAGTTCACTGAACTGACTCAATATGATAATTTTATTTGGAACTCTACTCATATGTCTATGAAAATTTTTATTATGTGGATTGTATAAGTGATCTTCTGAATTAAGATTTCTAACGTATCTCATGTAGTGATTATTATATTTTAGTACTACTTGTTCCATATCTTAGTCAAAGGTAGCTCAATTGGAAAGAATATTCCAATGTTATAACCTAGTATTGATTTAAGAAATCTTTAGTCAAAGTGAAATGATACTTGGAAAATAATTTTCAAATATCATTAAAACAGCCAGTTACTAATGATAGGGAACTAATATGATTAGAATCATTTATAATTACATTAGTTTTATAATATATTTCTAATCATAACATTGTATTATGAAAGGATTAAATTATACGAAAAATCATATGCATAAAGGTTAATAAAATCACTTTGAAATTCATAATATTTTGGAGGTCATGATTTATTAATAGACACAATTCTGGATTTATTCATATAAATTGTTTAATTACATTATTAAAGACAAGTTAAAGATTTTAATATATATAAATCCTAAATATAGTTTATGATAATAATTTATGCCCATTGTCAACATATCTAGGAGCTTGATGGATCACACACATTGAACAACTAAAGAGATAAAAAGGTAATTTAATCATATCATCTTTCTAAAAAGAAAGAGAAGATGTTTGCATCCACAAATTAGTAGGACCACAAAATACACAACTTCTAATTCTAACCTCTACTACGTTATCAAATTTAACAATGTTTGCTCTTAGTCTCTTTATAATGTCTCATGACCTTGACTTATGTAGGTTCTTTAATGGTATTACTAAAGAAAAGAGATTTTCGTATGAGTGCAACAACTCAAGTCTTCTCTAAGTCACCAATATCTTCAATAAATTTTCCTAATATACAGTTTTTAGACATTGAGAGTTTGATAAGTTTTGTAAGGTTTGCGAATACACTTAAGTCTACATCAATAAGAGGCCTACCCCAAAAAATATTTTTTTAGGAATAAAAAAGAATATATCCATTAGTCAAAATAACTGTAAATGGTGTTTACATAAGATAAAAAATTAAAGATCCTAATAGAACATAACAAAACCTTATATGCTTCAGACTAAAGAAGTATTAAAACTTATTATAAGAGACATTGATCAAAAGAAACACCATCATTTAACATAGAAAAGGTTTTACAATATGGAGAACATAATTATTTAATCATACATGTGCATTCATTCAATATTCCTTGTCACCTTCATCTGATCATTTAAGGGAACTTTGTGCATGTGCATAACGAGATGAAGTCTCACCTGTACCAGTAGCTAGTTTATAAATATTTTTTTGCCCTCTCCTAACTTATGAAAGCTCTCCTACTCCTCTTGTCCTAAATAATAGTGACCAAGTATGATCAACATACCATAAAGATCCATTTTTCATTAAATGATCTGTGCTAAAAATTGATGCTCTAGTCGATTAAATGTTAAAAGTTATTAGGTGTTGGACCCCATTTTTGGAGCCCAACTATCCGGATGTCATAAAATGTGAGCATACGTATTACCTTTTAGGGTTATTTCCCTGAGCTCTCATTAGCCATCATCGGTTCATCTTCAATCTTATAACATCCCAAAAGTTTCCTTTTCCATCAATATAGATCAAGATATGCTTAAAAACCAAAGTATGCTCTTAACCAAGTCATGCTCCTGCAATCGGTCCCATCACTTTATTTCAATCAATCATTTTCAACCAATTTTTATTCAGGGATAGAAAAATGTGTTAAGAATCTATTGATTCAAGAATCACTTCATTTGGAGGTCGGATGATGAAGTTATGGCCTCAATCATATTGTATCTATTTTGGAACAATAGGCATAACTTTCACTACAGATGTCAGATTAAGTTTTTTTTACGATGATTTCGAAGATAACTTTTAGATCTACAACTTTCATGAAGATTATGAAGAGAGATTTTGAAATTTAGAGGGAAAAATCATAAATTTTCGAAGTTATATAGTGAATGTCCATTAAATGGACATACACTGCACCCTAGCAAACATAGATGGGCTTGGGGGTACTCTCCAGACCTAGGAAGGTCCGTTTAATGGACCTAATGTCCATTTAACAAACATGGACGGAGCTGGGGGCATTTTTAGACTTGAGGAGGTCCGTTTAATGGATCTAATGTCCGTCTAACGAACATATGTGACCCCTAAATCCCTCCAATCCCTTTCCAATGGCTCCTACATCCATTCTAACATCATGTTCAATCATAATCTTCCCAAATTCATTTCTTCTAATGAAATATCACTCCTTCAACATTCAATTACCAAATCAGTTGCATTAAAGCTCCCAAATCTCAACTTAAATGATTCATCACATCCAATCATTTCTCAAAATTTACTCTAGTTGTCCTATATGCATCCTATGCAGCATCACCAACTTATAAAGATAATATCTCTCAACTCTGATATCCAAAAATTTCATACTTTATATCATTGGAAAGCTAGAAAGACAAGCTACAACTTGAAAGAAGAAATTTTTTTTCTAATTCAGCCTAGATTTATGCAGTTTTTGGGGCCAACATTAGGTATATTACTTACTAAACACCTTTGACCCATCTAATTTAACACACTACTTGAAAAGGGTCATTGAAAGAATATATGATCAATTGATTACATGTTAGATTTGCATCAATTAGGGATACAAAGGAATTTCTTAAATTATCGATGATATGAAGTTCTCTATTAAATTCTAGAAACATATTTACAGTATGTATTTATTTTAGATTAATTTAAGCCATGAAATTATCATTTATGCTTCCCACCATAAAGATATAGTTGTTTTATTAGAAAACTCACCATTACTTGTGTATCCATCTCACATCATCTTCTTTTCTAGGGATTTATCGTAAGGCAAATAGATGTGCCAACAAATTATCATCCATTATCATTATAAATATTAGTTCTTTATTTTTTAAGGCATCTTTGACATTCATGTTCATCTAGAGACAATCCTTTAGTTTAGATAAGGAAGGTAATAAGTAAATAGGACCATATTGTGACCAATTGTCGTACTAGAAGGAAATCTTAGAACCATCCCTTATTTTATGAGAAATTGAGTGACTTATAATACTTCTTAGGCTATATATTTTTTATATAACTGAGGATGTGTTTCAATGGCATTTCATTCTCTATATGTTTGCATCTTTAATATGATAACTGTGAGCCCATTTAGCCTATAAAAAATCAGTCTCTAGGTTCTCTTTGCTACCATAGTCATATTCATAAACTTTAAAGGAATTAATCCCCCTTCATTATTCTTTTAGAGCATAAACTTTTCTCCATTTAACTTTTTCTTTAAACTTCTCCTTATTGCTTCCTTTTCATATAAATATCCTCAAGGTTTTTTATATTACCTTAATTACCATACTAGGTAATGTAAGATGTGAAGCCCAATAAAGACTTATAGAATTTAAGGTTAGTGAGATTAACAGCAGCCTTCATGCTATAGATAAAGATTTTGGAACTCCATAACCTTATTTTAACTTCAATCTTCTCCAATAGGGGTTTAAAAATCATTATATGAAAGCCTAGATAAGGACATAGGAATCTCGAGGCATGTGAGAGGTAAATTCAGAGGTTTTAATCCTTCTAGGGTGGATTATCAATTAGCATCATGAGGTGCATTAGTTGAAAGATATATCCCAGTTTTCTCCATATTAATTTGTAATCTTGAGAGCTTAGAAAGCATTTTAAATCAATTATCAACATAATTTAGGCATAGTATACCATTCCTCCTACATTTAGCTTAGAACTTTAAATCCTCATTTCTCTTAACTACTTTAACTGCTTTAATTAGGAGCTATTGAGAACTTTCATGCGTAGTCAAAATAGACGAAGAGAGATTGGGTCACCCTACGTTAAGCCCTTCATATCTTTGTTTACCTTAGTTGGCTCCCCACTAATTAATATGTTGTAAAAGTCCCTTGTAATGCACTATTCAATCCATTTAATATAGATATTTAGAAAGCCATAACTTTTTAGACAATTTAGGAAAAGTTTCCAATATATTGAATCATATGCCTTTCAGAAGTTAACTTTAAGTGCAAAATTCCTACTGCTTCTCCTTCGAGTGTATTTCATGAATAATTCCTACATAGATAAGATATTTTCTTAGGAATGTAAGCTACTTATTGATAACCAATATAAATAAAAAGAATCTTCTTAATCCTTCAGCATAGATTTTTTGATATAATTTTGTAAACTGAATTACAACAAGCTATAAGTTTGTAATCCTTCCATGTTTTCTTTTGATCAACTTTATGAATCAGAGTTGTATAATTTTTATTTATCTCCTTTACTAACTTCTTTTTCATGAAGAATTCTTGGTTATAGCTTATATTCTAGGTTTTTTAATAAAAATAGGATATTGATATCATTTAGTACTAGAACCTTGTTAGGGTTTAACTCGTTGAGGACATCCTTAATTTCCATTATGGTTAGTGGTCTAGAAAGAACTTATATTTCTGCATTGGATACTTGATCTTGTGTAATCTATTTCATAAGATGAGTTAAGGAAGTATCTTTTCTAGGAGTTTCAAAAGTACTAATAACCTTCAACTTCCCTGAGCAACTCTTCCTAGGGATGTCAATAGGCCGGGCTGAGCAAGGCCCTAGTTATATTCTTTTGAAAAAACTAAAAAAACAACATTATTTTTGATGTTTTGGTTTGACCAAAAAATTTTAGCCCATGGCCTAGTCAACCTAGGCCAAAATTGACATTCCTAGCTCTTCTTGCTTATGATGATTGTGTCTCCTTTGGTGATGGAAACAATTCTATTTCTAGCCTTCCTTATGGCGATTCTTCTAAGAAATATGAGGTATTTATGTCCCCTTCAAATATCCACTACTCTCTTGATCTTTTCCTCTGCTTCTAATGCTTGGGAGTACTTGCTTATTGCCTATTTTTCAAGGCCTTAAAGAATAGTACTAGTGGGATTTGAGTGTAGTTGAGATTGTACCTCAACTAATCCCTAATTGGTAGACTTTACAACTTAATGAATATCATCAATTACTTTCCCATTTAGGCATTTGAGCTCTTCTGGTATTTCATGAATCACTATGGTGTATTTATTTTGATTTAATTCTTTTACATAATTATCGTTACCCCTTGATATTGCCTCTATAAACCCCTTTACATCACAAAGGAAGTTGTTAAACATGAAAGGAATTTTCTTGACCTACTTTCACTTATTATTTATATGATAATAGGGTAGTGATTAGAGAATAAATTTTCTAGAAACATTGATACAAAATTTGGATTTCTGAAACCAATGCAAGTTAACCATGCTTCTAACTAATTTCTTCCTTAAAAAACCATAATCATTTTTTTTATTCTAGGTATAAAAGTTGCCACCTATAAGGAGATCCTCCATTTGGATGTCTGTCATATATTTTTTGAAGTCACTGTTATAGTTACTCAAACTATAATTTTCCTCTACCTTATCAATGTTTAAAACTAAGTTAAAACCCCCTAAAATCAACTAGGGATCATGAATTGTCTATCTATTTCAAAACTCCATTCTCAAGAAAGCCTAATTATATCTATATAATGTAGATTGTTGACAATCATCTGTTTATGCTTAAGCTTAAGTTTCATATGAATCGTTTGTGTATGAATGAAGGAATTCAACATCTAAACTTTATCCTTATTATACAATAACATTATTCTCCTATTGAAATAACAATCATAATTATTCAGTATTTTCCACTTATGAGGTACTAGATCAAGAATGATACAATTCTCCTTATTAATTCTTGTTTTCAAAATATCAAAAATAAACGACTTATTTATATAGATAAAATCCTTAACAACTAATTCTTTGGAAGGGGAAATTGACCCTTTACATTTCTTTCAACAATAGACATATTAGACAATAGGAGAAGAAGTTCCCTACTTCCTATAGGATTTCCTTCTTATCGAAGTGTAGAAGTTATCCATTTTACCTTACATTACAAGTCCATTATCTTCATTAACATGCACTTCTTTTCCTTTGCTTCATTAATATATGATTTCCATATTCTCATCATTTATAACCTAGATTTGTTGATTGTTGGACCCTGTTACTAGAGTCCAGCTATCTGTAAGTCATGAAGCGTGAAGCGTGAAGCTTATGCGTGGTGGAAGACTTAGAACTCGAGCGCTAAAACCCTTCGGAAGCAAGGCGGGTTTGCCGTGGCGAACTCATTGGAACAACTCCAATAAAACCCTTTTAGGTGATGTTTGCCACAGTAAACTAAATGTTTCACTGCAGCGAACATATGGGAGAAATTCCATAGACACTTCAGGTCAGTTACGCCACAGCGAGCGATTGAACTTCATCGTGGCAAACCAGAAAATATAACTTTGCTACAGTGACCATTTGACTTCACCGTGGCGAAGTCGCCACACCCAAGAAAAATATAGCATCGAGTCATACACGCCACAGCAAACTCTTGGCTTCACCCTAGCGAAACCTGCGAGATAAACCCAACAATCCCAACTTACTATCATACTAAATGTAAACATATGTTCTTTCAACAACCTTCATCAGATCCATCTAGAAACAAAATAAACTTGAACGTAAACACAAGCAAATTTCCAAATTCTTAATGTCATTTGTAAATCAAATGCAATACGAAATAGTTGAAAGCTAAGAGCAAACATCAACTATATTTCATTAATATCCAAAAGAAGAGTTTTATAAAGCTTTAACGGGCATTTCAAGCCATATTACATCATAATCCAAAAATACATAGTTTCCAAAAGTGGAATTGCTTAAAATGAAACTAAAACCTTGTTTTACAAAAACTAACTTCAAATACAAAATAAGTCTAATCGGGGTGATGCCTTTACTCTTGACTACTCGATCTCTTGCTCCTCACCTGAAGATGAGACAAAATGGGAGGGGGTGAGCTTAAAGCTCATGGGTAACAATTTTAAAACTAGTAACAAACAAAACCATTGAAATATTCATTTCCATTGAAAAATTTCACATTGAATCATAAAACAAATATTTATTAAATTCTCAACCAAATTTACAATAATGTAAATCATGTATGCATCAATCTTATCAACATATCATGAGCACATAAGCACATCAAAATGGTTTAAGTGGATCCAAAAACAAAACATACTACATATTTCCACATAATGGTCCTGTCTAGCCATGAACAAAACATAGTATCGCAATCCCACTAAATGGTCTTACGTAGACGTGAACTTAGGGGAGTCCATGAAGGAGCTTAATGCCACTAGCGGGTAAGCGGGAGAAGCCTTTTGTCAAAGTATACTTGACTTAATTTAGGGGACTACCACAAACCCACATAACATGTATTTTATAACTTGTAAACTGTAAACGATCTAGAAGGGGGGTTGAATAGATCTTTAAACCTTTTTCTTAAAAAATCTATAGTAAAATCAGAAGTTAATTCACACAAAACAATTTAAACAAATTTAAATGTTAAGAATAGGGAAGAAGATCAAACACTG
>JAOQMP010000006.1:20385184-20400842 GCA_027563575.1 Erythroxylum pedicellare
TTAATTGTGGTTATTATTTATATGTGAAATATTTAAAAATTATTGTTAGTTCATATTAATTGTGATTATTATTTATTATTATAATTTTTGGAGACAGTGTTTATGTAAACTTATAAAGTATACAGTACAACCGTATAATATACTAATGGACTATTTTGCAAATTAAAAAAAATCAGGGACTATTTCATAAATTTAAAAAAGCAATCATAACGGTACCCAATATTGACCGATACTGTTACAATACTGTATTAGAACCCAATCCGATACCAAGTCCAGTACGGTATTCACAACTTTGGATTGGAGTATAACAGATTAAATGACTTAGTCTTTGTTCATTAAAATTTAAAGTTTCGGAAAAGGTATGTTATTCTCATTGTTAATTTCGATATAATTTCTTATAATTTTCCACTAATTAAAATTAATTGTTTACTAAAACTCTTAATAGTACAAGTAGTTCAATTGATCCAATTTGCATTGATAATATCGATCTTTTGGCATTTTGAGTTTCTAAGGAATGGAGTTTGGTAGATATGAATGACTTTGAAGATAAGCTTGAACGAGAAAACATTGACATGTCATTTGGTGCATTGAATTTGAATGATGAGGAGGAGGAGGATTTTATATCAAATGATAATTGAAGTCAGTGCAATTAGTCTCGTAGATGATTGAATGAAGTTCCAGGTTTTTATTTTTCCTCTTCTTTTAATTTTACTTATATTTGGTTTATATGTTAAATTCTATATATGCAATATAATTGTAATTGTTTTGTTTTAGGTTTCACTTCTACTTAGTTGTTTCCTTATCATGAACTCTTGTTATAAATTGTAATAGTTTGAGAGCTAAGAATATTTATTATTCTTTCATATAATGTTTTGATGTAATTATTATTTATTATATGATGAAATTGTAATATTATGAATACTTTGTATCGTTCTTAATTTTATATTTGTATGATGACAATTGTATTGTTATATTAATTGTGGTTATTTACGTGTGAAATAATTGAAAATTACTATTATTTCATATTAATTGTGGTTATTATTTATTATTATGATTTTTGGAGACATGGTTGATGTAAACTTATAAAATATAAAGTATAAAATGACAATGAACTATTTTGCAATTTTTAAAAAAAATTCAAGGGCTATTTCATAAATTTTAAAAATTATCTGAAACGATACTCATTGACTAGTACCAATACCGTATCATAACATAACCTAATCCGATACCAAGGTCAATATGGTATTCGTAACATTGGTTTGAAGTGAGTGAGTGAAGAAGAAGAGAGACTTTTAACTGTACTATTAAAATCACCCTTAAGTATATAAAGATCAATTAACTTAAGATTTTGGGTGGGTGGCAAAAGAGGGGAGAAGGAGAGGTTAGGATTTTTTGTTATTTTATTTTGTTATATTTAATTTTATTAAAATTTGATGTGAATTTGGCATGATACATGACATTCTACGTTTATTATAACAAGCCATGTCAGCTTTGTTAATGGAGACACTAATGTTGGGTTATATTTGAGAAAAATTGAAAGTTCAGATATTTAATTATCATTTTTTAAAGTTCAGGCCACAATCACCAAATTGTGTAAAGTTTAGGAAATTTTTAGTAATTAACTCATTCTTTTATTGCTATATGGTATTTGTTCATCAATAGGAACATGTGAATCAATATGTGTACATCTTTTTGTAAATTAAAATATTTGTCCTCTTCCCTAACTAGAGAAATAATAACTACCTTTATCCGTTCATCCACATAATTTGATTTGAAATCTAATAAAGAAGTTACGTATCTACAATACTAGCATTAAACAATTAACAAAAACATTAAGCAAAAGGTTTATATCAAATATTCATACAAAATATAGACTTAAAGTGTTTAAACCATGGAATACTTCTCAATATAAAAGTAGCAAATCAATAAGAATTCAATATGCAATAACATGAAAATATAACTAACATAATCCAATATAACTTCTTTAAATTTTCCATATTCATAAAAATGTCCCTATAAAATAGAGAATCATGTAAAGCTTTTACAACTTTTCCATACTGTAAACTTTCAACACCCATTCTATCTAAGGAATTCAAACAATCCATCATTACGTTACTCTCTTGATTAATTAATAAAGGCTCCATATCCATTTTCTATAGTGGATGATGTTTCGGTTAATTTTTTCTCAAGTAAATCATTCTTTCTTTTCGATTGTTCATTAATCATAATCAAGACTTCCTTTAAAATTTTAGATTGTATCTTCTTTACCTTCTTATTCTTAGGATATTTCTTTTTCTTAGATGAAGAACTTATAACTTGATCTCCTTTTTCATTATATGAGCAATCTTCATCAATATCAGTTCTATGTTCCTCTTTTATATTATTTGATGGAGATGTAATTAATGGATATGCGTGTAAACCTGTTATAGTAGTATCTCAGAAAATATGACATAATTCTAAAAATCCTTGCATCATTTTTTCTTGAATCTATGAGTTATTTTATGCACCGACAATGATGAAAAGGAAATATGAGAATAAATATTATATAATATGATATATTAATAAACAAAGACATATTTTACCTTAAATAAAAATTTTCAACACTCATTTATATCACCAGATATTATATAATATGATATAATAATAATTAATAACAAATTTTACCTTAAATAAATTTTCTCAACACTCATCTATAGTATTAACTTCCTTGGTGAAGGAGTTGTAATTAATTCCTATTTCTTTGAGTAAGTTCTTGAAATTCTTCAATTTAGCCCTCAATGTATTAAACTTATTTTTTAATTGAACCTCTATATATTTTGTTTGAAGGCCTACCTTAGTATTCTTCCAACCAACTTCGAAAAAGGTAATAATTGTTTGATTTCTCTATGGTATCATTCCATATCGCATCCTTTTTTATTTATTTCCACATAATTAGTAGAATCATTCATATTGTTCAAAGGTTCCATCACTAAATATAATTACATATATAAGTGACATCAATCACAATAATTTTTTACAAAGAATTAAATTCTAAATATGGTTAAAAAATAATCACGAGGCAATTATAGACGACAATAAAAATTATAAAGTATTTTTTTGATAATTTTACAAACTTAGGCATGTACTATATGAAGCCTAATATAATGTTCTTGCGCTACAAAAGTGATTGTGTTCTTGAAGGATATATATGATATAAGAGATCTGCATGTAAAAACAAGTATGTAGACAAAGAGATCTATGCCTTTTTTTAAAATATTCATAAAATATTGTTACTAATTCTAAGCGTTCAATCTGTAAATCCTTTTACAATTGTAGGTCAATTTTATGAAATTTATCCTTATAATAGTATGTAAGAAAGATTATTATGATATCTACGAGCAGTATAAGAAGTGGATGATGCTTGGTTATCATACAACTACTTGAACACTCCATCTAAGAGATTTGTATTCTTAGGAGTATCTTTAAAAAAATCATATAAGAGCCTATACCTTTTAAAGAATAAAGGATCCTCGTTAAATTGGATATAGTTTTCGAGTTTTTAATTCGTCATGTTAAACGCTCATGTTTTTAGAATTAAATTTGTAGAAATAGTAGTAGTAGTGAGGTTCCTATCTTCCAAGTACCCTTTGAAGCTGAAATTATGTTATACTTCCTTATCTTTTAAGATTTTTAAATACTTTGATCCATAGTGCTAATCAATACAAGAGTACAACAAATCACATCTCATTACACAAAGTACACACACACACATATAGATAGATAGATACGTAAAAAAATAACCAATGGTTGATTCTGATATGGGATTCGGTTGGATTTATTTTTAGTAGAATAAAAACCTTTATGCCCTTAATTTTAGTAGAACCGAGCAAACTATTCACATGTTGACTCTCTTAACACCAAATTCATAACATTGGAGACAAGAGGGGTTTCTTGTATTGTACACTTCAGATGTTGTTCCGCAGTAATACCTATTAAGGCTAAAAATCTTAGATCATTTTGGATCAGTGATATAAACATGAAGCGATTCTTCTTTTTCTTTTTTTTCAGGAATAAGCCACAAATAGAGGAGTCATGCACATAAAAATAGTTAAGAAAAACCAAAGTAATTGCAACACAGTTTATAAGTTAGACTTTGCACTCTACTAATCCTTATTGGTATTACTAAAGAAAAAGTTCCTCAGACTCTGTAGTAACCAATTCTTTGGACTCCATCTTCTACCAATCCCTACTAGTACTACAAGAGAAATTATTCCCAACTAATGAAAGGACTCCTGATTCCATGATTCAAGTACAAAAATAATAAGATGATACTTGATACTTTTCTTAAACTCAAGTAATGCTAAAATGTCTTATGAGGGAAGTTGTCCCACTGCTGAAAAGCAAAATAACACAAAAGCCTAAAAAGTTTCATATTCCTCGTACCCAAACTCCAATTAAGTTTAAAATAAACAAACTAAATAGAAACTCCAATTGGAGAGAAAAAAAAGAACGAAATAGAAATACATATGAAGGAGATGCTAAAGAAATTTGTAAGATATAAAATGGGTAAGGATGGAATGAAAATGTAGAGAAATGGAGGAAAATCATAACTTTTTATCCTATTGTTAAGTAATTAAAAGGTTAAAATGCCTATTAGTTAAGAACTTTTGTTTTGACTTTCATTTTATGTGTTACAAAACTACCACTTGCGTTTTAGACAGACGGTGAGATGGTAGAGTGATAAACGTTTGTGTTGTTTGAACATACAAATGAAGAGCACCAGAATGGATTAAGGGCTAAGTTTATAGCGGGAGGTTGACTATGGTTCTAATGGTAAGCTTTTCTTTTTCTTAACAAATTCAAGTCAATTTTAATATAAAGAACCATTATAATCTATTATGCTTACGCTTAGGAGTCAGATGACATTTCAAACTCACAAGTTTAATCCTTTACATTTCTACTATGCATTTAACACTTTGTTTGCCACCATAAATAATAACTATTGTTAGGTCAGAATTTAAACACTACATTTTTGTTTAAAACATGCCATTATTTGTCATCTGCTCAAAGTTGTAATTAATACTTTATCACGAAGTTGAAAAGGCTAAACGTTAAATGCATCTTGTGTTACAAATCCAAGTTGCTAATTCGCGTTTGAAACTTAATCTCTCTTGTCAGAATTTTTACTCTTCGTATCGTTGGATCATCGTCATTCATTCTATTAGCAGATAACTATTCATATTCATAAATTTCTAAAACCAAACATAGAAGGAAAACGAGAAAAATAATAAACCGAAAAAAATAACATAATGCAATGAAATCAAATTCTCAATAGAATCAAAAAATTACCAAATCAGTTTCCGAAATCTCACCTAATGAAAAGATTAAGATTAATTTTGCTTCCTTGCACGGACAGAAAAAATTAACAAAATTTTCAATTACAAACCCAAAATAATATCTTACACTGTATAGAAGCAAAAAGTCACAAGAGAGAGAAAAGAAGAGTTTGGGTCAAAATAGTCGTAAAAAGAGGGGAAGAGAGGAGTAGATTTTTACTAACTGCCGATAAGAAAGAAAAAGAAATGAGATTTGTTATGACAAAAAAAACAAACAAACAAACAAACATGTTGTGAAAGCATAAAAAAAACTGCCAAATTTAATTGTTATTTTTAAAAATAAAAACAACAACAATATTCGAATAAATATTCTTTAAGACAAAAGGGTCATTTTGAACCCTTTTGACAAATTTAACCATATCATTTTAGATAGTATAAATTAAACCTTAACATTTGATAACTGATATTAAATTATCAAATTTAAAATTTATTTTTAAATGTTATAATTATTTAATCCTAATTTTTTTTAACCCTAAAATTTATTAACCTAAAAAATTAAATTAACAAAATCCCTAACTTCAATCTACACCCGCAACCTCCAATCCATGAAGCCTCAGCTGCGTATCTTAAACTTCAATTTATAACCTACAAACAAACCCACAAACATTCACACTAAAGAAAAAAATGCAGAGTCACTCCGTTGCTTCTCTCTTCTACACTCTCCCGTGTATTCTGTTTTTGCTCAATGTAAGCCTATGTCCTTACTCTGTTTCTCAACTCTTTTTCGACATTTTGGTTTGTTTTGTTCTTCAGGTTCCAGTCTTGACGGTTTATTTGGATCTCTTACTTCACAATACAGGTGGGTTATGTCATCATGGGCATAAGTGGTGAACGGGAGTCAAGAGGAACATTTTCTCCGATTCGGCCATTACCGTAGTTGGAGAAGTTTTTGTTCTGATACACGTCGAAGTTCTGTAGGGATTTTATTCCCTTTAAAATCCAGGATCTATTCATATCAAATCATCAAGAATAAAATAAAGTGGAATCATACCTGAATCCATTATGAAATCTACACTGGAGTTTTACGGTTTTGTCTTCGAAATTAGAACGTAGCCCCTTTTTTTCAGAGTTTTTTCGTAACGCTCTGTATTCTCTCTGATGATGAGATTTCAGACAAGAATTTAGGTTACGTTTAATTTAGAAACCATAACCATTTATATTAGGATAAAACCCTAATTTAATTTCTCGTTTGGCCCATCATAAAACTAGAAATTATAAATCTGGTCTCTACACATATAGAGCCCACACTTAAAATAGATGCATGAAGCCCAAAATACCATAAACATGTTAGACCACTTGAATTAATTGGGCTCAACTTTATATGATAGCCTTTATATACAATTATACACATATAAGCCCCATGTTTGATTAAAAATCCTTACAATCTCTCACTTGGGCTCTATGTGCTACCTTAAAATTGTATATTAACCTTATGAGTACTCAGAATTGTGCTATCATTACTGTATGCATCCCAGACAATCCGGTCCATCAATCATATCAACATAGGATCAAAGTGTCTTTCGCTACAATTAACGTAACTAGAACCATCAATGGTCACGTATGCTGATATAACCAAATGACATGGATCAAGCATGGATGTGTAGCATGGAAATTATAAGCAGCGTGATCTTAGCATGCTTATTTCCAAATGGTCCAACCTTATGCTTTAGTGAGATCAATTTTAAATAAGTTTATAGACAAAATAAACCAAATATCTTAAAGCTGAAAATAACCTCGAACAACTTAACCAAAAGTTGTATTCAAAATGACAGTGAAAAATGTCTAATCTGAAAAGCATCTACAATACAAACTCCCACTTAAACTATATATATCCTGAAAAGATGCAACACACATATGAGCAGTATGCTCATGAAAGACCTTGGGTGGCACTCCTTTAGTAAGCGGATCCGTAATCATAGAGTTTGATCTAATATGTTGTATAAACAACTGTCCACTCTGAACTCTCTCTTTAATAATTAGGAACTTGATATCGATGTGCTTCGACTTTGTCAAGCTCCTATTGTTATTGGAATATAGCACTGCAGAGTTATTGTCACAAAATAACTTAAGTGGTCTTTCAATAGAGTTCATAATGCGCAGGTCCGTGACAAAGTTTCGTAGCCATATCCCGCGGTTGGATGTCTCATAACATGCTATAAACTCCGTTGCCATAGTGGAAGAAGCTATAAGTGTTTGCTTAGCACTCTTCTAGGAAATAGCTTCTCCAATAAACAGGTAGATATAGCCCGAAGGGGATCTCCTACTATCTTAGCATCTAGCAAAATCGAAATCAAAATAACCAATGATCTCTAGCTTATCCGATTTTCAGTATATGAGTATATAATCTTTCATTCTCTGCAAACACTGCATGACCCGTTTGGCTGCTTTCCAATGATCCAATCCCAGGTTACTTAAATATCTCCCTATCATTCCAACAATGCACACAATATCCAAATGTGTGCAAACCTGAGCATAAATTAGACTTCCTACAGTCGAAGCATAAGGAATCTTCTGCATTTCCTTAGCTTCAAAGTCATTCTTGGGGTATTGACTTAAACTAAACTTATCTCCCTTAGACACAGGGGTATCACCTGGTTTATAATCCTACATGCCAAATCTTTTAAGTACCTTTCTGATATAACTCTTTTGTGATAATCCAATAATACCTCTAGAGCATTCCCGATGTATTTGAATCCGTAAAACAAAAGAGACATCACCAAGATCTTTCATTTCAAATTTCATTGATAGAAATCTCTTGGTTTCTATCATTAGTGGCAAGCAATATGTCATTGACATATAAAACTAGAAAAATGTATTTACTCCCACTGAACTTATGATATATACAATCATCACCAAGTTCATCTCAAATCGAAAGCGATGATAACTTGGTGAAATTTGTAATACCATTAACGAGATGTCTACTTGAGTCTATAGATGAATTTCTTTAGTTTGTAAGTCGTTTGTTTTGCATCTCCTGACACAGAGGTTTTTAGCTGCCCTATATAAATCATCTCATCAATGTCACTATTGAGAAACATTGTCTTAATGTCCATCTGATTTAACTCAAGATCAAAATGTGTCACTAATGCCATTATTATTCTTAAAGAGTCTTTCGAAGAAACTAGAGAGAAAGTCTATTTATAATCAATGCCTTCCTTTTGTGTAAAGCCCTTTGTGATAAGACGAGCCTTGTACCTTTCTACATTGCCTTTTGAATCCTTCTTGGTCTTAAATATCCATTTGTAACCAATAGGTTTCATAACTTTAGGCAATGGTACAAGGTTCCAAACATCATTATCCTTTATGGATCCACTTTTGAGAGTTACAACTTTCTATGGATTGACAGAAGTTGATTGGATCATCTTCCACCATACCAATGTCAACTTCATGTTCTTAAAGAAATATAACATAATCATCTGGAATTGCACTTCTTCTCTCTCTAACGGATCTCCTTAATGGCATAGGTTAGTTTGTTCTTCTAGAACAAGTTTTTGAACTTAGGAAGGAGTTTCCGTGACATTGTCTTAATCCAGAATTGCTTCTTGAACAATGTCAAGAATGGAAACCTGACCCTGATCATTGTCAACAGTAATTAGAGGAATTTTAGCATGCTCCTCTTCAAAAACAAAGTCCTTAATCCTTTCTCCCCCCGTAAACTCATCATCCTCAAAAAAATCAAGCATTTCCTGTCTAAAAAATTACCTTAGTAGTAGGATCCTAAAACTTGTAACCCCTTGGAACTTTCAAAATATCCAATAAAGTAACAACTGATAGTCCTTGAGTCCAGTTTCTTTTCATTTGGCCTATAAGGCCTTACCTCAATTGGACATCCCCAAATGTGCAAGTGCTTTAAACTAGGCTTCTTGCCTGTATAAAGATCATAAGGGATCTTATCAGTTACTTTAGTTGGAACTCTATTGAGTATATATGCTGCGGTCTTTAGTGCTTCCCCCCAGAGTGATTCTGGCAAGGTAGAATGACTAATCATACTCCTCACCATATCCTCGAGTGTTCTGTTTCATCTTTCAGCAACACCTTTATGCTAGGCAAACTTGGTATAGTGTATTGTGGGACGATAGCGCATTCCTATAGGAATTTAGCTAACAATCCTAGACATTATTCACTTGATCTGTCATATCTAACGTAGTACTCGCCACCACGGTCAAATCAGACATTTTCAATCCTTTTGTTGAGTTAGTTCTTAAGTTTAGCGTTAAAGTTTTTGAACATATCCAAATACTGTGATTTGTCATGGATGAGATAAAGGTAGCCATATGGCAAGAAGTTGTCTATGAACGTTATAAAATATAGTTGACTATTCCAAGATGTTGTAGGAAATGGCCCACAAATATCCATATGGATAAGTTCTAAGACGTCTGAATCCCTATTGGCACCCAATCTCCTAACATTTGTTTGTTTCCCCTTAATGCAATTAACATAAGTAGCAAAATCTGTAAAATCAAGGGGATTGAGAATTCCTTTGGACATAAGTTTCTCAATTCTTCTTTCGAAGATGTGACCTAATCTTTTGTACCACAACAAGACAGAATTCTCTCTGGTTAATTTGTGCTTTAAACTTTGCGTACCCACATGCAAGGCTTCATTAAATGAAGCATTAGTGTCAAGCATATATAGATTATCGTAACCTGATAAAGAACCGGCACTAACCAAATTTGAATTTTGAAAGAGACTAAATATTCCATTTTCAAATGAACAACAATAACTAGATTTGTCCAAAGTAGAAATAGAAATCAAATTCCGTCTAAAAGATGGTACAATAAAGTCTTAACTAAATCCAAATAAAATCTAGTTCTTAACAATAATCTAAAGTCCCTATTGCTTCGACTTCTACTAACTTGCCATCTCTTACATAGATGTATTTTTTACCATCACTTGGTTTCGACAACTCAGGCAACCCTAGATAGACACATTGATGTGAGTTGTTGCATCATAATCTAACCACCATGTATGTCTAGGTGCCAAAGTCAAATTAACCTCAGAACAAATCAAAATAAGAAGCATACCTTTCTTTGCACATAATTTGCACATTACTTCTTTACATCACCTTCAGCTCCATAGAAGAAACAACCTTTTGGATTTTCTTCCTTTTGCTGTTTCTTTTGTGTTGCTGGAATTGCAGCTTCCTTAATTTTCTTTTCTTTGTTCCTTTTGTCCTTAGATGTTGTGCTTAGGTGATCACTTTCTACCTTGTCATACTTCAACCTTTCCTCTTCTTAGACACAATATAAGGTAAGCTCATTAAGAGACCATATCTCTTTTTGATAGTTATAGCTCACCTTGAATTGACTATATTGTGCCAAAAGAGCTATCAAAACCAGATGCACTAACAAGCCTTCTGATAATTCCAACTTAAGTGCTTTCAATTTTGAAGTAATGTAATACATTTCCATAATGTACTCTCTTATGTTTCTTTATCCTACATACCTCATTGAGATAAGCTTTGCTAGAAGTGTTCTTGTTTCAACTTTTTCATTTTTGGCAAATCTTTTCTCAAGATCTTCAAGGAGACCCTTAACTGTAGTAATCTGATTAGACATAGTGCCCCAAAAAGCTTCTAGAATGGCACATTTCGTTATCATCAAGCTCATACGATTCGACCTTTCCCACTTTTCCATCGCCCTCTTTTTATCAGAGGTACTCTCACTAGTAAGTAGATCAAGTTGATTGACTCATAAAGCAAGATTTAGGTCCATGACTTCGAGAACAATCAAAATGTTCTCCTTCCATGACTTAAAATTCGTGCCATTAAGTATAGGAATTGAATTAACACTAGTTGAGATATTTGTAGCAGAACCAGGAACTGAATAACGAAAAAAATAAACAAAATCTAATTACTAATATAACAACACTATAATATTCCAAATTAATTATATACAGATAATGGTAAGGCCCCGTCACAAGATACCTTGCATAAATTTAATATTTAGTCTTTGGATAGAAATACTAACTTGTAAGTGGTACCTTAGTGTAGTGATCCAACACTAGCAATAAGGCATGTCAAACAATAAACCTTTCTTTGGACCGATTTAATGTTCACATATTATACAGAATAATTGTTATACATTTACCACCACAAGTATATATGCAATTCGGGCCAAATATTAACTTTCCTTTGGGCTAGTCCATATTTTCATGAATAACATACACACAAACCTTTTTACATTCTAAGTTAAATTAATTTTCACAAGAGAGGTTGCTTCAACAACATGTTGCTTCATTTAATTTAATTTCAAATTCTATATATTTCTTTAAAATACCAAATTCTGATATTAAAATACCAAATTTTGCATAAGTTGTATGAAAGCGTCATAACTCCAATTTCTTGATGCTACAACACTGACAATCCTGTAAGCTCAAATCGAGAATTAGGTCAAAAATTTTACAAATCAAACCAGAAATTATAAATTTTGAACCCTAAAACTCATCATAATATTAATCCATAACATGCATACTAATAAGTATAAATTTAAAACTTTTTAACATGCTAAAACTTTAGGGTTATTTCTAGTCTGAATCCATTGGTCAATAATAACAAACATCATGACTTTATTAACAAAATAGAAAGAACCATGACTTTATTGGTTATTGGATAAAGATGAAGGCTTTGAAATCATTATGAAAACATCCAATGGTTAAACAATAACGTCTTTATACAATGGTTAACTCTAGTCTTTATCCAATGGGCAAAGCTTTAATTAAAACTCACTAATAGACCATGATAAAGATGAAAGCTTTTTAAAAAAAACTAGAAAACAAAAAATTTTTAAAGGCTATTATCCAACGGACAAAACTTAAACCAAAGATTTATGCATTAAAAGACAACAAAAACATTCTTGAAAACAATTAAAGGCTCTACTTTCGATAATATGGAAGACAAAAAAAAACCATTCTTGATAACCCAATTATGAACAAATCTCTGATACCAATTGTTGGGTTGTAATCCCTTTAAAGGATTCATTCGTATTAAATCATCAAGAATCAAATAAAAGCAGAAGCATATCTAAATCCAATGTGAAATTTGCACTGGAGTCTTACAGTTTGTATTCCAATTTAGAATGTAGCCTTTTTCTAAAGTTTTTCCTAACTCTGTTTTCTATCTAATGATGGGATATCATAAAAGAATTATGTGTACGTTTAATTTAGAGACCATAACCACTTATATTAGGGTAAAACCCTAATCTAATTTCCCTAATTTCTAGTTTGGCCTATTATAAAACTAGAAATTACAAACCGAGTCTCTACACATATAAAGCCCACACTTAAAATAGATGCTTGAAGGCTAAAATACTATAAACATATTAGACCACTTTAATTAATTGGGCTCAACTTTATATGATAATGTTTAAATACAATAATACATATATAATTCTACATATTTGATTAAAAAATCCTTACATTCATTTCCTCTCCAACACATAATGGTCCCTGTAATGTCAGTAACATTATTTATATTATTCACGGTGGTACAAATTTGATTATCACCTACAGCAATGTCCTGTACCAAGACACTATGGTTATTATAGACTCTTTATGGGTCAAAATCGGTGGATTTAATGATGTCCCAACATAAGAAAACACAGTCGTTGTCAAGAATGCTACAGAAGAAGCTTTCTCTGCTAGAGATTGAGGAGAAAGATACATTGGGTTGGATGGTAATAACTTGGCCAGCATGATAACTCAAAATGACGAGGACTACAAGATCTATACATAACTGCAAGACCTACTTTTTAAAAAAATATGAATGTCAAATCAATAAAAAGTGTGTCACACTAATATTCAAAATTAAAAAAAGACATATTATATATAACATGACATTTAATTGGCATCGTCAGATTTTCCTTTCTCATAAGGTGCATTTTAACTTTTTTGTAAACATTAGGGTTTAACTTGAGCACCCCAAAATGTTATGGTTTAACTTAGATTCTTGTATAAACATTAAGGTTTAATATATACTTTTGACCATAAAAAGAATAATAAGCATTCATTACCCTTTAACAATTGCAATTCATAACAAGAGTTTGTGCCAAAATATTTATAATTATATCATATATAGAATTTAACATATATATCTAGTATAAGTGAAATTAAAGAAGAGGAGAAACAAAAATCTAAAACTTCATTCAATCAAATACCTGCTATAGCTGCATTGACCCCAATTCTCATTTGGTACAAAATCCTCATCATTAAGAAGAGTCTCATCATCACCATTATTCAAATTCATTGCACCAAATGACATGTTAATACTTTCTTATTCAAGAATATCTTATAAGTCACTCTCGTCTATCAAACGCAGCTCCTCATAAACCCAATATGCCAAAAGATCGATATTATCAATGCAAATTAGATCTACTAAACTACTTGTTATATTAAAAGCCCCAATAAACAATAAAATTAAATTATTAAAAAATTCTAAGAAATTATATCTAACTTAATAACGATAACAACATACATTTCCTAAAGGTTTAAATTGTATCGAACAAAGATCAAGTCATTCAATCTTTTGTACTTCAATTTATTCCTTTTCTTAGAAAGGATGAATTCATATATGCTGCAATGTTTACAGCCTATTGCACTCATATTTAAAGTTCAAATTGCATGTCTTTATAATTTTGGAACACCACTTCCAAATTGATCCCACCAAGAAACTGTAAGTCGTAAGACAATAAAAATAGCATTATAAACAAAATAAAGTGATGATTAATTTTCAACAAGTAACAAAAGTGAAAAGAAATATATATCTAGATTAAGTTTTTCTCTTTGATTAAAGAAATCGACATTCCAAAATCACTAGAAGCCTCCTTATAAATCTCCATTTGTAAGTTTAGAAGATCTTGCATCATCTCATGGGCAACAACTGTTGTAATAACTAATAGCATTTCCCTATTAACTTCATCTTTTTTGTAAAACTTGGTATGAAATAGACATTAGGATTAAAAAATGCCCCAACTGTAAATAACAGAGAGTAAAATTTTCTTTCTCATCTCTCATTGATGACTATAAGATAAGGTGTATACAAAGAAGACATATTTTTTATATTGGCCTTAATTGCTTCCTTTCCATCATAAAAATAACCTATTGTTGCCTTTTCATCACTATTAGCCATACAACATACCCTTACAAAAGGCTCACAAACTCGGATGACAAATTGACGTTGAGACCAAAATTTAGTATCATCAAGTATAATTCCATAAACCTCTAATCTATCATTAGACCTAGCATGATAAAATGCAAACATTTGTCTTAACTCTTTCTTCATCATAATAAAATAATGATGTGATAAGAAATTTTTTTGCAAATCTTCATCATAATAAAATTTATTCCTACCATTGGTGAAATCTTTTCTCATTAAATTCAAGACCCATATACGATTATAGATGAATTTGGTTACCTTTTCAGGTTTCTGCACAATCTTATCAATAATAGGAAAATACATAGTATCCCTTATATTTTCTAACATTAAGTCAATATAATGCGCATCACAAGGAGTCTAATAAAAAGAATTATACTTACTTTGTAATCTTCTTCTAGCTGCTTTATAAGTGGAATCATTGTCACTAATTAATCGCATAATATTTTATGGCCCAGCTGTATTCACAACTTTATTGAATATTTCAACTAGAGTATATGCATTCCTAACAAGGCCAAATGCATCAACATACTTCAAAAACATTGAGTCATATGTAAAATAAACTAAAAAAATCAATAATAGGCTCATGTCTTCCACTTGTCCAACTATAGCACATGATTGAACACCCAAAAGTAGCCCAATCCATTCTTCTTTCATCTAAATAACTTTTAATTTCAAAAATAGAGTTGCTCAAAAAATTTAGCTCTATAGTCATTAATTGAAAGGAGCTTTGTATCCTGGGGCCTAAGAGGCAATAGTAGCTACCATTGGTTGATAATAATAAGACTAAGAAGCATTAAATGCTACACCTAAATCATTCCACCATCTAGCCAATACCATATCAACATTATGAGTCGCTTCTCTTGATTGTAAGGCACTACAAGTTAAAGGTTGAGCTCTAGGAATTGTTTGTGGTGTAAAAAATTAGTCATGTCTTCTTCTTTTCCTAACAGCAGGTGTAACATTCATTTCATATTGGATAGGAATCCTACCACCTTTAACATTCTCATTATCATCCCGAACACCAATAAACAAACTTCCACCATCAATTTTGTAAATCAATCTTTGCTTTATATAAGCAAAATCTTCATTTGTCATTTCACATCATGCCTCATTTTTTTACAAGGCTCCACAG
>JAOQMP010000006.1:20470293-20480933 GCA_027563575.1 Erythroxylum pedicellare
TGTGAAAAAACAACAATTCTAAAAAAATAATTCAAAATTTTGATAAATTAGAAAATAATTAATAATTCAAAATTTTGGATTATTTTCATTATTTTAAAATTAATTATTATATTTAGATAATTATTATATATAGATAATTATTATATATAGAAATAATTAAAATATAATAAAGATATATATAAACTAAAATAGATAAGATATAAACAACAAAAACTAAATTAAATATCTACAACTTTACAATATGATAATGAACTATTTTGTAATTTTTAACTAATTCAGGGACTATTTTATAAATTTAAAAAATTACCTAAAACGGTACCCGGTATTAACCAGTACTGATATAGTACCGTACCATAATTCAATCCGGTACCAAGTCCGCTACGGTATTCATAACATTGGTCACACCTACTATATATCTTTATTACTTTTTTACTTACATATTAGAATATTTTTAATTTAGTTTATATATTTAATCCATTTATGACAAATACATTACATTATATGTTTCCTTAATTTTAAAATTTTCATCCCAAATTTTTACTAACTAATTTTACTAATTCATTTTTAATATTCTAATTAATATTTAAATTTATAATGATATTTACACGTTTAAAATAAAAATTAATGCCGTCATTATACTACTGCGCATTTGGGCATTGGATATCTGCTAGTCCGGAAAAAAGAAAGAAAAAGAGCCGCACAAAACTCACTGTACAACCTTAAACAAGTCCTCTCTTCGTCAACATTACTCACTCTTCCACATTTATACCTTGGCGACCAAGTAAATTACAAATTTGTTACTCTCGTAATTTTGTTCTTCTCTCAATCTTCCGTCCCCATTTTCCAATTGCCGATCCGTTCTCTTTACCTATTCTGCTAGGGCTTTTGAATTTCAAGTAGTTGATCGTACTTCGCGAGTTAGCTTTTGTCTGTTGTTCTTACAAATTTAAGATTTGGGGGTACACTATCAGGATCGATTAGAGTTTGAGATTAGGGTCTAGCTCGAGTAGTTAGTTAGTTTGTTGGTTATCTGTATTTGCAGTTAGGGTTTGTTTAATAATTTTATTCTCATTTATTGAGGATGCCACGAAGTTTACGCCACAAATCGACCAAGCATAGCTCTAGGGAAGTGAGGGAATACTCGGATTCGGAAAAGGACTCGAGTTCGAAGGATCGAAAAGGAGGAGGAGAAGCAGGAGGAGGAGAGGAGAGGGTGAGCAGTGATAGGGTATCATCTGGAGAGAAGAGAAAGCAGCTTGAATCATCCAAGGATGATAATAATATTAAAAATAATAATTATTATATCGACTCTACTGGGTCTAGAAATGGAGAGGAGCATTCGTCCAGTAAGAGGCGGAAAGAGAGGGTTGATGATGCGGTGAGTGATAGGTGGAATGGTCGTGGGGAGGATGATAGAGGAGGATCAGAAGGCACGAAGAAGTCGAAAGATAAGAGTAGCGAATCATCATCTATCAAGAGAAGAAGGAGAGATGAGAACGAAGGGTTGTTGTTGGCGAAGAAGAGTGGTAGTAGTAGTGGAAAGACTGAGGGAAAGCACAATGAATCAAATAAAGCTGAAACGGAGAGGGATAAGGATAGGGATAGAAAGGGTAAGGCTGAAAGGTTTGTTGATGGTGAAGATGCATGTGCAGTAAAGCATTTGTCCCAAAAAACTGGTAAGGTAACTAGTTGATTTGTGGCTGGTTTTCGTAGCAGTTATTTACTTTTACTCTTAAGTGTTTGTGATTTGCTTGGTATCTACGTTTACTTTGCAGTTGGTGGTTGCTGGTTTATCTTATTTCACTTTGTTGACACTGTCTTTGTTGATCTTCAATTTTTATTCTTCAAATGTTGCATGTAATGTTGAGGTTCGTTGGTGAAAGTTTTGCCTTTAATGCTGAAAGTAAGATTGTGCAAATTCTGTAGGTTGGATAATTATTTGACTTGATTTTGGCTTTTTAATATAGAAAAATTTTGATTGATAGTAAATAGCATTGTCCATTTGAGCAGCATTAGTCAATGAATTGAAAAAGCTTAACATGTCTTATCCTTAATGGATGATTTTGGCAGCATCGTCTAAGAATGTAATTTGAAGGGAATTACTAAAGATATTTTAGACGGCATGAACTTTGTTATTTGTAACTTCAAAGGGGTAAGTAAATTCTTGGTAGCTTTTAAATTGAAATGGGGTTGGAGGATGCAATAGTTGAAACGATAAGTTAAAGAGACTATCATCTCAACATTCAAATATTTATATTGAAACCCTAATTCCTTTCTTTTTTTTTGGTATCCAACAAAGAACTAATTCTGTTTATACATGTGAGGTTGAGTCATAATTACTTTCATATTTTAATTACCATGACTAATGGATGAACAAGTTCTCTATATCTGGAACATAGGAGTGTGTAGTGGGGATGGTAAGGAGTGGTTCTTGGTCTTTTCTGTTGTGAAGGGGCTTGTTAGTTGGCTTTGTAAATTGGTAATGTAGTGAAAGTGCTCACATATGAACTCTTCAATTAAATTAATTAAGGAGAACTCACTCAAGCTAAATGTTGTATTTGGTTGGTATTTTTGTTATGTCACATTGTTATTCTGCAACTTGATAGGTTGCTTATGCATGTAAACTCACTTTCCAATCCAGATATGGTCTATGTTATATTAAAAAGGTAGTTGATAATTTCTTTTCGTTGAAGTTTGGGCAATTGGTAGGATGTATAACAATTTATTTTCTTTGAGATATGGTTATTATTATTTTAGTGGGATGCAATTTAAGCTTGTACTATTCTTTTCCTTTCTTACCTTATTATGGGCTTGCCTTTTTTTTTGTGTTGGTTGGTTGCAACTGTTAACAACTGCATAGTCAAGTTTGATTATAAACTATTGGGTTAGAAGCATGGTTTGTGATCTTATAAATTTTCCTTGAAACTCCAATTAATCTTGGTTTATTCTTTGATGCAGATTTTGATGTAGATCTATTGCGAAGCCCTGAATCGGGTATTCAATTAGATAGACAAAGGAGGAGGAGGAGAGATGGTTCTAGTGATAGAGACAAATATCAAGATGATGTAGACATTGGTGACAAATTATATTCCTCAAAAGAGGATTTCTCTAAGGATGGAAGATTAAGGAATGAGAAGTATAAGGAAGAGAGATATAAAGAGAAGTACCATGTGGATAGGGAATGCAAGTACCATGAAAGCAAACAAAAAGATGAACGTGTTTCAACAGACTATACCCACAATAGGTTGGATGGTAAGCATTTGAGGGATAAAAAGGAAACTACAGAAATTTGGCCTAAGAGGTCAAAGCCTCAAGATGGAAAATATGACCATGAGCGAGATGATGATGTTGATTGTGATCATGATTTTGATTTCAGATGGGATTGTGAAAATTACCATGACAAAGATCATGAAAATTATCATGATAGAGATCGTCACTGCATTCGTGATCATGAGCATGATTGGGACTATGAATGCGATCATGAGCTTTGTCGTGATTGTGAGCATAATAGAGATCGTGATCGTGATCCTAACCTTGATCGTGATTGGGATTGGGACCAAGATCGTGATAGATATAAAGACTGTGATCAAGACTCAGACCATGATAAAGACAAAGAGTATGAGCAAAATATGGATTATGATGGAGCAGATGTTTCAAAACGCAAAGATAGCTGGAAGGAAAGGAAGAGATCTCTTGATGACTATGAGGATTACATTTATGGGAAATCTGAAGTTATCCAAGCTTGCTATCCTAATGTGGAAAAGAAGTCTTTTAGCAGCAATAAAATGGAGACAGATATAGACAGGGGACGGTCACAAGCACGACAACCTCAGCAAGACAACATTGTCAGTGGCAATAGAAGAAGGACTTGCCCAAGTACTTGTTCAGCAGATGAGTATAGGTAAATACCATTATGCATTTCAACCTATGTATTCAATAAAATTTAGTTACCATCAAGAATTCGTAATGCCATCTCTGCTTCCCTTTGTAATTTACAATTTAATAATCACGCTTTTTCTTTTGGTTTACAAGAAGGTAGTGTTTTGGCTTCAAAGACAGAAATTTGTTATATATTCTCTTTCCACAGTTACAGTGACGACTGCAGTGTTAGATATAAGAATGTGTTTTTATTGGTCAACCCCTTTCATTACCATTTTACACTGAACTTATTTACCGTCCCAGTTCTTTAGCAGTTAGTTTCTATTTTTTGAGTGCATGAGAGTGGTTATGGATTTGCAGTTAGTTTCTATGTTTTGAGTGCTTGGGAGTGGTTATGGATTTGCATCTTGCTGTTTTTCCCCCCCCTATATTTTGTGTTCCTTTGTGGACCTGAGTTTGCAAATATGCATTCATGTGTAATGCTGTCCTCTACAACCTCCTAAGGATGTGAAAGGACTAAAATATTTCGGTAAAATATTCTATTGACTTGATTGTTTGATACTTAGGCACTGATTTGTTGTTCTATCTGTTGAAGTGCCTTGCCATGTTTCAGATAAAGCCTATTGAAAGGCAATTCTGTGTGGACTCACATTTCCATCTTGAAATAAGCATTTTATGTTTCCAGTTGAATAGAAGGATGATTATGTTGTCCTTAAAAATTTTCGTTGCTAGGCATTTTAAACCAGACAAGCTAAAATATAGAGATGCGGTGACAGAACAATGGCCTAAAACAGCCCCTTTTAGTGAAGTGATTAGTTTTCCTGGAGCTTCAGAAAGGGCATCTAAGTATAGATCAAGTGAGAGATCTACAAAGTTGGATGATGTGCACATGGGGGATTTGTCATCAGAGAGATCAACCTCTAAAACTTCGCCCATGGGCTTGGTGGACAGCTCTCCTTTGTCCAGTAGTCTTGAGCGCAGGTATACAATCAGAAGTACTAGGCAGAGTCTTGACATTGAAGAATCAGTTAGGGGGAGCAATGTTTCTGTCAGTGCAAGAGATTTGACCCCCCGTGAGGATAGCTCAACGTGTGATATGCCTTTAGAGAAGCCACTGGTGGATGATTACATTCCAGCTGTATCAGCATTTTACAATAGAACAAGTCAGGGCAACCCTGCCCTGACGCCTGGATTCAGAGGTGGAGTTGACTCCCCTTTCATCAGTATGCAGGAAGAAGACAGTAGAACCAACAGGGGAACTAGGTATAAGCGTAGTGGTGAACCCAATTTTGGAAGAGGACAAGGAAGTACATGGAGAGGTGGCCCAAACTGGTCCTCACCAGGGCCAAATGGTTACATTCCTTTCCAACATGGACCTCCTCATTCAAGTTTTCACAGCATGATGCTGCAGTTCCCTTCTCCACCCTTGTTTGGTGTTAGACCCTCCATGGAAGTCAACCACTCTGGAATTCCTTATCATATTGCTGAAGCTGACAGGTTTTCTGGTCTTTTGCGTCCACTTGGTTGGCAGAATATGATGGATGGATCAGGGCCTACTCATGCGCATGGATGGGATGGAAATAGTGGTGTGTATAGGGATGAAATGCCCATGTATGGAGGGCCAGAATGGGAGCAGAGTAAGCATCCAATGAATGGTAGAGAATGGGACTCTAGTGTAGACAATTGTAAAGGGAAAAATGGTGATGCAAAGATAGATTTGCCACTAAAATCCTTGAAAGAGGATAATCAGAAGCAAGCTTCTATAGATGCTTTGTTCTCTGGGAAGGAAGGTCAAAAGCCAGAAAATGAAAATGGTTATAATGGGGTTCAAGATAGAGCTCTTGAGACGAAGCCAGCTGTATCTTATTCAGTCAAAGAAGCATCAAAACTCTCAACTTTCAATGAGATTATAACATATCCTCCTAAACTGCTGGGTGATTTTAATAATCCTCACTCTTACCATGCTTATCTTTCTAAGCTGGACATTTCAACTGAACTTGTCGGTCCAGATTTATTCCGCCGGTTTATGGCTTTTTTGAATGTAGGACACAGAACAGTTGTAGATGAGAAGGCTGCCATGCTTGTAAATTTAAAGGTAGAAACTCATCTCTGTCTCCTGAAATTGAATCCATTGTTCGAAATATCTCTGTAATAAAAGACTTTCTATGCCAGGATGGAGCAAGAGCAGTACCCAAAAGTTCCAGTAAGTTGTTGAGTCCTTCACTTCTTTCGGCGACAAGTAATACTGTTCATGAGGTAACCTTGAGCTTAGTGTCATGTGGTTCCAGATCCTGCTTTATCATGTTTATGAAATAAAATTCACTATATTTGACTCATAGGAGTGCAGGGGCATAATTGAAGTTTTACAGAAGAATATATTGTTTGTTGAAGGAGATTAGGAGTTGCCCCTTAGCAGCAGGAGACTGATTTAGGATGTTTGTATTTTTGCAAGCTGAGGTTCTTATTTCTAAGTTTTCCTTGTCATTTTCTTTGTGCCTCAGTCTGCTCTATCCTTACGCTTCCTGCTCTTATGCAGAATGGAAATTCTTACTCCTAAGAAATTTTTTCTCATGCAAAGTTCACGTAATTGCATTAAGTGCTGTTGTTAACCAGTGAGTCTAGTTTGATTACTGCTTCTATATTGCTACTTAATGTTAATATGAAGCTTTTTTTCCTGTTTGTTTTCTCTTTGAGTGAGGGGATGGGATTATTTGGGAAGGTGCAGTTTAAAGTAGAGGACAGCACATCTTCAAATCTATGTTGGGTGGATGTGTATTTTAGGCTAATTTTTTAAATAATCATGTTCTTTTTTGTTTTGAGTCAGACACGCACACAGGGAAATAGTACTAATAACACTATGAACGTTTGGTTTGTTAGGAATCCTAATGGACCATTTTGGTCTCACCTGGCTACACCTCATGATTTGGGTGTCTACTATTGGGCACCTCATCTAACTATTGCTTCTGTTGGTCAATTAATACTCGAAAGATATTTTGAAATGTCAAGTTTGGAAATATGAAGTTTGGATAAATTTCTTATTTGCAGAGAGCCTTGGACATTTACAAGAACCAGAAACTAGTTTTGCATGGTTTTCAATCTGTTAATACTGGACCAGTAGATGGTAAGCTAGCATTCCAAGAGGAGGAGCAAGTCCTTGTTACTGATGTGAACAAAGCAGAGGAGCTTCTGTTAAACTGTCAAACTGAAATGAGCAAGGTAATGCTGGATTTTGATCCGGTGAAGTCAGAGGCTGCTTCAGTTGCTACTGGACTGAAGTCTAAAGAGATGGTGTCATCAACGGGCCAATTGCATATTCATGCTTATGATCTCTGTGAAAATTTGGATGCACTAGATAGATCACTTAGCCGTGATGACTCACTAAAGTCAACACAAGTTGTTAGAGGTGATCAGATAGATGAGATATCAAGTAAGATGGTCTCTGATAGCCATAGCTTGGATGAGAGTTGCAAGTTTCATTCTGCTGAAGGTGAGGACCTTCATGATGCAATATCTGATTCTTTATTATTTTCAGATGGTTCTAGCAAGGTATCTGGGGCTTTGATGCCTGGATCAAGTGAGTCGGAGTTGGTAATTTTAACTCGGATACATAATTCTCCTAAAAGTACACATTGAGACATTTACTATATCCGTATTGTTCAATGCCTTTTTCTTCTCAAGTCTTTTTTTCCTTACCTGTCCTTTCAATTTAAGTAACGGAATAAAAGAAAATCTGCTTTGGATCCCTAGAGTAGGTGGTCTTAAGCTTCCACCAAAGTATCTGCATTTTGTCCTTTATTTTGGTCTTTCGTTTTTGAGAACTTTAAAATGGAGTGGTATATCAAAAATGAGAAAAGGTTCAAAATAGACTACTTAAACACTTAGGAAACCAAGCTAGAAGGCCAGAAAGATACCAGAAAGATCAAGCATTTGGTGCCATGTCGAGGGAAGAGATGCTTTGGAACAATTGATTTCTCCGTAGGGGCCTCATATCTGCAGAAGTTTAGTATCGAGGCAGCAAGTAGAGAGAAAATTAAACCATCAAATAGGAGTAGGCAATCACCAATTTTGGATTGTGCATTGACTCCACCTGAGTTGAGAGGTTATTGACTCCACCTGAGCTGAGGTTGATGGATGATCAACTGTTTTCTTGATAGATTTGATGAGCTCTAACAATAGGATTTGTATATGAGTAGATTTGTGCTGATAAATTGTGCAACTCAGAGATATTTTGTAGGCAATGAAATCTCCATTGCAATTCCCTTGGTGATACATAACCAGTGCAACGGTTCCTGCCAATTTGTAGTTGATGAAGAGGCACTGTATAGGCTTTAATTTCTGCTCCATATGTATGAAGAGAATGGACAATTGAAGAGGATATGATCCACCAATTCCTGTTGTTGGTTTCAAAGTACACAGACCTCGTGTAGGTTTAAGAATTTGGTCTAATATTGGATATATATACTGCCATGTATTGTGAAATGGAGGTTGAAATATTTAAAAAAGGTAAATTATAAATTAAGAAAAATTGAAAGGTTAAATTAGAATGAAAAATGTTTTAGGGTCTTGATAATATTTTTAATTTAGTTGCTTTTCAAATAACTTTTTTCTTATAATATTAGATTATGATTACTTTTAGTAATACTAAACATAATAATTTAAAATATTGATTTTGATCTAATATGCTCTTTATTTAAATAGTTTATTTCACATTTTAATAAATATTTTAAAAGCATTAAAATAATATTAATGAGGCAATATTTCAAAGTATGAACTATATTTTAGCAAAGTACATAGCTATAATTGTTTTTTAGAAGATAAAGAATACTTTTTATACAATTTTTTTCGATAAGATTCATAAACCTTAATCTCACTTAAATAAACTCCAAGTACAATAATGTATTCCTGAAACCAAATATTATATTTCAATTTAGAACTTATGTTGGAAAGAGCAATTTCTCTTCATTAATGATAGCTCCAACCAAGAAGACCCCTATGGCTACATAAATTATTGTAAAAATGAAGATAAGAATGATTGAAAGAAGAAAGATAAAATCAAGTCTTGAAGTTCAAAGGCAAATTTGTCACCTTCGTAAGCATACAGAAAATATTTGTCCTGCATGTACAGGTGACATGAGATCCTTAAAAGGAAAAGATGAAGATTTTGAAGTCAACATGTACAGCAACTTAGAATGAAGAATTATTGATACGAGCTAGGATATAGAAGATAAGTTGATAAGGAATCTTATCATCAAGGATAGGTAATCTCTTCGGCCAATAACAATGAAATAGAATCTCGTTTAAAGATAAAAACTTACTTCAACAGAAGATATATGTAAATATCAGATTTGAAATCCTTCTACAAGTATTGTATTTAAATAAACTTCTCTATCTGTATAAGGGCATGCTCTCCCCAACTATTGTATCTTCCTCGTAAGCACTCTCCCTTCTATGGAATAAAAATTCTCTTTTGCAGGCAGTTTCCATTTTAAAGACATATTTTTCTTCCTATATCTTTAATCTACGCCCTAAGGTAAGAAATGAAATAAGGTGGTGTTGTGCTTCTCTGAAGGAGTGTCAAGGATAGTTACCTTGTCAAAGGTTGGGGTTGGAATGCTTATTAAAAGATCCGACAAATACCAAGTGAAGTTAAGAGAAATAGGTACGAAAGCGTAGTGGACCCTTTAAATTGAAAGTATAATTCTATTCTGCATTTAAACTTTCATGTCTTCATGTTTCTTAGATAAATTTTTATATGGATTATCTGGGCTCGATCTAACGTCTATAAATTCCATTAACAAGATAATTACTACATTATTTGAGGAAGTTATTATGATAATAATAGAAAAATGAAAATTTAACATAATAAGACTTTTTTACAATTACTTTAATTTTTGATATTTTGAAAAGTTTAGATGTTATCAAAACTTTTATCTCTTTATTGATATGTGTTTCTTTGAGATTTTTGAAATTATCAAAACTTTTAGCTCTTGATTGATATGTGTTTCTCTGGGATTTTTGAAATTGTCCCACTACACTTTCTTATTATTTCTTAAAACGTTTTGACCAAAACTTCACCAGGTATTTGTTGAATATTTTAACGAGCATTTCAGCCTCAACATTTGACAAAATAACTATCCTTGACACTGTTAAGTCAAGAAGACTGCATTTCTTCTATTAATTTTGATAACAATCAAATAATAATAATCATAGAAGTGTGTGAATTGTTTTGATGAGTTTGTTAAGTGCGTAGATAAATGTAAATAACACAAATCGTCAACTCAAGATGATACTTAAAACTCAAGATGGTCAACTTAAGACGATGAAGGTCAACTCAAGACGATATTAAGTAAAACTTAAACACGACAAGGCATCTTAGATAGACCAGACGAAGCGCGACACCAGACGAAGTGCAACACCAGACGAAGTAGTGCACCAGACGAAGCACAACACCAGACGAAGCATAATACTAGACGATGCAATTGAAAAATATTCTAGAACGTCAGTCAGTTAGTTGCAGTTAGCTATAGGACTCTAATAACAGTTTCTAGAAGATTCAAGAAACAGATTTCTCAAGAAAACAATTGAAGATTTAGATTATAAATGCTAGTTATAGTTGTAAATTAATACACACAATACAAGAGAGAAAATTTGATTGTACAAAATTTACTTAGAGAAATTTTGTACTCAAGTGCGAAAGAAAGAGAGCAAATACATCTGTAACGTGAAACTCAAACAATATCTTTCCAAGCAACTAGAGAGGC
>JAOQMP010000006.1:20521129-20538168 GCA_027563575.1 Erythroxylum pedicellare
TTTAACCCATTAACTCCATTGGATTTGTTGCCTTTACCCTTGAATGAGATTGTTAATGTAGATGGGAAGCAAAGGGCTGAATTAGTTCAAACAATATATGAGAAAGCTAGGCAGCACCTTGAAGAAAAGAACAAGAAGTATGCTCAAAGAGACAATCAAGGGTGCAGGGTGATGAAGTTTGAGCCTGAAGATTGGGTTTGGGTGCACTTCAAGAATGAGAGATTTCCTAAACAAAGGAAGTCTAAGCTTGATCCTAGAGTTAATGGTCCTTTTCAAATGCTTGAACACATCAAGGACAATGCCAATTACAAGGTCATGCTCTAACACGCTCAAAGCATAATTCCAGATTTATGCACAAGCTTTTATTTCACAAGAACTTCAAGAAGTTTTGTTGATCAAGCTTGGGGAAGAGCTTAGGAAGACTGCTAAGTGTGTGTGCACATTAGAGGCATCAAACCAAGAGGGATAATATAATATGAGTAGGAGTAAGGATCACCATAGAGATGGCATATGTGACGGGGGTGAGCTCGTCATTTCAGTTGGACCTATGTCTAGAGTTAGGACTGAGAGATTCAAGGAGGCTCTCTATGCACTTGTGGGCCAACTTATGAAGAGGATGAAGCTAGCCAAGCCTATTAAAGGAGAGCTAGTTGGGTCACAACCTAAATTGATCCACTTATCTCGAATCCTTGGACCGGATACACTTGGAGCTTGAAGATAAAAAGACTTGGGCTATTTTAATGCTTCGTCACTTAAGCCCAAGGAGTATTTAGTGCACCACTTATTTTATTAGTGGGAGTGGGCTATTTAATTCAATAAATCCCAAGAGCATATAGATCCAGCAGTGGCGCCACACATTAGACTTATTTATTTAGTTTTTGGATTTTGTATTATTTTGGGCTTCCATGTATTTTAGCACAACCTTTTATTATTTAACCTAGTTATAAATATGTGTTTTTAGGTCAAATTTTCGCAACATTTTAGACCAGAATTGTTGGAGAGCCATTGGCTTTAATTAGGGAGAAACATTATTCTCTTGTTTTTGTTACCTTTCGAACCATCTTTCACTTATCAATTGCTTTCCTAATTGTAGTGTGTCGATTGTTCGTTTCTCTGGGTTTTATTTTGATCATCTGGATTGTTTGGAACTAGTTTCCAAGAGATGTCGTAGAAATCAAACCTTGTGTATCCTTATTTTTCTAGTTTGTTGAATTCGAAATTTCCATCCTTCTTTAGACATTGATTCTAGGTTGATACCATATCAGATCTTGAAAAGATGCATGGATACTAATCTTATGTTGAACTATGAAAAAATTCATTTTAAGGTAGAATAAGGTATAGTTTTGGGACATATGGTTTCTGAACATGGCATAGAGGTTGATAAAGCTAAAATAGATATTATCTTATCCTTGTGTTACCCCTCCTCTGTGAGGGATGCTCGATCCTTTCTTGGACATGCAGGTTTCTATCGCAGGATTATTAAGGATTTTAGTAAGGTAACCATGCCCTTATGTAAGTTGCTAGCCAAGGATGCTGAGTTCATCCTCTCCCTAGAGTGCAAGGATGTGTTTGACTTGTTGAAAAGCAAGTTGACAATGACACCCATCATCCAACCAGCTAATTGGGAGTTTCTTTTGGAGATTATGGGTGATTCTATTGACTATGCAGTTGGAGTTGTTCTTGGATAGTATATAAGGAAGTCTTTCCATGTGATTGCTTATGCTTTTAGGACATTGGATAAGGCTCAGTGCAATTACCATATAATTGAGAAGAAATTGTTTACTAGTGTGTGATGGCAGACCCAATAGGAACTTGTCCTAGAGAACCTTCAACAAGATGGAACTATGCCTAGAAACGGATAGAATCAAACACACATGGAAGCACAAGAAACAAAATTGAAAAGATAGAAATAGAGGATCAATAGAAAAGGAGTTAGAAGAAAGATGCTCAACGGAAAGAACCCTAAGAGAACCTGTCTCTTGGAACCTTAGGAAGAAATTTGGTCAATGAAAAGAACCCTAAGAGAACCTGTCTCTTATAACCCTAGTAAGAATGTTAGTCAACGGAAAGAACCCTAAGAGGGCCTGTGTCTTAAAACTCTAGTAAGAATGTTAGTTAATGGAAAGAATCCTAAGAAAACCTGTGTCTTAGAACTCTAACCATAGGATGCCACAAAGGAAGACCACTCCTTTGATAAGTCAAGTGTCTTTGAAGAATACAAAGAAAGCAAGAAAGCTCTCAATATTATTTTTGAATTAAAAATCCCCTTTCAAAGTATATAGAAGGTACCTATTTATAGGAAAAACTTCCTAACTTAATGTTCTAAAGAAGAAACTAAATAAAAGGAAACAAATCAATACCTAAAAGGAAACAAAATAAACTTATAAAGGTGTTGACTAGATAAACTTATTTCAAGGAAAACAAAAAGGAAACTAATTAAAACATGATGTGAACATGTTGGACCTTATGGATCACATCCTTATCATTATTATTAAGTGGCACATGCTTGTCACATGGTATTTTAAGTGAGTTCTCCCAATTGGACTCCATATGGGCCTTTGGACACTTTATGTTGGGCTTCAAGGAGTAAAACAATGCCTCTTGAACCTTTATGAGATGAAATCTGACTCAACAATATAGGCTCTATCTCTTGAAGGTCTTGGATTAAACAATTCAATGCTTGCTTCATGGCTTTGGCCCTAACTCTTGTTATTGGGCCTCCAACATCTTGCAATGGATCTTTAGGAACATTAGACTTAAATGTTGGGCATTTGATATGGGAATTTCGTTCATCCCCTTGCCTTAAGCATTCAGACTTCAAATCTGATCCAATTTCAGCTCCTAAGCCTCCTTTTGCAAGCTCATGTCCATGCAAGTCACCTCTTAGGCTTCCTTGAGGCTAATCACGCCATGGATGCTTCTCTTCTTGTCTTTCACATGCCCATGGTTCTCCATCATTCCCTACCTCCTCAAAAGGATTCGTCCTTGAATCTTTATACGAAGCATTCAACCTCTGGAATTGATCTTGCACATTTTTCATAAAGACTCTAAGCTCTTGCTCAGGTGATTCATCTTCTTGATACACGTTTATGAATTGCAAAATGTTAGTGAGCAAGAAAAACAATATGGACCTCGCCACTCAACCTCATGTGTATACACTCAATAGATGTCAAACAACTCGTGTTTCACACAATAATTGGCCTTTTCTATAATGAAAACACTCCTGCCTTTTACCACTCAACTTACTTTCTACAGTATCCTTATTCAAAACGAGACATAATCAAATATAAGCAATCAAATATAAGCAATCAAACCAAGTGGCAGCCATGATTAGAATCCTAAAATAAAATTCTCAAAGAATCAAAAAGGAGAAATAGAGTATGGAAAAATAGTATAAGGAATGAATTAAGGAAGTGATTATCTTAAGGAAAGTCAAACTTGACGCTAAAGAAAGATGAATGAGGCAAGAAATGAAATAGGAAACTAAAGGCAAAATAGGAAAGTAATTTAAATAAGAAAGCGAAGCAAATAGGAAAGTAAGCAAGTTCCAAGTAATACAAGATAGGAAAGTACTTACATTTCTCGTTCAAGCAATAGGAAAGATTTTATCTTTATTTGATTGCAATTAGGAAAGTAGCAAACTTAGATTCCATTTCTCTAAAAAATTTCTTCTTTTTTTCTTCCTTTTTTAACGAATTTTTTCTCTTTTTTTGAAGAATTTCTTTTTTGCTTTTTTGACAAATTTCTTTCTTGTTTTTTGACTTATACTTTGTTTCTAGATAATTTGAAGCTCACACAAATAAATATAGAAGCAAAGCAATTTTTAGAGTCTGGATGCTCTAAAATTTTGACTTAGTGTAACTTGCTCTATAGAAAGCTTAAATTTGGGTTCAACATATAATATTCTTTGCATCCAAAACTTACATGCAATGCAAAACCTTTTCATGCAAGCATCAATTCAAAACTAACATGAAAAACAAAAACATGAAAGCATTAAGATTAGATGGCTTTGATCAAAGCTAAAATTATTCAAAGATGACTAACATACATTAAATAATTCTATGCTCAAGAACTAACCTATTAAAATTCTACATATACCTTCAAACTTTAACAGATTAACGCCACTTATTTAATCAAATTGATGACTAACACCTGAATCAATTAATTGGAAAACAAATCATGCAAGATAAATTGAATTCTAGACTTCAAAAATTCCCAACATAATTCAACATTCATGCATTTTATGAGCACAAATATTCAACCATAATATATTAAGATTAAGCACACAATCTCATAAAATCAACCTAAAGAATTGGCTACTAATCTCCACAATTGAAAAGAAATTTAGTTCATGTAAAGAATTAGAGCAAAGTCAAAAATCTTGTTCAAAACCATGGTATAATATTCAGCTATAGACAAGAAGAAAAGAAGAAGAGACTTAGGGTTTTTTTCCCAAAGAAAGAAAAGACTTTTGAATAGGTTATTCACGCTAATCGTGGAAAACAAAGGAGATATCCCTTCTCCCAATCAGACTTGGAGTAATATCATTTTTCTCCTCACGTGCATTAGTGGAAGCCTCCTTTATGCTGTGAGTCATTTTGGGCTGCTCATGTTGGCTTCTCCCTGCGTTTTGCCTTTGGACTCTGCATTTGCATGTCGTTGTGTTGCTTCAAGTCATCTATGGACTGGTTCGTCACTACAAGCCATTTAAAATTGGCCCCAAACTTTGATCATTCTCGGACTAGTTATGTTGTCTTATTTTTGGACCAATTTCGACTAACCATAAGAAGTAAAATATAGAACTTGGACATTTCAAAATTGGTCATCAGAAATATCATTTAGTCAGATTCAATTTGAGCTTTAGATCATAGAAATCCAACGGTTGGATCTTTAGATATGAATTTTTGAATCACAAGAGGTCAAACTCTACATCTCCAACTTTATGTTAGTTTTTGAAAATTTACTGCTATCAAATGACAGCTACAAAAATTCTAAAACTTGGTGTAACCATTCTTCAATGAGTCAAGATTATGCCTGCCAAATCTTAGAATTTTCTAATGGACCAATCCTGAGATAAAAATTCCCAAAGGTCCAAAGTTCAAATCTGCTACAAACCAAAAAAAGTGTTAATTTTAACCTATTAAGGACTTTTTGTATTTTATGTGTCTAAAGATCTAATAATTATAAAACATGATAAATAGGTCATATATTGCCATAAAACACATGCAAGATACTAAATATAAGGTACTAAAAAAATATAAAAATATGATTGCATCAAATTCCCCCATACTTAGCTCTTACTCGTCTTAGAGTAAGGTTAAAAACAGAAATTTTGAAAGCCTAAGAAAATTGAGAAAGCAGAAATTAAGTATGGATGCAAAAAGAAAAAGAATTAAATAAGCAAATTTAGGAAACATTTTCTTAAGTGTCAAAGTTTTTCTCCCAACCTCCCAACAACATCAAATACATACAAGGATTATAAACAAGAAGGAACTCGTGACATTTAATCATAAAAATAATGAACTCACTTTAAATGTAAGATCCAAGCAAGACAGCACAATAGACTTAGAGGAAATCTACACCATATCAAAATAATAAGTCCTCTCATTGTCATACACTCCAACACTCAAGTGTTTATGAATTATAAGTGTTTTAACTCTCATAAATTCAAACAATGCAATGCTCTACCATAGGCTTGCTCTTCAATCTTGAATGCACTACTTAGTACATGCACATCATAAATCAAAAGGTCTTAAACATGGATGCAACTTGGCTGGGCTAGGGGTAAAGTAAAAGAAAGATAAGAAAAGACTAAGTGTCAAAGTGAGTAGAGCATAATAGCTAATCAATAACACACATATGCACGTCCTGCATATCATCAAACAATTAAACACATCTCTCTTTTTTCTTTGAACTTTCATTCCCCAAACATTTATCAATCAAGCACATGGGGAATCCTTTTCTTTCTTTTCTCTTCTTGGCCTCAAACTTTTTCAATTTTTTTTGTTTCTATTTTTTTTAATCCTTCCCAATTGACAACAAGCACAATACAAGTCATATACCACTGATATTACCATATGCACAACCTTCACAAGTTTAACTCAACAAGCATGCTCTACTAACGATGATACGGATTAGAAAAACAAATCAATTAAGAAAAGGTTAAGTTAAACATGGTAAAGAAAAGAACAAATAATAAGCTCAAATGGGCTCATTAGTGGATAACATGATTTGGGTTGGCTTTTTTTTGTCAAGTGATTAAAATCCTAAGTTCCTTTATCATCTTCATGCATGCATGTAAAAGTGTAGTCTCAATAAGATATAAAGTAAGTTCTAGAGATACAAAGCATTGGATGAACACACATCAAAGAACCGTGATGAAGATTCAAAAGCTCACATAGGACAATCATCTATTAGGTCAACACATTGTAGTTTCAAGATGAATCCAAAAGCTATCAAGCTTAAAACTTACATAAAACACATTCATCAAGTTTATGATTCAATATCGCAAATTAACTCTCACCTATAATACTCATATTCTTATCAATCATTGGGAGATCAAAAGACAAAACTAAACATTTAAGGTACAAAAGTAGAAAATCCTTTTGTTTTTTTTAAATTCAATTTGTATGTTTTTTTTAAATAAAACATGCAAGTACAAGCGAAAATCTTCAAGTTCAAGTAAGAGCAAAGGTGCGGCACTTTGAAGCACAAAAACTAAGAAAAATCCAAACCATTTGTAACATCCCATTACCTGTGGGAAGGTTAGAATGATAAATGTGAGTGATTAATGAGAGTTAAAGATGCATTTCCATGTTAATGCATATTATGTTATACACATACATATGATTCATGAAGTTGCGATGTATGAAAATAATCGTACATGCATTCATGAATAATTCCGGCTATAATTAGATTGAGTTATGATTTCTGGCTGTTTTGAGAATTTTAAATTTATTTATATGGAAAATTCTATTGGTTAGTAAGAATATTGCAATTGTGAATTTTTTTTAATTTAGGCATGAATTTCGAAAAATTATACAAATAGGAAAGGACATCAAATGAAGCTTTAGAGATAGTTGGATTGTAAAGATGAGAGTTAAAGAAGTTAGTTTCAAACGTAACTAAGTTAGGGATTAGATATGAGGAAAGTGACAAGTTTCAGTTAGGCTTGATACTTTTGCTAGAAGTAGGTTACTGTTCTCTGAGAGTTGAGAAGTTAAGTTATATGTCTAAGTTCATTCTTCGTGTCTTTTTCTTCAAATTTTCTTCTTATACACAGAGTTTTCCATAAAAACACCTTCTAAGAGATTTCTATGCTTTTCCTTTCCTACCCCAAGCCCACTTTGCTATTTGTGTCTTCTACCCTAAGAAAAACCTATCTTTACCTCCTTCAAGTTGATGAATAAGCGATGATTAGGAGTTAGGGCTAGTGTTGTTTTTGAAGAATTTGAAGTAAAATCAAGTAAGTTATACTTTAAATGTTATGGGTGTTGCTAAAATGAAAATCGAATGATGAGAAATATAGGATTGATCACTTGATTTTTGTGTGTGTGTATGTGTATCATGGATGATGAAATATCTTTGTAAATGTCATGTTGTATCATTGTGATTGATTATTAATGACGTATAATGTGTTATAGAGATGTTTTAGAAGTTAGATGTCACATATAATGGAGTGAGGGTGAGTGCAGAAAATTAAGATGAATGGGTACATGTTTGATGCTTTATTTTTGGGTAGATAAAGATGTGGAAATGTAATGGAAGAGATAATTTAGCTAGAAGATGAGTTAGATGTAAAATATTGAAAGTTTGAAAATCTGAAAAATGCTCACTAAATATGCTTCAGTCTTTTAGCCATAACGTTTTCTCTAGTTGTCCAGATGAGATGATTCTTAATTTGGATTAACCTAGAGATGTATGGATACATTTCTTATGAAGACATAAAATTTCAATTATATCTCTAAGATTTTCAAAATTTCATGAAGTTGAGAACTAGGTGCAGTACATTGGGAGCTGAATGTAAAATTTGTGTTCTGATTTCGGGAGAAAATCGGGATTAATATAGATAGATTTTGGCAAAGTTGTCTTCTTGGGAGTTGTATATCTTTCTTTTATCTTTCCAATGGTATATAGTATGGAATTTGCGGACATCTGAGTTAGAAGTTATTATCATTATGTGTGACAAAGTAAAAGTAAGATGAAGCAAAAGTAAGACGAAGTAAAGTAAGACGAAACAAAAGTAAGATGAAGCAAAAGTAAGACGAAGCAAAAGTAAGACGAAGCAAAAGTAAGACGAAGCAAAGTAAGACAAAGTAAAAGTAAGACGAAGCAAAAGTAAGACGAAGCAAAGTAAGACGAAGCAAAAGTAAGACAAAGCAAAAGTAAGATGTAGCAACAATGAGACGAAGCAAAGTAAGAAGATGTAGAAGATAGAATTTGACTTTGAGGTATTCATGAAAGTTTTATTTCTTGAAGTCTTCTTTCAAACCATCTAAATAACGCCTTAATCAGAAATTTCTAGAAAAAGTTATAGCTGTTTCTCCAAAATAGGTTCAATATGATTGAGGACAAAAACATATTGGATTCTTTTGATCATAACTCCTTTAGACACCCAAATGACTTGATTTTTGAACCATTGGATTCGCAAGACATTTCTATACATATCTAACAAAAATCATAGACTTATAAATCGAATTGAGAAAAATTGAGTGAAAAATTTGAACAGGTACAGTGAGTGTATTCTGAGATAGTATGAACTGATGTTATTCTCCTGAACATACTTTAGTATTTTGATAATATCTTGATTTGTAGAGCTCCAAATGAGAGGATTTCTGATTTGTGATAAATTACATAATGGAGCTACAAATGGTATGAAGAACTGGAATCTAATTTAGTCTCTAAGATGTTTAAATTTTAGATGCAAGTTATGCATAGTACATTGTTTTGGACAAGAGTAGTCCGAAATTGTTTGAGGTATATATTCCTAATTACAGAACCAAGTTGAGTGATTTTGATGCCAATGGATCCATAAGACATAAAGGAATACTGTTTTAAAAGAGAGGATGACCCAATTACTTCAACTTCACTTTCTGATTTAATGTGATTAGTAGACCCGAAAGAGGTGACTTGAACTAAAAAAAGATGAGTTTTGATATGAGAATGATCTTGTGATAAAATTGATGGATTGATACCCGGTGTTGTCATGAACATGCATTGTACATATTTCATTGCATTCATGTGCATTATTAAACACCTATGATTATGCAAATTGTGACATATGTGTATGTTATTTGTTATAGAGGAGCAATTGGAACGTCAACCCACAGATGTTACCGGAATTTCTAGGCAATAGTTATGGAGCAACCTGTGAGTAACCTAGACGGTTTCTCTTAATTATTGTTTGCATAAGTTATGCTATGAATGATAAATGAATGTGTTTGATTGTGGATTTCGGACAGAAGGTACGATGAATGTGAATGAGGATCAAGATATTGAAGTGCTACATATATGTGAATGTGAAGACCTATGTGTTTTATCAAGTGATTGATTATGTTACATGCATTCCATTCATGAATGCATAATCAAATAATGGAAGTCGGGACTAAGGTAGCCAACGATTAGAGTTTAAATCTCAATGTGTGGAAATGAGCCTCGAGCTCAAAAAAATGTTTCAGAGCCTTAGCCCTGTATCCTCATCGGAGAAGGGACAGTATAAATCAGCCCAATATCCAAAATGGATACGGGATAGTTTAGGCGCCCAGTCACAACAACGTAACAATTGGAAAGTGTCTCATGTGCATTTCATATGCATCTTGTTAAGTATGTTTGATAGAGTGAAATGCAAAATTGCTTATGCTTAAGTGAAAGTGCATTACTCGTATGAAATAATTATGATATATGAATTGATATGTTGCATGAATTGAGTGAACCATCGATGATGGTTACCTCATTGAGTTCGCAAAACTCACCAAAATTGCAACGTTGTTTTTTCAGGACCAAGAGACGACTCTAGCTATTGAGAGCCTCTACCAGCCGTGTTGATTGTGATTGGCAAGAGAAGTCATGGATCAAAGGTCGGTCAGCCAGGATTTTTAGACAGATTAGTTAGATTGTATAAATTTTCCTCTTTCATATAGTACTTTTGTATTAGGTTTTGATTATGTACATATAGAAAATGTTGAAAGACGTAGTGTAGACTTTCAGTTTTGTGAAGTGAAATGAGGAAAAAGTTGGTTTTGAAATATTGTGGTTTTTCTATTGATTCTTTGCAAGTGAATTTTTATATGATGCCATGTGAAGTGATTGTAATGATCAAACGTAGCTTGCCCTTATCAGAGGTTGTTTACTGTAACGAGCTCCAGGCGTCTCGGTATGTACCCTGTAGTAAGGGGGCGCTACATTTAGTTGACATCAGAGCATGGTTTGGCATTTATTGGGACATATAGAATGTTAAGCGTAAAATATCATGAAAAAAATGTGGATAATGATTGAAGTTATTGTTTGTTATAAGTCATCCGCTCTAGGTGATCAGATTGTTCAACCAGCTGACCAAAGATCGGTAAGATCCAATAGGGATTCCTCAATGCCTCGATCTAAGGAGATGCCTCTTAGAATTCCTGAGAGAAGGGGGAAGAGGTATGATAGGTTGCGAAAGCAGGGAGCTGTAGACTTCTATGGCAGCACGGATCCTGCTGAGACCGAGGGATGGTTAGAGAGGACAGAAAGGGTATTTGATCAAATGGACTGTGAGCCTAATAAGAGGTTCGATTATGCAGTGTCTTTATTGCAGGGCCCAGTATATCAGTGGTGGAAGACTATTCCAGGAAGTACCACCAGACCTTGCCAATTAAAGTGGGAAGACTTTTTGAGGGTCTTCAGAGACAATTACATGCCCAAGATCTATTTAGACATGAAGATGTATAAGTTTTTGGAATTGAAGTAGGGTAGGATGTCAGTGGCTGAATATGAGATCCGATTTAATGAGTTGATGGGTTATGCTACTGCTCTGATCCTTACAGGAGAAGACAAGTGTAGGAGGTTTGAGAATGGACTTAATATGGAGATCAGAACAAGGTTAGTGCAGTCAGATCTGGGTACTTTCATTGAGTTGAGAGCTGCCTCAATTAGAATTGAGCAGCTAATAAGGGAGAAACAAGCTGAGACTGGGCAAAGGTCCAGAGGGAAGAGGCCTAGTGAGAGTCAGGGCAGTTCTGGCAAGAGCTTCAACAAACGCCATAATAGAGCCTTCAGATCATCAGGTGGATCTAGGCAGTCAAGATCTAGGTAGAGGGGTAGGTTTTCATAGACTGGCAGTAAAAGGGGTACGGGACAGAATCAGTTTCCAGTTTGTGAGCACTGTGAGAAGAGGCATGGTGGTGAGTGTTGGAGATTGACTGGAGCTTGCCTCAAATGCTACTCCATGGACCACCAGATCAGAGATTACCCTGCTACTTTAGGAGCTCAGTCTGCTGTCAGTGGGCGATCTGGAAGTTGGAGGGTAGAGGTGGTGGATTTGGACAGAGAGGCCAAGGTAGAGGTAGAGGGAGAGTTGGGAGTTCTTTTATAAGGACTGAGGGGTGGGGCAGCCGACCGCAGTCCTAGGCCAGGGTCTATGCTATGACTAGGCAGGAGGCCCAAACTCACTAGATGTGGTAGCAGGTGGGCTTCTTATTTATGACTTTTAGGTATTTGCATTGCTAGATCCAGGATCCACATACTCCTTTATCGCACCACATTTGGCATGTAGACTGCATTGTGATAGGGAGTTGTTACAGTATAGGTTAGAGGTGAGTACACCTCTAGGTAGTACTATTGTCATAGGAGAGGTCTGCAAGGGGTGCTCGATTAAGATTGATCAAGCAGAGTTGAAGGCAGACCTGATTGTATTACAGTTAAGGGAGATAGATGTGATCCTAGACATGGATTGGCTCACTGCCCATAGGGCCATCATGAACTGCTACACCAAGGAGTTACTACTGGAATCTCCTAGTCAGCCAAGAGCAGTCTTTAGAGGAGTTAATTAGGCAGTGCCAGCTAGGATGATATCATTTACGGGTGCACTGAGATTGATGCAGGGAGGATGTGAGGCTTACATGGCCCACATCATTAATACTAGGGCTGAGTAGAGTGTACAGGACATTCCAGTCGTTAGGGAATTCCTAGATGTGTTTCCTGATGAGTTACCTGGTTTACCACCAGATCAGAAGACGGAGTTCACGATTGATCTAGTTCCAGGTATTGCTCCTATATCTATTACCCCATATAGGATAGCACTTGTGGAACTGAAGGAGTTAAAAGCTCAGCTGCAAGAGCTGTTGGAAAAGGGTTTTAGTAGACCCAGTGTCTCACCTTGGGGAGCTCCAGTGTTATTTGTGAAGAAGAAAGATGGGACTTTGAGGTTGTGCATTGATTATAGGCAGCTGAATCGAGTAACAATGAAGAATAAGTACTTACTGCCTAGAATCGATGATTTACTTGATCAGTTACAGGGAGCTCAGGTGTTTACTAAGTTGGATCTGAGATCAGGGTATTATCAATTGAAGATAGTAGAGGCTGATATACCTAAGAGTACATTCAGGAGCAGGTATAGGCACTATGAGTTCCTAGTGATGCCGTTTAGGCTTACTAATACCCCAGCAGCTTTTATGGCCCTGATGAATAAGGTGTTTCAACCCTACCTGGATCGATTTGCGATTGTGTTTATTTATGATATCTTGGTGTATTCAAAGAGCAAAAAGGAGCATGCTGATCATTTGAGAGTTATTTTACAGATTATAAGAGAGAAGCAATTGTATGCCAAATTCAGTAAGTGTGAATTTTGGCTGGATCAGGTTGTGTTTCTGGGACATATAAAGACTGGGGATGGCATACAGGTAGATCTGAAGAAGATATAGGCAGTTATGAATTGGGAACCTTCGAGAAATGTGTCAGAGATCCGAAGCTTCCTAGGATTAGCTGGGGATTATCGAAGGTTTGTCGAGGGGTTGTCTCTAATCTTAACCCCTCTAACTAAACTTCTGAGGAAAAATGTAGTGTTTAGATGGAGTGAGGAGTTTCAAAAGAGCTTTGAGGAGTTGAAACATCGGTTGACTGCTGCACCGGTGTTAGCTATTCCATCGAGGACTGGAGGTTATGTGGTGTATAGTGATGCATCGCATCAAGGATTGGGATGTGTATTAATGCAGCATAGCAAGGTGATCACCTATGCATCGAGACAATTAAGGTCTCATGAGATCAATTATCCATTATATGATTTAGAGCTAACTGCAGTTGTATTTGTTCTAAAGATTTGGAGACATTATTTATATGGAGAGACTTTCCAGATATACACAGATCATAAGAGTTGGAGATATTTGCTGAGTCAGAAAGAGTTGAACTTGAGGAAAAGGAGAGGGATTGAGTTATTGAAGGATTATGACTGCACTATTGAGTACCACCTAAGGAAAACTAATGTGGTGGCAGAATTTGGGCAGGAAGTCTAATATCAGTGCAGGTCAGATTCAGTTATCGAGGTTACCCAATTTAATTCACTTGAGGGCTTTGAATGTAGAGTTAAATTTGGAGCAAGATAAGGCCTTGATTGCTACATTGAAATTGAGACCAATGCTACTTGATAGAATCAAAAGAGTACAGATTAAAGATCCTCATATGGTCAAGCTTATGGAGAAAGTGAAGATGAATCCGAATTCCGAGTTTGAGCTGAGGGATGAGACATTGTGGTTGAGACAGAGGCTGTGTGTACTTAATGTGGATGATATGAGGAAGGAGATTCTTGAGGAAGCTCATATGGCCGCCTATGCTATGCATCCTGACACTACCAAGATGTATAACACACTGAAGCAGTATTTCTTGTGGCCTGGAATGAAAAAGCAAGTGGCAGAATATGTATCTAGATGTATCATTTGCCAGCAAGTTAAAGATAAACACCAGGCCCTGGTAGGGAAACTCCAATCGTTGCCTATTCTGGAGTGGAAATGGGAACTGATTACAATGGACTTGATCATGAGATTACCAAAAACTCTGAGGCAGAATGATGTTATATGGGTCATAGTGGACCAGTTGACTAAGTCAGCTCACTTCTTACCAGTGAGAGAGAACAACTCACTTGACCAGTTAGCTAGGAAATATATGAATGAGGTGGTGAGACTACATGGGGTTCTAGTGTCTATAGTATTAGACAGGGATCCCAGATTCACTTTGAGGTTTTATAGGATTTTGCAGTCTACTATGGGTACTAAGTTGAGTTTCAGTACAACATTTCATCCTCAGACAGATGGACAAAGTAAGAGGACAATCAAGACCATTGAGGATATGCTTAGAGCTAGTGTATTGGAGTTTAGAGGAGCTTGGGATCAATATATGGCATTGATAGAGTTTGCCTATAACAACCATTATCACAGTAGCATTAGAATGGCACCGTATGAGGCACTGTATAATAGAAAATGTCGGTTACCATTGTATTAGGATGAAGAGGGCTTGAGAATGGTTGAAGTCTCGGAGTTGATACAGGACACCGTGGATAAGGTGAAATTGATCCAAAGTCGAATTAAAGCGGCTCAGGATAGACAGACGAGTTATGTGGATCAACATCGACGTGATATGGAGTACAGTGTAGGATGACAGAGTATTCCTGAGAGTGTCACCTTAGAAAGGAGTTTTGAGATTCAGTAAAATGGGCAAGTTGAGCCCTATGTACATTGGTCCTTATGAGATCGTTGAGAGGATAGGACCTTTGGCCTATAAGCTAACTTTACCGAATGAGATGCCTCAGTTGCAAAATGTGTTTCATGTGAGTATGCTCCGAAGATACCGATCGGATCCAACACATGTGATACTGACTCAAGAGATTGAGGTTGCTAGTAACTTAAGCTATGTTGAGGAGCCAATCAAGATTATGGGATTATGGATCAAGCAGTTAAGGAACAGGGTCATTCCATTGGCAAAAGTCCTTTGGAGGAACCACTCAACTGAAGAAGCAACATGGGAGATAGAGGAGCATATGAGGAAACAATATCCCCATCTATTCGAGCAACAGGTAAGAATTTCGAGGACGAAATTTCTTTTAAGCAAGGGAGAGTTGTAACATCCCATTACCTGTAGGAAGGTTAAAATAGTAAATATGAGGGATTAAAAAGAGGCTTAGAAATGCTTCTTCATGCTCATACATAATATGCAATACACATATACATGAATAGTGAATTTATCTGCACATGAAAATAAGTGTACATGCATTCAAGAATAATGTCGGGTATAATTGGAGTGATTTGTGAATTTTTGAGAATTATGAATGTTTTTACTTTGGAAATTTTACAAGTTAGTAGAATTGTATTATTTTTGAATTTTGGTGAATTTAGGAATAATTTCGAAAATTTTGGGATTTTTATGGATAATAGAAAAAAAGAAATCAAAAGAATATTAGGGATAATTGGATTGTAAATACGATAGTTGTATTGTAAAGAGGAGAGCTAAATGGAGTTAGTTTCGAAAGAAACTAAGTTAGAGTTTAGTCATTTAGAAAGTGACAAGTGTCACTAACTTAGTAAGTGGGTTTTGTATTTTTTTGAAATAAGTTATAATTATCTAAGATTCGATAAAGGTTTAGTTATATGTCTAAGTTCTTCCTTCTTCATTACCTTCTTCAGATTTTCTCCTAACACAAAGTTTTCATCAAATATCCTCCTGATAGCTTTCTTTGCTTTTCCTCTTCTTTATCAAACCCATTTTTGCTATTGGTTTTTTCTACCTAAAGAAAAACCAGAAGTTGATTAGTTACAAAGAGGAGTACGAAATTTTGCATAGAGTTAGGGCTTTGGAGATAATTGAAGATTGTAAAGTTTTTAACAATTAGTGAATAAATCTTTTAGAGTTATAGGTTTATGAAATAAATTGATGAATCATTGTCATCTGCATGGAATATGGCATTTATGTATATATATATTCATGAATACTGTGGATGGGATGAAAATGATTTTTTTGGCTTTTGATGATTTTGATTAAGCTTGCATATTTTGAAGTAGTATGAATTTATAGTGAATGATTTGATGGAAATGGAGTAGAAAAATTTAAAATATGGGTTTTTGAAAAATTAGAAGTCTGAATTTTCTAGGAATGAATAGTAACAGTGTTGAATTTTCAAGTTGAAACTTTCATGAATTTTTCTGTGTTTATTTAGGTAGATTTTGAAAATTTGTCTTCATGAAAGTTGTACGTCTTTCTTTTAGCTTTCCAATGATATATAGTACGAAATATTTGGACTTCTAGGCTGAAAATTATGGTCCTTATAAGGGAAGATGTAGCTTCTACTTTTTCTTTCTTCTTTGTTTTGCTAACGTGTCTTCTTCTATATTTTATTGACGTGTCTTCTTCTATGTTTTGCTGATGCATCTTCTTCCATGTTTTGCTGATGTGTCTTCTTCTTTGTTTTGCTGACGCGTCTTCTTCTAAGTTTTGTTGACGTGTCTTCTTCTATGTTTTACTGACCCGTCTTCTTCTATGTTTTACTGACGTGTCGTCTTCTATGTTTTGCTGACGCATCTTCTTCTGTGTTTTGTTGATGTGTCTTCTTCTATGTTTTGCTGACGCGTCTTCTTCTGTGTTTTGCTGACGTGACTTCTTCTATGTTTTGCTGACGTGTCTTCTTCTGTGTTTTGCTTCTTCTGTTTTTTTCGCCTTGCCTAACTTCTGCTCCATTTTTGACCCTTCAAAAGATAGAATCTATCTTTGAGGTCTTCTAGAAATTTATATATATTGAAGTCCTCTTTTGAATCACATAATGAACACATTAATCCGATATCTTTAGGGAAAGTTATAGTAATTTTCCCAATTCATCTGTCTTTTTCCATTCTTTTGCTTTTTCATTTGGTTTCATCTGTACCTATCTTCTGGTCCATTTTTTTAACCCTTTAGAAGATAGAATCTGTCTTTGAGGTCTTCTTGAATGTTGTATATCTCAAAGTTGTCTTTGAAATCGTCCTAAGATGATCTTAATCCAACATCTCTAGTGAAAGTTATGCCACTTGTCCCGAGACAAGTTAAAT
>JAOQMP010000006.1:20538268-20563915 GCA_027563575.1 Erythroxylum pedicellare
TAATGTCCTAGTTGGACCAAATAAATCTATATGTAACAACTCTAGAGGTCTAGACGAAGTTACAATATTTTTAGAAGTAAAATACGTTTTAACCTGTTTTCCTTTATGACAACTCTCACAAAAGAAATCCTTGTTAAAACTTAGTTTTGGTAAACCTCTTACCAAATCATTCTTAATCAACTTAGAAATATGTTTAAAACTAACATGATCTAGCTTTTTATGCCAGATCAGGTTTTCTTCATCTGTTGATATAAAACAAGAAATATTTTGACTTTATAAATCTTCTAAATTAATCTTATAAAGATTGTTTCGTCTTTTGGCAGAAAAGAATATGGAATCGTCTTTGTTTTTGACTACATAAGAGTTTTGATTAAAGGATACTTCAAAACCAGAATCACATAATTGACTTAAACTAACCAAATTATGTTTTAAGCCTTCAACTAGCAAAACATTATCAATAGATGCAAAGGAATTTTTACGATTTTGCCGATTACAACTATTTTGCCCTGCTAGTTGTCTCTAGTAGTTACTGATCCTCCCTTCTTATTTTGAAGATCTAGGAACATAGACCTTCTTCCTGTCATGTGTAGCGAGCATCCACTGTCCAAATACCATTGGTGCTGGCTGCTTTTTCCATGGAAGGAAATCTGTAGATATTATATTTTTTTTAGGTACCTAGATTTTCTTAGGTCCTTTGGGGTTAGTCTTATAATTATTCATAGAATGATAAAAGGAAGACTGGTGAAATTTCTTTCTATAAAGAACAAAATTCTTTTTGTAATTAATATATCTTTTAGTAAACCCTAAACCACTCTTATCATTGGGATGTCTATAATTTCCAATTATGTCATTCATTTTCTTTGTACTTTCAGTAAAGGTTGATAAGTCTGCTGAGAGAGAATTAATCCTTTATTTCAATTGACTAATTTCCTCAGATCTATCAATAGATACTTTTTTTCTTCATATCGTCTACTTGTTTCTTAAGGCAGACGTTTTCCTTTTCTAACGCTTCCGTGTTCTTCAAGTTTTCAACAAACTTTCTTTTTAAGGATCTATACTGCTTTAGTATAACATGTGAATCTTCTAACAATTCTAAATATGCATCTTGAAGTTCATTAAAGTTAAAAGTTACCTCCTCGTCACCTTTTTTTTCGGCTACCAAGAATATATTTGCTTGTACTGATGCTTTTGAAACAGAATTAGATTCGGATGAATCCAAATCTTCCCAAGTTGCAATCATATTCTTTTTATTCTTCTTTAGTTTTCTTCTAGGCAACGGACATTTAGACTTATAGTGTCCTGGTTTGTTACACTCATAGCAAATGATAGAGGTCTTCTCGTTCTTAACTTCTTCTTTGCTATTTTTCTTAAAAGAAAAATTTTTACTTCCTTTTTCTTTCTTTTTCCACATCCTTCTAATCTTTCTTGAAATGAAAGATCATTCGTCATCATCTTCACTTGAATCGTGATCAGATTCACTGGTATCATCATTGTTGACTTCTTTAATCTTTAATGCTTTTGACAATGAACTTCTATTTCTCTGAGTCTTGTGATTTTTTTTACCAGCCTTTAATGCTATAGATTTGTCTCTTTTAGGATTATCTTCAGCATCAAGCTCTACTTCATGTATCTTCAAAGAACCAAGCAATTCATCTAACTTTAATTTGCTCAATTCCTTGGCTTCGTGTACTGTAGTGACTTTGGGTCTCCATCTTTTCGGCAAACTTCTGCGAATCTTCCTGATATGATCTTGATTATCGTAGATTCTCCCAAGAGCTTTAAGTTCATTAACAATAGTCTGAAATCGTCAAAACATCTGATCAATAGACTCATCTTCTTTCATTTTAAACAGCTCATATTGATGTACAAGAATACTGATCTTGGACTCTTTCACCTGATTTGTGCCTTCATGTGCGATGGATAAAGTGTCCCACATCTCCTTTGTAGTTTCACATCCATGAACTTTATCATATTCAATTCTGCTTAGAGCACAACTCAGAAAGAACCTGGCCTTTGAGTTTAATTGAAATCGAGCTTTCTGATCGACTGATCATCTGATACGAGGAATGATATTACCTTCATCATCTACTGGTATGTATGGTCCATTCTTAATGATATCCCAAAGATCAATATGTGTGGATTCTATAAAGAGTTGCATCTTGTCCTTCCAATAATGATAATCCTCACCATTGAATGTAGGAGGTCTTGTGACCGAGGTACCTTCAGCTATAAAACATGTGATTCAGCCATGGATCTTTGTCCTCACTTTGTAATGGTGATTCTTAGAAACCGAGCTCAGATGCCAACTAAAGTAAATCACTTGTTAATATAGGAATCACGTAAAGTATACGAAATACACAAGAAGGGGTGGTTGAATTGTGTAATCTTTTTGAGAATACAAAAACTTTTGATATTTCTTGAAAACCTTTTTCAACTATCAAATGAATACCAAAGATACTATACTAAATTTGATACGTATTTGAATCGCAAATAAATTTTATCTACTCGTCTAACAACAAGAAAATTAAAGTGTAAGGTTAGAGAATAGACGTCGCGATTTTATACTGGTTCACCCCAAATCTTGAGCTACGTCCAGTTCTTAGAATTCGTTTGAGATTTTATTATACTCTTTAACTTTACAAGTATTCTTTCTTCCCTTCTAGAGCCTCTTTAAGTCTCTTACACAAAGTATTCTTTCTGCTATCTTAGCCTCTCCAAGCTCTTAGCCTTTTCTTTCTCTCGCTTAGAAAGATATTGTGAGCTTTTTGTTACAGTAAAGTTTGCTCTCTTGTATCGAACTTTGAATACAGAATTTTTCTAAGTATGTAAAACTTAAAACTTAAAACTATTCAGTCTTCGACTAGGACTAGTATTTATAGCCTAAGTCTCCAACTACTTTTTGAAAAACTGCTTCTTATTTCTTTTAGAAACCGTTATTTAGTTGAGTTCTGTAACTAACTCCAACTAACTAACTGTCTGACGTACTAGAGTGTCTTCTTTTCTGTAACGTCTGTGTTTTGCTTCCTCTGTGTTTTTCTTCTTCTGTGATGACGTGTCATCTATGTTTTGCTTCTTTTATGTTTTGCTTCTTCTGTGATGACGTGTCGTCTATATTTTGCTTCTTCTGTGATGACGTGTCGTTTGTGTTTTGCTTCTTTTGTGATGATGTGTTGTTTATTTTTTGCTTCTTCTGTATTTTGTGCTTCGTCTGGGATGACTATGTGATAATTACATTTTTCTGCACACTTAACACACTTATCAAAACAGTTCATTTGTTTCTAATATTATTATTATTTGATTGTCACCAAAATTAATAGAACTGAAGCCTTCTTGACTTAACACTTCATACCAAGCCACCAGAAATGTTGTTTCAATGTGTTATACATCTTGGTGGTACCAGGATGCATAGTATAAGCTGCTAAATGTGCTTCCTCCAAAATATCTTTCCTCAAATCATCAACACCAGGTACACATATTCTTTGTTTAAGCCACAATGTATTATCTCTCACTTCAAATTCAGAATCTAGCTTGACTTTCAACTTCTCAATTAACTTTACTAATTTTGGATCTCTGTCCTGAGCCTTTTTAATTCTTTCGTGCAATACTAGTCTCAACTTCAATGTCGCTATCAAAGTTTCATTCTGTCCCAAATTAAATTCAACATTCATTGCTCTCAGATGAACTAGGCTCAATAACCTCGATAATTGTACTTGAGCAGTGTGGCTATTGGACTTTTAACTTAATGCATCAACTACTACATTAGCTTTGCTAGGATGACTTTCAATTGTACAATCATAATCTTTCAACAATTCTATCCATCTCCTCTGTCTCATATTCAACTCTTTCCGGCTCAATAGATACTTCAAATTTTTATGATCAGTGAATACCTAAAAAGTTTCTCCATACAGGTAGTGTCTCTAAATCTTCAAGGCAAATACTACTATAGCAAGTTCTAAATCATATACTAGATAATTAAACTCATGAGACCCCAACTATCTTAATGCATATGCTATTACTTTACCATGCTGCATCAGTACACATCCTAAACCTTGATGTGATGCATAACTATACATAACATAACCTCCAGAGCCAGATGGAATAGCTAACACCAGTGCTGAAGTTAACCAATGCTTTAAACCCTTAAAACTCCTCTAACAATCATCATTCCATATGAAAGGCACATTTTTTCTTAGAAGTTTTGTCAAAGGGGCTGAGATCAGTGAAAACTCATCTATAAACCTTCTATAATAACCAATTAATCCAAGGAAACTCTGGATCTCAGACGCATTCCTTGGAGCCTCCCACATCGTCACGACTTCTACTTTCTTTGGGTCAACCTAAATGCCCTATCCAGATACTATGTAACCCAAGAATACTACTTGATCAAGCCAATATTCACACTTACTGAACTTGGCATATAACTGTTTCTTCCTCATTATCTGTAGAACCAATCTCATATGTGCAGAATGATCTTCTTTACTTTTTGAGTGCACCAAAATGTCATCAATAAATACAATCACAAAACGATCTAAATAAGGTTGAAATAATACCTTATTCATTAAAAGCTACCGGGGCATTAGTCAACCTAAACGGCATCGTCAAAAACTCAAAATGCCCATATCTTGTTCTAAATGCACTTTTTGGTACATCAGCCTCAGCTATTTTCAACTGATAATATCCTGATCTCAAGTCTAACTTTGCGAATACTTGAGCCTCGTGTACTTGATCTAACAAATCATCAATCCTCGGCAATGGGTATTTATTCTTAATTGTTATCTGATTCAACTACCGATAATCATTACATAATCTCAGAGCTCCATCCTTCTTCTTCACAAACAATATTGGAGTTCCCTAAAGTGACACACTAGGCTTAATGAAACCCTTATCTAATAACTTTTGTAACTTGGTTTTCAACTCCTTCAGTTCTATAGGTGCCATCCTATATATAGGTATTGATATAGAAGCGGTACCTGGAACAAGGTCTATGTTAAACTTCGTCTCCCTTTCTAGGGATAAACTTGGTAGTTCTGCAAGAAACACGTTCAATAAATCCCTAAAAAATGGAATATCCTGAATGGCTTGTTCAAACCGAGTGTCCACTATGTGACCCAGATACGCCTCACACCCACCTTAGTTCAATTTCAGCACACTCATAAAGGAAATTAGTCGGGCTAGTGAAGCCTAACTACTCCTCGAAACACCACTCTTAGCTCATTAGGGAAGTCAAGAACTACTTCCTTCATATAACAATTCATCACAACCTGACGTGCAGTAAGCCAATCCATGCCAAGAATTATATCTATTTCCTTTAATTGTAATACAATCAGATCAGTTTCTAACTCTGCCTGATCAATTCGAACTATAATCCTTTTACAAACCTCACCAATCACTATTGTACTACCCACTAGGATGCTCACCTCTAATTCACATTTCAATATGTCTCTCTCACAATGCAATCTAAATGCTTGATGAGGTGTGATGAATGAATGTGTAGATCATGGATCTACCAATGCATATGCTTTATAATGAAAAACATTTAACATACCTACTACCACACCTGGGGAGTTCTGTGCTTCCTGCCTAATGATGGCATAAACCCTGGCCTGTGATTGCGGTTAGCTACACCGTATCTCAATCCTGACACTGGGCCCTGCTGATTGAGTTCTGCCTCTACCTCTACCTTTTTGTGTAAATCTGCCAGCTCTATTCTACCAAACTGTTGTCTCATTCATTGCTCCTCCTCTAACTCCAAACTGTGATCCTAACATCTCAGGACAATCTCTAATCATATGGTCTATAGAAACACAATGGAAACAAGCTCCCGTTAACCTCCAACATTTACCATCATGCTTTTTACCACAGTGCTCACACTTAGGTAGCTATTGAGACTGGCTGGAGAGCACTGGTCCTCTACCTCTCCCAGACTGAAAAGGTCCATCTCTTGATCGAGATCCAGATTGTCTCGATCTAAACTAGAATCGAGATGATCTGTTTTGACACTTTCTAAAGCTTCTGCCAGAATCAGCCTAAGATTCATCATGCCTCTTGCCTCTGACCTCCTATCTATACTCTCCTTGACCATCCCTTAACAACTGTTCAATTCTAATCGAGGCCACTCAGAGTTCTATAACATTGCCCAGATTTGAAATGGCTAGCCTTATTATGATCTCTATGTTTAAACCATCTTCAAACAGTCTACATTTGTCTGCCTTAGTTGGGATCAGTGCAGTTGCATATCCCATTAACTCATTGAATTTTATCTCATATTCTGCCACTGTGAGTCTGCCTTACTTCAGGTATAAAAATTATTTCATCTTCTGATCCATATAAATCTTCGGCATATAGTTCTCTCAAAATACTCTCAGAAAATCTTCCCAGGTTAAACTACAAGGTCTGGTGGAATTGCCTGGAACAGTCTTCCACCATTGGTATGCTAGACCTTGCAATAGTGAGACTGAATAATCAAATCTCTCATCTGCCTCATAGTCCATCCAATCAAACACTCTTTCTGTTCTCTCTATCCACCCTTCTACCTTCGCTGGGTCTATACTTCCATAGAATTCCACAGCTTCCTGTTTTCTAAGTTTATCATATCTTCTTTCTCACCTTTCTAGAATTCTCAGAGGCATCTGAGCAAACTCAGGCATAAGAGACTCTACATTGGCTCCTACAAACTCTATGTCAGCTGACTCTCCAATTTGATCTCCTATGGAAGGTGATCTATATCAAACAAAAGTTGCAATCACTTTCTGAATCTCTCACTTTTTGTCATTTATATACTCTGATATGTCCCTATAAATGCCAAACTATGCTCTGATACCAAAAATGCAACATCCCAGTACCATAAAGCATATAATCGAACATCCGAAGGACATTCTAATACATATCCTATGATAATGGTATGTTAGAGCGAAAACATATCCAAACATACACATGGCATCATCTAACATAATTAAAATCACCAAATTTAAACCATTCCTTGCATTCATCAACAAAAACTTACACTATATTTTACAATCTTCTGATGTCAGCTGACAGACCTATGGGTCATAACTAGTCCAAAATGTTCATCTAATCCAGATTGAGAAACTAAGTCTCTTGTCTCATACCTGAAAAGTCATGTTGCAAATTTTTATGAGTTTTGCAAACTCAATGAGCGAACCATCATTGATGATTTCAACCAGGTCATATACACAAATCACATATTTCATAAATATCCATTCAAAACATGTATATTCCAAACATTCACATTAATATGGCATATCATGTTATCATTGCGAATCAGAACAGATATTTACAAATACAAATGCACGTGAGACTCCAGATTCGTTATTAATGTTGTGACCATGTGCCTATCACATACGTATACAAATATTGGCCCATTGGGCTTAGTTAGAACAGAATCACAGAGTATAGCTCTATGTGCATAATTAGAAATCACGGAGCAAAGCTCTATATCTAAGCACTTTCATACTGGCTACTCCAATCATAACACCTTTATCTGAGCATGCATTTTATGAAATGCAACAAATACATAATATGCCATGTACAACAGTCACATGGGATGCACAGTCAGAATCTCATAATCATTGGACCTAAGTTTAGCATTCAACTTTCGTTGAGAATACAAATATCATTCAGAATTTCATAACAATCAAAACACTTCCAATACATTCCCAATTATTAACTCCTCAGACTTTAAGTCCAAAATTCATAAACAAATCATAAATAGTTAATAATTGGAAGTCAAACAAATTCAATCTATCTTAGGAAAAATTATCTAGGTTGACTCACAGTACGCTCCGCTAAGTTATTTCCTGGATGGTCCGGCAACGTTTGACTAATGTCTAATGTTCTCCTGTATATCATACAAAACACATTTACAAATATCACAATTCTCCACAAATGTATAAGTATGCCTTTATGCACATCTATGTACATAAAAAATTCACAATGCATGTTCAATGACTCTTATCGAATTCTTATCACCATATCATTCAGATATCAAAATCCTCATAAATAAAACTAGTACTTAGGGTTTGGACCATAATAAAATAGTGTAAAGTTAAATTCATAACTGAATTGATCATTTTATATTTTTCTTACAGCATACTTTCAGGTCAACTTTGCATATTTATTATGATAGGGTAAAAGACATAATTAGGCAACACTTCCTTCTAGAAAATTTTTCTCCAATATCTTAAGTTTATAATGACACCAAATTCATTCAATTTGGTTTAGTATTTTGAAAGTTACTTTCTAAATATTTTCGGACTGTTCTCATTCTATAACAATACACTATATTCAATTTCCATCCAAAAACTGAAAGTCATAGAGACTGAATTAAGATTCAATTTCTTTAGATAATCTGTATCCCCATGTCTCTAGTTTACTCCAAATTAAAAATCATCCCAATTGCATAACCATAGAAGATGTTTTAGGCAAAAGAAGGACAGATGTCCAATGTGCAAAAGCTCTCGAGTTTAATTAACCCAACTATAGTTGAATCACGGATGTGCAACATCCATGTATGACTGTGAATACCAAATTAATTCATTTATTGGCATGAAATCATCACTCACGCTCATGCATATCAAAAATTCACGGCTGTGAGACCATAACTCACGACCATTTAACATCCAAACTCCAGAATAAACTTTCCTGATTTTTCCTCAATATTTCATCTTAAATTCATCAATCAATCTATTTCATAAGGTCATTATTTTTTTTTCGAGATGAAAAGAAATGTCTTATGAGTCTATTGGTTTAAGAATCAAGTCATTTAGATATTGGACGAAAAAGTTATAACAAAAATACCAAAGGATGTTCAGAAGCAAACTTTCTTCAAAAACGTTGAAAATTGCGATTGTGCGTCTATATGATAGTTGTATGCTCCCTACACCTGCAAAGTCGCGATCGTGCATGATCACGCTTCCTTCTCTTCTTCACTGAACAACTTATTCATCTTCTCCTTCCATTTTTACTTCCTCTCTTTACTATAATTTTCCAATTTCTTATACTTTCATCTTATGCATACCTTTTTACTTTTACCTACTATTTCACTTCATTTAACTCCTATTACAGTTCAAAATCATCCATAAAAGATCAAAATTCAAGATTACACACTAACACTAAAAACAAAACATATATGAATATTCACCAATTCCTGCACTTTTCTTCCTTTTTTCTACATTTCTCATTTTCATCAACTTCATTTGATCATAAACTTTCCATATTATGCTTTTCTCATAACATTGCATCACCTTAAACTTTTCCCTTAGTTCTAATTCACTCAAATTCATTTCTGTTAGCACTTCACATATTCATGCATAAACAGTACATCAACTTATAACCATATTCGTATTTCCCAAAACCAAGACAGAGTACATATATTTCTACATCAATTTACATAAACTTTCACAAATCTCAAAACAAAATCTATTTCATACAATTTTTGAACAACTCCCATTTCACAAATCCATCGTCTAGTTTATTCATCACCGAAACCACACCTCTTAAACTCCTCATGCATGTATATATTTGCACCATAAAAACATCAACAACAATCACTTACTTGATTCAGCTATACTTTTCAGCAATAAGAGTAGCTCAATTACACACAAAGATTTAATATTTGTGATGGATAAGGAACAAAGAAAAAGTTCTCTACTGAATGCTTTCAGTGGATATCAAAAGCTAAAGTAATCACTTCCTAAACAGAACGTAAGCTACTTGTAACCTTTCTTTACTCAAATCAAACTACGTGGCTATTTTGCATGTATCACATATGTCACCCAAGTAAGTCTACCACTTATCACCACACTTACAGGCCATTTGACAGATATACATGTTGCCACATGTCATATTATAATTGGTCCATATTTTAATATTTTTCTAAAATTCACCAAAATTTCCAAAATACCCTAATATTACCAAAATTGCCAAATCACATTTAATAACTTAATTGTACTTGAAAAATGTCAATGAATGCATATACAATCATATGAATGTACAAAAATGTGCATGCCATATTTAACTTAAGCATGATATGCATGTTCTAATTTCTTAGTAATTTTCTTATTTATACTATTCTAGCCTTAACATGGGTAACGAGATGTTAGACAAAGCATGCATTTCAGAATCAAGGAGAGAATCAGTACCCACAATGACTTCAAATGCATCATGATCCTTATGATCTTTCAAAGCATAAGCTTGAGCCGAAGCAGAAGGCACAATAGGTCTATCAACATTTTCTGATATAGTACCCAGATTAGGTGTAATATGAATAGATCCTCCATGACCTCTACTGCGTCCCTGCTCCTATAAGATGCGTGTGAAATCTCTCTACTAGCTTGTGATGTCTAAGACTGTCTCATAGGACAATTTGCTACCAGATTCTTAGTACTATCGTATCAAAAACATGCACCCGTAGCACTCCAATAAGTACCCCAATGATGTCTGGAGCAAAGAGAGCACTCCAGAGCACCAGAACCTTAACCCACAGAAGGACCCCTACTAGAATCAGTCGATGGGTGAAAGTTTTGTTGCTTTCCCCTAGTTACAGATCTTTGGATGAATTCTTATTTATTGGAGGCACCTTTATGACTTCTTTTACCTGAGGACTGACTTCCTCTAGTAAAACCTCTTCGTTGAACCCTTTCTCTCCTAACCATCTCCTGCCTCTCTATTTTCGGGGCAGCTTGTGCTAGCTGATGGTAACTCACTTGCTGCAAGAGAGTAAATTTCGACAGATACTCTTTGATAGAATCATTCAAACCATCTTCAAACTGATGACACCGAAACTCCTTAATAAGTATAGGTTCATGCGCATACTTGCTGAGTCGATTAATTCTCTATCGTACTAAGCAACAGATAGGTTTCTCTGCTTTAGGTTCAAGAACTACTTCCATTTCTCCTTTCTATAGGCTTCCGTCACATACTTGGCTTTAAACTCTTGGGAAAAGAAATCCCAAGTCAAAAGCTCCGGTAGTTAAGGATTCCTCAAAACAAACTTCCACGACTCATAAGTTGCTCCTTGAAGAAGAGAGACAACATAGTGCACCATCTAATGTAGTAGACAACTAATTTCATCTAATACCCTCTTCATTTTTTCTAATCAAAATTCCACCTTTTTAGACTCTCTAGAGATGTTCCAGTAAATTCCTCAGCTCTATACATCTGCAACTGATCAATCGAAGCTTTGAGTACAGTCATACGATGTAATAATGTCATCATATCTTATGACAACTTAACCAAAGTCTCTCCCTAAGCTGGAGGTAGAGGAGGTGACACTTCAACTTCACCTTGATTGACCCTAAAGGGTCTCGATATAGATAGATGAGATCGTGCAAGATTATTCTTCTCCACAACCTTGTCAATGGCTTTATAAGATCTTTTCATACTCAAATCTAAAACCAAAACATGGGACAACCCGCATTAGGCCAAACATAAATCTTATATCCAAGTATAAGCAATAGTTAACCGCTAGTTAAACCAGAATCACCTACTCTGATATCAAACGATGTAACACCCTGTACTCTATGGTAGGATATGAAAATGCCATACAAAATAGAACTGAAACATACTAAACATTTCAAGCACTTCCAGAAACTCAAGCAAACATACATTGCATATCATTAGATGTTATTTTATAAACATAACATATCATACATATTGTGTTTATCATAATACATGCCATAAATTCAAAAGCTAACCTGTATTAAGGTTATTAAAAACCATTTACATCAAAATATAATATGTCTCATTACATTTAATACAACTCAAAAACTCAATCAAAATAACTTCCAAAATAGAACACACTCTTCTTGGCCACTACGGTAGTCTTTGTCCCAATCCTTAAATCTTCTTATCAGAACCTACACGGAGGCAAAAGTACCATGATTAGCATAAAGCTTAGTGGGGAATAACTAATCATAATGCATAATGACGACTATTTCTAATAGTCGTCTAACCTTCATATATACATATTCAAATCATATCACAACCATCTTTAATTGTTCATATTACAAAATAATCCAAACATTATATCTCAAAACAAAATATGATTCATCAATATAGAACATTCTTGCATTAGAACAACACTTATAAATATCATAGCAGAATGTACAAGTATCATAATTGAATATCAGAACAGGACATAATCCTTTCAGATCAAAATATGACTTATATCATATCAGAATATGTTTTGCATAAAATCAAAGCTTATCTTGTATCAGATCCGAACTTGTTCATATCAAAATTTAACATGTATCAAAATGTAAAACATTTTAGCCTGCAAATACTTTTTATAGAAGTAGATAACGGGACCAAAACAGGAGATACCTATGATTGGTATCACAGACAGGAGAGACTTATGCCTCAGTAATAGGAGACCAAAGTTTCAATATCAGGAGACGCCAAAGTTTCAATATCAGGAGACACCAAAGTGTCAATATCAAGAGACATCTTAGTGTCATAGGAGTAGTTGCAAACCCTTCTAGGCATGCCTATTTACCCACAACTAGGACTTGGTAGTTTTAAAACAAACCATTTCAGGTTTTAGAATCACATGCAAAAGATGTAGTGTATAACATGTCTTTATTCCATTTTCCACAAATTGAACATATACATGCACATCCAAACAAACTTAACATACCTTATGACCATAAACATGAGAATAAGTACTTCCCACAACCATGGGAATAAGCCTTATAAATCCCACAATTGTGGGATGAGTGAACTGAAGGTTCACTCACCCACAACCTCAAATTTGTTCCCAAAACTTGACTTCTTTACATCCGTTCGACACACCTTCACCAAAGCCCATCAATTTTACTTCAACTCTACCTTATTCATGCTTCAATACCTCATCAAATTTATGTCCAAAACAATTCAAAAATAATTCATAAGGCAGCTCACAATCCATGATCTTTCATGCATAAAACTCCAAGGCAAAAGCTATCAACAACTGTCATATACTAGACCTCAATTCATCATCAATTCAATACATATTCTATCCATTTCAAACATCACATAATTCATATGCTATCAAGTTTAGAATTGCCTTACCTATTTAACCTCAAAGTCCTACTTCAAAGAACAAGCAAAACTAGCCCTTCATGCAACCAACACACATTTAAGTTTAAGGTGCAAATCTTAGCACCAAGAAAACAACATAGAAGATAACATAATCTACTTCCTTGATGCAGTATATAGCAAGGATTTTAAGTGTTGATAATCCAAACTAAAGACAAAATCTAGAAGTTTGAGAGTAAGTGATAGAGTTTCGATGGAGAGTAAGGTAAGAATGAAGGGTGCAAAAATTTCCATGCAATGGCTTAACACATATGCTGCTAGGTGTCACTATCTCAACATAACATTTAACACCAAAGCATAAAGTCCATTTTCCCTCCCTTTAAGCTACCAAATGTCATAATTCTTTTGGGCCATTTGTCACTTAATGAATGCTGCCAAATGCCACAATTCAATCAGACCAATTGTCACTCAACTAATGTTGCCAAATGTCAATGCGTTAGCTATGTCAAATGTAACACACCACTACTATAGAATATATGCCCGAAATTCTTGAGAATATTCGAGCACATACCCTACGGGAATGACATGTTAGAGTAGTCATATTCACTTACACATCATTAGTAATCATAAAAACAACTTATCTCATTTCATTAACAAAACATGTTTTACACTATTATTTCACATCTATGATCACACTATTTTAAACAAAAAATTCTACATGAAATAAAAACTATAAAAAATACTCTATCTAAAATCATGACAGCTGACCAGACCTTTGATCCATATTTTGATCCAAAATAAATAGTACTAACCTTTAGTTAGTTTGTTATACTAGCAAGGTCTCTTCTCAGTACCTGAAAATCAATATTGCAATTTTGATGAGTTTTGCAAACTTAATGAGTTGAACGATCATCGATTTGTTCACTCAAAGTAAAACACTTATATATACCAATGAATAACATTTAGCTCAAAAAAATAACACTTCATTCAAGACATAACTTATATTCTACAATTTGCATCATAATACAAGAAACGTTTAAAAATATAATCACTTTTTAAGTCATTCCAGAAGTACATTCTGAATGCAGGAATATCATTTAATCATTTCAGAACATAACATTCATTTATCACAATTCTTTATATCACCACCAAAGTCATAAGCATTTCTTAATATCAACACAACATAGTTCAACATTCATTTACAATAAATATCATGAAAACATTTAAAGATACAAATGCAAATGCAAATGAGACTCATTCCATTTTAACTTTATTGTAACCTAGTGCCTATTTCACTGTCCTGTATCCATTGTAGATACCGGGCTCTTTTTAGAGCTATCCTATATCCGTTATGGATACTGGGCTCATTAAACGTTGAGTTGAGGCTCTGATGCGTATAACTGAGCTTAAAGTTCTTTTCACATTGGCTACTCCGGTCACAACTCCTTTATTTGAGCATGCATCATGTAATGGAGTATAATAGTTCATATAATATAACATTAGTCACTTTCAGTCAATGAGCACATCCAATTTTTACAGTTCATTGGATCTAAGTCCGAAATTCAACAAATAGTTAAGCATTCCATTTCCTTATTCACATTCAAATCATAAAAACTCCCAATACAGTCCTGAATATCGAACTCCTCAGATAACCAATTGTTCATAATTAGCAATATCATAATTATATCAATATCAATTCGTTATAGAGGAATTAAGTTTAATCAACACAATTTGAACAGAACATATTACCAATCGAAATCTCATATCTAGGTTACCCACTACACATGTAATTCAAACAAAAGCATAAATATTTGAGTTTATACAACTAGGTTAACTCACAGTAGAATCCAATTAGTTATTGCCTCGATGTGCTGGTAATGCCTAGATGGTGTCAATTGATGTGTGCCTCTAAATCAAACAATACACACATGTATACATTATTAATTGATCAATCAATTAATGCTCAAAGTTACAAATATATATGTGTCATGTTTAATGCATGCTCAATTAATTATTCCGGGTATGAAATCTTATTCACAAATCAACTTTCAATTGTCACTCAAACATTTATCCTTCTTTTTTCTAGGATTGTACACTCACATAATTTCCTAGTTCTCATTCAACCATTCCCAATTCGTCATTTACATACTTTGAATCACATTACATTCATGAGAACATCTTTATATCATTATCGATTCATAATTTACACTTATCCTTGAACATTTTTCATGATCAAAGGCCTCTTATAACATACATACAATTGTTGTGTTAAATTTAGAATTTCAACAAGCTGGATTTATACATTCACCAAACTTTTTCTAGCAATGTATATATTCATACATTTACCCAATTTTCATTCATAATTAATCCAAATGGGATGATTTTAAATTCAGATTAAACTAGATACATATATATACAACTTTCATGAAGGAATCGAATTTGGTTTCTGTCACTAAGGGTTTTGAAATTTGGCTTGAAGTTGAGTTTTGGTTGTTGTCCATGGTTGAGAATAGTCTATAGTATTTTTGGTATAACTCTTGGAATAATGAACGAAATTGCATCAAATTAATGCTATCCCCTAAATCAACTAAAGCCTTTTCTACTGACAAATTACAAATAAAAGAAGGGATAGTAAAACTCCTTGGATCTTTAAACTTTTCAGGTAACTTGTTTCACAAGATCACTAAGCATTCCTCACTTAATCTCATAATGCCTAACTACTCCAATTCCTCACTTAATCTCACAGTGGCTAACTACTCCAACTTCCTCTTGTTAGAAAGTAGTTTCTTCAAGAATTTTGCATACTTAGGCATTTGCATAAGAGCTTTAACAAAAGGTAAATTAATATGAAGTTTTTTGAACATGATTGACCTATTTTGTTTTAGTCAATATTGTAATAAATCGTAAGTACACAGTGTAGTTGTAGCTAATACTGGAAAGTACAGGTTGATTATATGAAGACTATGAATACTAATACTTACCCTTCCCCTATTATCTAGCCTACGGATTATTTTATATTTTTAAATAAAAATAAATTAAAAACTAAAATAATTAAAGAAATAGGAAAGATAATGAATGCAATGACAGTGGAATTCATTTAGAAAACTATTGTTATCAGAAATTAGTAGCTAGGTTTAAATCCTCTTAAACCCTTAACAGATTGATCTTTTGTCCTGCAATTATGTTGTTGATGTATTGGACTATAAAGACTCCTATGATATGCTAGTAGTTGACCTTGAGTCTAACAATAACTAATCCGAAGATCTCTAACCGAATTACTTAAGTTAAAACTTATAAGATTGCAATATAAATTTATGGGTCCCTCTTTTAGGTTTGACTCTAATATGGAAGATTTATATCACCCTACCTCTAGGGTTGAAATCAACTCATAATTATGGTAGATCTATTCATAATAAGATTTCTCATTCTTTACTTATGAAATTAGATTATAATCTAATATCTTAGGTTATTATAACATAAATAAAACATGTAATTAGATCACAATATATCAAACAACCTATCGCATTAATAAAATAATCAAATCATATCAAAGTATTAACATAAGGTTCATCTAACCTAAATACTAATTAGACGTTTAGTTACACATTATCGAACACAAAATCAAACATACAATGAAAGAAAAAACAGATCGAAAACAAAGGAATCATAATTCTAAATCTCCTTGATTGTCTTTTATCAAATGTTCTTGCAATGTAGAGGCTTGATCTTGAATTTTGATGGATCTTTTTATAATTTCTTCCTATCTTTCACTTCCCTAGACCAAAATCTTCCGTTTTGGACGTTCTCTATATTTGGAAATCGCCTCTTAAAGTCTCCTCCTTTCATTGGCCGCTAAAAACATCTTTATATATTAAAAACTAGGATTTTGGGGACTTGCATGGTTTGGTACACAGTCATGTATTAGACTGTGTTTGTCCAAAAAAAAACCCTAAAATTGTTAAAATGCATGGGCGTGTAAAAGTGCACGGACGTGAACTCCTTCAAGATTGTTGATTCTCTATTTTATGCCACGTTTTTGCCTAAATTCTTCTCCTTTAATTTCATGAAGGCAATTATCACCTGTAAACACACTTGGAGCAAATTAAGTACCAAATATATGATAAAAGTATAAAATATCAAGAAAAATATATTAAATATGGGTGGTAAAATATAGTCAAATATCCAACTATCATAACAAATCAAGGAATTTACTAAATTGCTCATCCATAAGATCTTTCTTCAACTTTGCTGGATATGGGATGGTGGGCAAAAATCCTTTAACTTTTAGAAATGCCCTATATCTTTATCCTTTCCTTAACTCTTCATGCTATTCTTCTCCTCACTTAGGATCTTGCTATTTGCCTGCAATTCCTTTCTGCTCCTAAAGGTGACTACCTTCACATGTTTGTTAGGATTTGTCTCTACGATACTAGGAGAATTCCCCTGTTGTATTTTAGATAATTTCTTTTCTAGTTGGGTGATCTGAACCTACAAGTTAACTTATAAAAGTTGTTGTTCTTTAATGTCTTGTGTCTGATTCTTGAACAAACTTGACCATTATCTTTTTCAGAGTAGGCTTCTTAGCTTGAGGTGCATGTTGCTGAAATCGTAGTAGAGGATTATTAATTCCTTATCCTTAATTTCCCTAAAAGAAATTATGGTGATTCTTCCATAGCGGATTGTATGTGTTGCTATATGGATTGTTTTGGGGTCTAGGAGTATTCCCCAAATAATCCAAATGCTTAGGTTGTATTGTTTGGTAGTTTTGACCTGAATGGTCAAGCCCGCACACTCAAGCTGCATAACTTGACCTTGTGGATTTATCATCAATCTATCAATTTTGTTGCTTAGCGTCCACTTCAGTAATTCTTCTCAAGTAGTAGCATGCTTAAGGAAATGAACAAAACATACCTATGTTTGGTTCCTACCTTAACTCCATATGTGTAACTGGTTTTCACCCAATCTCTTGCTATAATAATGTGCAAGCTTGCTTCCAAGATTCTAGTGAGAATGTTTAAGAATTATCTAAAAGATATCATCCATATAATTTAAGGAGCCTTTACTCCAGGTACATCTACGCCTAATAACATCTTATGGTGCAAGGGATATTGAAGGAATACGATTCCAGAAGAGCAATTAGGAGTTATGCAATAAAGATTGAATTTTCCAAGGCTTTTGACTGTCTAAACTGGAATTATATCCACATATATCTTAATTCCTTTGGTTTTCCTTTCAAGTTCATTAACTAGATTTATTCTTGTTCATAATAACCTATTATAGCTTGCTTATTTCCGTCCACGATCTTCAAAAAAGCCAAAGGAATCAAGCGAGGGGACCCAATTTCCTCTTACCTATTCACTTTGGTAATAGAAGTATTAGCTGGTATGATCAATCACAACATCAATAGAAATCATGGATTATCTTTTTTAGCAAATGTAAGGAGATGAAGATCATAGAATTAGCATTTGCAGACGACTTGATTTTTTTATATAGTGTTAATCCCTTTTCCCTGAGGCTTATGGAGAATGTTTTGAAGGATTTCTCTAACATTTCAAGGCTGCAAGTTCACATGCAGAAGAGTATAATCTATATTTCCAAGGATGATAAGAATCCTTAGAGATTGAACTCTATTTCCGGTTTAAGTTTGGATCATTTATCTTTCAAATATTTAGGAGTGCATATTACTTCAAAGAATCCTATTTTTGATGACTTTTGTTCCTTTTTAAAGATGTTCAAAAGGAAAATAAATTCTTATCAAAACGAGTTTCTCTCTAATGCTAGAAGATTAAAGCTGCACACAAATTGGAGCTAACATCTTCTCTTACCTAGGAGGTTGAACAAAGAAATAGAAAAATGCATAAAGAATTTCCTATGGATTGGAAAATCTTTTTGTGATAGAGGAGCCAAGATCAAATGACATGATTTATGTCTAACTAAAGGAGAAGGAGGCATTAGACTAGTGTCCTTACAAATGATATAGAACATGCTTGTTGCCCAACGGATTTAGAGATTGCATAATTATAAAGAGGCATTATGGCCCAAATGGGCAAATGAATTCTATCTTAATGAAAACTGCTTCTGGTTATTGAAGATTGATAAAGCACACTTTTGGACTTCCATACAAATCCTAAGGAAAAAATTGTTGTAGGAAATAAGAATTCTTCTAGATTTTGGTTTGATAATTGGACTAATTATAGTCCATTAACTGAAGAGGCTTCCCTGTGCCAAGTAAGATCAAGAATTCCTCTCAATTCTAGAGTTAACACTATGTTGCAAGCGGGTAAGTATAGTTGTAATTTTAGAGGAGATAATTACTACCCTAGCAACGAACCAAACACAATAGAGGGGCACAAAGTTATTTGGCTAAGTGACAGCTCCAATAACTTTACAAATTCCTCTTGTCTAACGCTTTTTAGGCCCCATTCTCCAAGATAGAGATGACAATGGGTTAGACTAGGCTAAGGCTGCCCATACTCAAGCTCGACCCAAAAATCTAAACTCTGGCTTAGACTCAGCTTGAAGCTCAATCACGCTTGAAACATGTGATGTGAGACTCAATTAGACGTAGTTTGACATGATCTTTTGTTTTTTAATTTAAATTAAAAAAAGACGTCATTTTATGTAAAAATGGCGTTTTTATAAAAAGTTTCGAACAACCCTGCTTGACCCCAACCTAAAGCGTAAAAAGCGTTTAAAAACTCGGGCCCAACCCAAAACTCTTTGAAACTGAACCAAGTCAATTGACTTCGGGTTAGGCCAAGCCTGAGCTTATTTGCCAAGCTTACTCCTAGAATGTATTGATATGATATAGTTTGGAAGAAAACTTTAATATTTGAAGCCTCTTTCATTTCTTGGATTGTTGCTAAACATAGATTGATTACCAAAGACAAGCTTCATGAATCACCGATAGAATTTGTGTATTATGCAAGACAGCGACAGAGATAATCTATCATCTCTTCTTTCAATGTCAATTCTCCAACACTGTTTGGTCCATAATTTAGAACATGCTCAATCTATATTTTGGTAAATCTGATTGGAGGGAAATACTGAAATGGGCTAATGATATGATTGGGAGGATAAAACAACTCCTTCCTCAAGACGTGATGCATTTATTCAATTTGGAGAGAAAGAAAACATAGATTGTTTAGAGGACATGCATTAGAGAAGCATGGAGTTGCTTACAACACTAATTGCTGGATCAAGGAAATTTTATATGCTTACAAAACTTATTTGGATGCTAGCTCTTCAACGAGGACTAGATGTCACATGTGAGATAAGGAACCTCTGATTTTGTTGTTCTTTGAAAAGTAGATGTACTGCGCAATCAGCCCAGTTAGGCTTTAACAGCTGTTAGAAAAATAACGTTTCCATTGTAATCTCATCCTTTTAAAGTATTGATCAATGTTCTTTAATTTTCAAAAACAATTATTTGAATGATAAAAGCTTTTTCTACGATTCTTTATGAAAATGTGTTTAAATTTAGGAAAAAGCATGTATAGATATAAGCGTTTTGACTTCACAAACCAAATTATATATCTGTCACCTAGCTTTGAAGATATGTAAACAGTTCACTAATTCAACAAAATGAGAATTTATTTTATATCTTTCCCACGTGCTTAAGCAAACCAAAATAAGGATGTCTATTACTCGCAAAATAATTAAGAAAGACATGCAACATACCGGGGTGAATCAATCACTTTCAAAACCCCAATGCTATAGTAGATATATAATATAATCACTTCACTCTTACGGTAAATCAGGTCTGCAAGTATGAAATGAAAGTTTGCATGTATACAAGTACCAACAAGTTACCTTTTATATATATGGTATAATTTTAGTGACTGATCTCGTTGAGAAATGATCGGTAAAAAGATCAGAAAAAACTATTAACCTATTCAAAAAACCAAATATGTTTAAACAATTAAAACTATATGATTTCATTTAGGATTACCGATCAGAGAAAACTATTAACCTATTCAAAAAACCAAATATGTTTAAACAATTAAAACTATATGATTTCATTTACGAATAAATAAGATGAGGGAAGAGTAACTAAAAAATTATGGCTAAACAATTTTGTGACTATTAAAGAAAAAGTTGAAAATTCTTTCTATTTTTATAAGACTGCCAAAACTAAGATTCCATTAAAAAAAATGGAGATTAGTTCTTTTCATAATCATCTTGAATCATTGGTCTCTACTACCTACATTTAATTTCCTATCACAATCAAATTACATAATTAGAATGAAAATGACATTTTACCATCTTCCCTACATTATTTAGCTACAACCTGAGTTCCACTACATCACCATCTTTGAGTTCTGTGTTTGGCAATACAAGCTGACCATTAACCACTATCAGCTTTCCTTCTAGCCCTACTCTTCTAGCAGCATCTGCTGCGGTGCTGCCATTACTTAACCTCATTATTTCACCATGGGGCCAACAAACAATCACCACCTCACCAAGGGTAACTGAATCAGGATTGGCATAGGACTCACTGTCTGACTTTAGGCATCCAAGATTCGATTCAGAGCGTAGTTGCTCCTCCCAACGAAGCATTGTTCTCAACAAACGCACCTAAAATATTAATGTGAAATTTACAGATGATATATCATTAGGTGTAATCAATCCATCCCTACAAATTAACATCATATGTTTTAGTTGCAAGAATAAGTACACATCACATGATGCCGATGAATGTATACAAAAAATTATATTAGATGTAACAATCCTTTGTTGACTCCTTTTGGTAGGTGAGAAAGAAAGCATCAATAAACAGTTAGTCCTTTTAGAGTAATGAATAGATGGCATGATCAACTCTTCACTTATGCAAATTTGGTTCTAAACTCATTATTACAATCCAAAACATTTTCTGCCAACTTCATGACCAACTCCAAACAAATTTAAAAGAAAAAACAACTAATAATCATATATAGAAGATTCAAGTTACAAACTATATGACTATGTTTGGACCAAAATGTATCACAACAGTGAAAGAACTATCATGTATTTCGCATCTTTCTCTACCAATATCTAAATAGAGCACCACTAAAATTTAAAAAGATCTGTCCTAAGAGAATGATTGTATGCTAACCTTGTTGTTGATGCTAGCTTCTACAGAAGTGGAAGCAACAGAGCCTACACTTGGCCTAAAAGAAATGGAATCGACAGGTTTGCCCTCAAAAACAGCAGATACAACATCCCAATAGTCAGATTCCTCTTGCTCCGTTAATTCAATTATCTGGATGAAGGTTGGTAGCAAGCGCTCAAATTGGTCTTGCTGCATGGCAACCGTCATTCATTAAACTCTTCTAGGGGTTCTATTTTACAAAATATGAAGCTTACCTTTCAAAAAGAAAAAATCCAAAGCTTACATCGGGTGCATGATTAAAAAAAAGGATAAGATGAGTCTACGAAGATTCTTAGTGCCCGAAAGTTATAGCTTACTTAACATGAATGGGAAAAAATAGTATGCTTTCTCGAAGGTCATGAAACAAAATGAAATAAAATATTATTAGACCTTCGACAAAATGAAATAAAATATTATTAAGCGCTTTGCTTTCATTCATTTAATATTTTCTTTTGTTGTTTTTTACTAAAATGAAATATATTAATCGTAACATCAAATTCTAAACAGACTTTCAATTCCTTTTGACAATTTTGTTGCTTGCTCAAATGCTATCATAAATAAACTTGATAACGTTCCCAATGCACATACCTTATGGTACATACCATCTCGACAAAGTGTATACTTCTCAAGGAACGTACACCAATCCCCATGTCCTGGTTCACACCACCATTCATCTGAGACCTGAAAATCCAGATAGGCAACAACATAAAATTTCAACAACTAATCCTACCAATAGAGTTTAAACAAAATGGAAAAGCATGCAACTTTTGGACCATAGTTATCTTATTTTCCCTCAACCACTTTATTTTGTCAGCAGAATATCACAGCAAAGAACTTCATGAACTAGGGAGTAACTATTTTGCATATTAGAATCAAACGCCCAAAAGTGATTTTACCAATAATGTAAGTTAAGCATGACAACACAAAGAACTTTTACCCACAAAAATTGTCTCCTCTCAGTGAAAATTCTAATCTTATGAATACAAGCTGAATTTCCATCCTTAACAATATCTAAACTACCATATGCATATTTATTTACAACTAATAGATTCTACTTACACAAAGATTTTCAAATCTATAATCGTACAGAAGGCACAAAATCTGCCCAAGACAAGGCTGCATCAAATCTTCCTAATGTTTGAGATAGGCAGAAAATGATAGAGAAATATTTCATCACACCCTATCGTTAACAGCCTTGCAAGTCTATTTACACAGAATTCCTACCCTTATAAGGAAACCCTAAAAAAAATACAAAATACAATAACTCTAATATAAGCAGAGACATAACCACAATATAGGAAATAATACAGCCATAAAATAAACAATTATACAGCTGTAAAACATATTAAAGATTCAAAAAATATAGCAGTCAAAACTCCTCAAGGTGGTGCATGAAAATCTTGCATGTCCATTTTGCAGACTAAGTCATGAAATGGTTTATTACTAAGCCCTTCGATAAAAATTTAAGCTAGCTAACCAGCTGAAACCACGAGAGAAATGTTCAACAACAATAATAGCAACCTTGTTATCAGAGTATAACACAAAGTTATCTCTCCACTTCCTGCATTAACTTCTAAAGCCACAACAGTTCACAATACTTTGAGCAATAGCTCTATATTCAGCTTCAGCATTTCATCTAGTTACTACACTTTGTTTCTTGCTTCTCCAAGTAACTATTTTTTCTCCTTGAAATGTGCAGTATCCAGTAGCAAATCTCCTACCACTGAAGAAACCATCCCAATCTGCATTTGTAAAACCTTCTATCTTAAGATGACCATGCTTTGGGGGGGAAAAAAAAACCCTTTCCATTAGCAGCTTTTAAATATCTCAAAATATGAAAGTCATCAACAGGATGTGATTCAGGAGGATCATGCATAAATTGGCTCACCATGCTTCTTATTAAATAGGCTATATCTGGTCTAGTATGGGAAAGATAAATCAATTTCCCAACAAACCTTTGTAATCCGCCAACATCAACTGCCCTAACTACCCTTCCTTGTAATTTATGATTGGAATTAATTGGTGAATCTGTTGGATTATATCCCAACATGCATGTTTCCTTGAGAAGATCCAAAATGTATTTCCTTTGAGAGATAAAGATCCTTTTATCAAGCCTTGCAACTTCAATTTCAAGAAAATATCTCAGCTGACCCAAATCCTAAATATTGGCCTTATGGTTATTTCCTACAAAGAATCCTTTGTCACCACAATATCATCAACATAAAACAATGAGTATAGTGATCTTACCATTGTGGCACTTGATGAACAAGGTATAATCAACATTAATTCGATGATACCAAAATGAAATCATCGCTTTACTGATTGTGTCAAACCATGCTCTAGGAGACTTGATGTGAGCATGATCATCGGACTTCGTGTGCGAAATGGAGCCAAAGATGAGCTAACAATGTCGGAGGGACCAATAACAAAATCAAGAACTAAGAAGTTCAAAAAAGCGCTTCAATCCTACATGGGCTGAATTGTAGATGGCATGGAAGGGTCAATGGCATCATAACTAATCAAGTTGGACGGAATGTGCAAGAAAGCTTTCATTCTTGTTTAATTAATTATTTTACGTTAGAAGCATAACTTTCGGCAGCCCACTATGTGTGTCTTGGGCTTGTTTAAATCTCTTAGGTTAATGGGTTATATTTTCGAAATAATAGTTTGGGCTTTAATTATTTTGGTGAAAGGCCCATGTTTAAAGGCTTTTTATGTAATTAGGGTTTCTTTCTTTTTAAGGAGTATAAATAAAACATTATTTAAGGTTAGATTGGATAAATAACGAATTCTTTAAGGGAGGATTTTCTTGTCTTCTTCTATTACATCAAGAATATAATTCTTATCAAGGTAATCACTTGTGGAAAATTAATATTCTTGTTTCAAATCAACCTTATTATTTGCGTTTCCTTTCATATAATTGATTGGGGGTTCATTAGGGTTATGGGGTTTCGGGTTCCTTAGCCTTGGGGTTTCGCATCAAGACTGCTTAACCCATATAATGCTTCAATAGGAAGGCCTTTCCCTCAATCTATTCAAATGCAAATTAGGTAGATCTAAGGTTGACAAGAGATCTACTTCATGATATTGTGTTTTTAGTGGAAGTGTTAGTAAACTACAAAGAACGTTTTGTAGAGAGACTGCATTCATTAACACTATACAACAGGGTTATTCCCCTTTTTAAATGTACACGGTTCACCAAAGCAGAAATAATAGCTTTGGTAATAACTATTTACAGTTAACTGTCTTGATAGGAAGAATATTCTGAAATAATATTTAATTATTTTAACACTCCCCATCAAGCTGGGAGGTATATATTATCAACCACCCAGCTTGCTAGTAATGTTTTCAAATTGATGTCTACTAAGCCCTTTCGTAAAAATGTCTGCAATTTGCTGTTGACTAGATACAAAGGATGTGCTAATCAGGCCACTCTCTAGCTTCTCCCTGATAAAATGTTTATCAACTTCAATATGCTTTGT
>JAOQMP010000006.1:20599808-20632512 GCA_027563575.1 Erythroxylum pedicellare
TTACTAACCAATAGAATTTTCCATATAAATAAATTCAAAATTCTCAAAACACCCAAAAATCATAACTCAATCTAATTTTACTCAGAATTATTCATGAATTCATGTACAATTATTTTCATGTGCCACAACTTCACTATTCATATGTATGTGTATAACATAATACGCATGAACATGGAAATGCATTTCTAACTCTCATTAATCACTCATATAAACCATTTTAACCTTCCCACAAGAATGGGATGTTACATCTATAGTTTGATACCTTAAAGTATTTATAGTTTGATGCCTTTGAGCATCCACAGTTTGATATCTTTAGATATCCAAAGCTCCCGTTATCCACACCCATAGGAAATATACAGGCTTAACACAGAAATGAAATTTAGCAGTCATAAATGAGAGATACAACATGACAACATGAATAATTTGTACTGATGAGCTTTGAATATCAATATTTGGCTTATAAATGTACATTTCGATATATGGATAATATATTGAGGAATATTTGCATTATGTACTTTGCTTAATTATACCATCATTGTTTACATGATTTTATGATATTCATGAATATGTGTGTGTTTGGTGAATGATTGTTGTGATTGGTTATCTAAACTAAGTTTTTTTACAATTAAGTTTTTAAGATATTCTATATAGGTCTAAGTAATAGGAGTAAGGTACCAGGATCATCTGTAAGGACCAAAGCCAACTGTTGGAAGTAAAAGTACCTTTGGATGTGTCTTTTGATTCAAGAATGGTTGCATATGTAATGAAATAAATTGTAGTTTCTTAACAGTTTGTAATTAAGAATTTAAGTTGTGTGTAATATCTCTTTTGGATTGTCATATTAAAGTAATGATGTAATAGTACTTTTAAATGATATTGTTAAGGGATATGAAATTTTTTAATATATGTATGTTTTGCCTAAAAAGTTCTAAAAATTACCTAGGTCATCCTACTAGAAGTATACGAGGTAATTATAGTGATTACCCAGGGTCGTCTCCCAAAGAGGCGAAATTGGTTAACTTAAATTAATCTTGAATGAAAAATAAAAATAGATGCAAATGTAATCCTAAACATTCTATCCTGATATTTGAGTAAAGACTTAAAAGAAAAATCACAAATTAAACTGAAACGTAAACTGAATTTTCCAGAAGTAAAAACGAGTAGAAATCGAAGTGGAAAACTCTTGTGAATTAATTTCACTAATTTAATCTCCTTTGCATGATTAAGGGGCAATGATTGGTAATTGTCTTACCAAAATTAATAGTTTGGCCCTAAGATCAACTAGAATAATTAACTAATTTAACTTTCGTATTCGACAAGTTATCACCCGATTTAATTATGGAAACCCTACTACTAATTGCCACTTAGGTTAATATACTTCTAATTCTTAACCTATGTGTCTATAGTTTCTCGTTCCATATTAAACTTTTCCTCTCATTCCTTCGTTTAATACCAAAATGATGCAAAGTTTGATCATGCTATTACATCCATTCAGTTCAAAAACTAGAGCAAACATAAGACAATAACATAAGCCCTCAAACATGCATATTTGACTAAAATAACTACATTAATCCTCAAGAAAAGAGATAAACCCATCACAAAAATTACAAGATTCACCATCTTTAAACACTTCAATCTCATTTTGATCATTATAAAAGAAGTATTAAAGAAACAAAACAAGTAAATAACCTAAATAAACTATCAAACGTTAACAGAGTGTGGGTCGATTAAGCATAATAGGGTATAAGTCTATATAATAGATAAGTAAATATAGAAAAACAACTAGAAATAGTAAATAAAAAGAGCAAACAATAACGAGTGAGGGAGTTGCTCCTGCCACTCTCTAGCTTTCCACATTAGCTCTCTCCTTCTACTTCTAGTTGATGTTCACCCAAAAATGACTGACTGCTCACGCTGCCTACCCCATCTGCTATTCTTCTCCTTCTTTCTTCTCAGTTGAAGCTCTCTCCTTCCCTACCTCCACGCTTCTCTTTATCTCCTTTTTGTCCCAACCAAATGAGTGTGTAACCTACCCTTTCGGTTCAACCTCCTTCCAGCTTCTCATTCCTTTTCCATTTATAGCATGAGTCTACGTTTAGGGTTATAGGTTCTTATACCATCAACTTGCACGTTTAAGAATTAAGTGAATGCAATAAAGTAGTCACAGGGTGACAACTTAAGTCACCCTATGAGGGCACTTGTCACAGTGGTGACAGGTTGAAGTTTTGACACCACCGAGACTAACAATCAAAGTGGTGACTTGTTGTGTCACCATCGTGAGGCGGTGACCCTTGTCACCGCTTTTCTTCCTTTTTATTTCTCTTTTCATGTAAAATTTGGTGACTTTCCCTTCAACCTCCATGCAAAATTCACAAAATAATCCAATTAAAATGTATGCAATATTCACACCATTTTCATTCAATTTATCTCTCATTTGGATTAACTCATAAGAATTTGTAACCAAAATCAAGATATGAAGGCAATTAAAAGTAATGGAAACTAGACACAACAATATATATGTACAACATTGAATAAAATTGTATGCCATGAATGTAAGCACAAGAATTTTGGGTGTCATATGTGTGGGTGGTTGTAAGTTCTGTAAAGGGTATTACACTTTCCTTATCTTTATAATTTTATCATCTCTGTTGGTTTGAGGGGAGCACTCATCCAAAAATTGCATAACTTTAGGTAAGCCTCAAGAATTATAAAAGGGCCAATGCTATTTACCATTATGATCATGTAAAAAACTCTAGTTGAGCGAGGAAAAATGGATTAAAATGTATTAAGTTAGTGTTTATATAAAGATCCAATTAAGATCCAATTATACTACTAGAAGCTTGTTTCCAAACCATCTCTAATATTGTGTTTAACATGGTTTTACATAAAACTTCTAGTTGAGAGGATACCCTACCATGTATGAGACATTTAGGTTTTCAATTTGAGGGTCCATATGCTTTCATTCCTCATATAATACTCATTAGTCCATTTTACCCATAGGTTGCATTAGCTATGCAGATGAGCAAAAGTCTCCTAGCTAGTAGTGTTTTGATTATAGTTCTAGTTGAGCTTACACCAAGATCCCTTTCATCCTTGGGAAGGCATAAGATGATCCACTTTATATTAGGGACTTTGGAGGTGTTGGTTAAGCCCTTCCAAATGAATTCCCTTATCATTTATTAATGCATTTCAGAACACCTCTAGGTAGAACCATGTGGGATAATCAATAGGCACTTAAGTTGTTGAGCGCAGTGCACTAATCAATAACTAGATTCTAACTCTATAGGAAAGCCATTTGTTAGTCTAAGAATTTATTCTTCTAACGATAGAACCAATTAGAGGTTGGCAATATATAGTAGAGATTTTCATTGAGGAGATAGGAATGCCTACATACTTGAAAGAAAGTGATTATAGCTTTAGCCTTCTAGTTTCATGAATTAGAATTCTTGAATTATAGGATAAGTAAATAAAGCTCTTGTCAAGGTTGTACTCTAGACCTGAAATCTCTTTGAATGAGATTAAGGAGCGCTTTAGTAGGTCAATTGACTTATTATCTACACTACATAACATTGATAAGTCATTAGTGAAAGCAAGTTATGAAATTTTAATTTCCTTACATATATAGTGGAACTTAAAAGTTAATTTCTTATTGATGTTTAGGGCGGTGATTTTTTTCAATATCTCCATTAAAATAGTGAATAGAAATGGGAAAAAGGGTCCCTTTTACCTTAGTCCCCTACCTTTATTGAATAAATTAGATGACTCACCATTCATAATTACTCCAAGGTCACAATTTTTAGGTATTGAGTAATCTAGTCTACAAATCATTGGGGATAATTTAAGAGCTTAAATAGCATCTACTATAAATTCCCAACTAATTGTATATAATGCCTTAGTGAAATTAATTTTCATTACCCAACTGTTAATTTGTTTGTTCCTAGAATATCCTCTGAAGAGCTCTTGAGCTATGCAGATGTTGTCTCCTATATTCTTACCTTTGACAAAAGCTCCCTGACATGGATTAATGAATCTTTGGAGAGTTTTCTTGAGCTATTAGGTAATATCTTGTAGATCACTTTATAAATGACATAAAACACAAAATTGAGTTATATTCCTTTAGTTTTTTTTAAACTAGGAACCTTAGGATTTAGGTTGATGAATGTTTTATTAAACTCAGGAGATAGGTAGTTCATATCATAGAACTCTTAGACAGTTTAATGAATAGAGAACTAGTGATGCTCTAAAAAGATTGAAAGCATTTTGTACTAAAGCTATCTAGACCAAGAGCCTTGTTAGGGTTGAAAAAGAAAAGAGTAGATCTAATCTCTTTTGAAGTAACTCTCCCTATAAGTTCTACAACCTATTGATTGGATATTGTCCTTTCATGGATGCTTAGATGTACTATGGAATTAATTTAACTATATAGCTTCCTCCAAATAGATTTGCAAAGTAGCTCTGATTCATTAAATTCATATTCTCCTAATCCTTTACTACTACACCATCTGGTCTTCTCAAGTATAATATCTTATCTTATTCCTTCTCCCCCTGATTATGTTGTGAAAGAACCTGAGGTTTCTATCACCTTACTTCAACCATTATATTCTTGATTTTTGCCTAAGTTGAGAGTTATATTCCTCTAGCTTGGGGCAATAGTTAATGAGCTCCAACTTTTCCTTCTCCTTTAAGCTAGTGTTGTTAAGATCCATACTAAGCTCAAGGCTTTCTTTTTACAAAATTGAAGAGGAGCAATGTTGTGTTTTAGCATCTACTTACATTAAGCTTTTAAATGTTTGAGCAAATTGGCATATCTAAATGCTGAGGTGCCTTTTTAAATCATTTTGAGACTACTGTGACTACATTCTCTAAATCAATGAGATGGAGTAGAAAATTGTATAATTTGAAAGGGGCTTTTTAAGTACCACTATGTATTTCAAAAGTGATTTCAAACATGTAATGATCAGACATCAAATTTGGCACAAAGTGTATATAACTCTAATGAAATTTATTTAGGAATTCATCATTAACTAGAAACTTGTCAAGTTTCCTCTATATGAACCTGTCTCCATTATTCTTATTTCTCCATATGTAAAAGGCTCTTGTGAATTTCATATCCAATAAGCCACTTATGGATGTTAAATCAATCAATTAATAAAACCTCCTATTCGAATGAGAAGGAATCCAATATACTCATTAGGAGACATAGTGCAATTATACCCCCCACCAGTATCCATGATGAAGTAAATGACTGCGATAGCTATTATGCTATTAGGCTCCCTTATAGTCATAACACAATGAATGTCTTGTTAGATTAAACCTAGCTTGCTAATGAAAAGTAATTGGGATCAAATGCAACTATAATCCTACCACTAAGATTTGAATCATGATTTTTAAGCTTGAAAAAATCTCAGACCTTTACTATAAATGTCTGCTTTTATTTTAGTCTCAATAAGACCAATAAAATTTAGATTTTCATAATAAGAAGATCCCTAAATTCCATTTATTTATTGGGGAAATTAAGCCCTTTAATGTTTCCATATTATCAAGTCCATTAGCCCTTCCAAGATTTAGTTTTCTTTCTCCTAGAATTTTAATTGCTTCTGCTAGGATCTAGAATTTAAATTGCTCATGCTAGGATCTAGAACTTTATCTACCAAACTAGGTTCTTTAGAAATGATGGTATTGGGAATGGAAGTTACCTTATGAGCTTCAATGGATTATACTAGGGTCTCCTTACGTTTTTCATTTAACCTTTGAGGTTTTTCAATGGTTTTAATCTCTCTTTTAGAAACATTTCTAGGCTTAAACTCTTTTATGGTAGTTTTGATTACTTCTTCCATCTGATTACTATGAATGTTTAGTTTAAAATTTGTATCAAGTATAATCACTGTCAGTTCTTCACCCTTTTTGTCAACACCAAGATTGTTTCTAGGTCTCTAGACATTGACCATCCTGTTAATGATTTCTATGGGTAAGTTATCTTAATCTAGTCCTTGATAAAAGTGTCACCTGTAATAAGGTTCACTATGTTTAGTGCTTCAAGGAGTTCCTTGTCTAGCATAATTTCAATGGATATACGAGCAAAGCCTATTCTTTTTAGGTTAGTAGTGTTGCCATATGTGGATATAGCCCTTCCCAGTGAACTAGTGAGGTGCCTCAAACCTTTTGAGGACAAATAATCTAGAGGGATTACGTGGAAATCAAACAAGATAGGTAATTCTTGGAGCTTAGTTCTCTTAAGGCAGAAACCTGGTTCCTAAGTATGGTCAGCCTCCTTTGGATATGCCATGGTCCCATATCAAGAATTCTTCTTTAATATCCTCATTACCAAACAAGAAAATAAAGAGCTCATCCTCAATGATAAGACAACTTTCCAGCCTTAGTTTCCTCCAGTTTGTGTTAACCCAGTGATTGACAATTGGGTAAGAGAATCTATAATATATAAGTCATCCAAATTGGGCAACATTCCAGATTTTGGCACTTTGGTTAAGAACTTTTGTCATAGGGGTGGGAAGGGGGGGTGTACTACATCCTGGCTAATGGATGAAGTTATGTTGTGAAGCTTCCTAAATGCATTAAAGTCCTTTGCTACCATGCTCTATTAGAGTTTTTGCATTAGATTTAGAGCTTGCTTGGTTTAAGCTCCTGGTAATGGAGGGAAGTCCTCCTCTACTTATGAAATGGTGGTTAGCATATTTGGTGTTAAAGAGAACTTAGTTTAGTCTATTTGGTTTGAGGAGGGGGAAGGTTGAACTCTAAGGGAGGAGCTTGGAGAGGGGGCGGAGTTTTCCATTATTAGTAAACTACTAGGTTATTTTTGCAGGCAAGAAAAGTGTTTTATAAGTGGGTTACTGAAATAAGTAGCTAAAATGGGAAATAATCAATTCAACCAAGGAGAAAACAAAGAGAGGGAAGAGTCCCTCCCTCTAAACCATTCCCTTCAGATAATTCTTAATAATTTAATTTAAGGATTCTTAATTAAAAAATAAATTCTACAGATCTAATTTGCCTTGACCATGTCAATATTTTAGTAGTTTGGGTTTCTAAGGAACTAAGTTCGATAGACGAGAATAACTTGGTAGATTATCATAGATGAGAAAATATTAACATATAATTTGGTGCAATAAATTTGAATGATAGTGATTATGATGCACCTCTCAATGATGAAGATTACGTATCAAAACAGAATTATAGCCAATGCAATATGAGTAGATATTTGATTGAATGAAGTTTTGGGTTTTCCATTTCTTCTCTTCTTTTAATTTCACTATTTGATATATATGTTAAATTCTTTATATGCACATGTTAAATTCTTTATATCTGTCTACCAATTAGGGTTAAGGCTGTGTATTTCTAAACCTCTCTAGACCCATGTATTAGTGAGGTTTCTATTGGAATGTTGTTATTATTATTATTATTTTATAAATATAATAATTTTAATTGTAAATATGTTTGTTTAAGCTTTTAATTATACTTGGTTGTATTCCTTAACACCAACTCTTATTGTAATATTTATAGAGTTATGGAAATTTATTACTCTAGCTATATGATGTAATTATTCTTTATTATATGATATAAATTGTAGCATTTTAAGTAATTTGCACAGTTTTATATATGTATGATTATTAAACAATCTTTTTCTTATAATAATTATGGTTATTGTTTATTATTATTTTTTAGACATAAGGTTGATGTAAAATTAAAAATTATATAGCACATTATATTGAGGGACTATTTTAATTTTTAAAAATTGAAATAGTACCTGATATCGACCGGTACTAATACCATACCATACCATGACCAAATTTTGTAATTATTCATAACATTGACTATGATATTGATAACTTAGGACATTCAAAGCTCTAATAAACCCCTCATATTTCTATGTAACATTATGTAAATATTTTCAATGATATTTGTCCATTTTTAGCATTACATCCAATAGTCATATTATGTATATACAATTGACCGATGGTATATAAATGATTCATAAAAAATCAACATATGTTCAGATTAATACCACATCATCATATATCAACCAACTCACATCTTCAACTTTGCCAAATAGATGCTCTACTAACCTTAGCCATAGGGTATAGAGTATAAAAATGGGATCAATGCTAAGTTAATAACGTGGCAAGCAAAGAAAAGGATGAAAGCTCAAAGGGGCTTTCTAATGGAAATCATGCTTTAAGTTGGCTATTTAAGTTCAAGTGGTTTAACGTAGATGCCTTTATCATGTTCATGCAAACATGCTAAGTCAAGATATTAAGCAAGTTCTAGAGAATTATATCATTGAAAGAATGCACACAAAAAATAATAATATTGAAGGTATAAGAGCTCACATAGGTCATCTATTAAGTCAATGCAATATAGTTTTAAGGTCACTCTACCATCTAGAAAGCTCAAGTTTTACGTGAAAACCCACTCATCAATTTTATGCATTCATCATTATTAACAAATCTCACACATAATTCTCGAACTTATTCAACGATTGGGAATCCGAAAGAAAGCTAACACACTTAATATGCAAGAAAAAAAGAAAATATTGTTGTAATTTTTATTTTTTTTTCAAAATTTATGATTCATTTTATGCAAAACATGCAACTAACGTCTAAAATTTCTCAAGTTCAAGTAAGAGCAAAAAGGTACAGCAATTTGTCCCTAAAAGTACAGCATAAATCTGAACCTAAACTATCCTAAAATTCGAAAATTGTAACCTAGCACAAATTAAAGTCTCCCCCCTGGCTAATGGATAAAGTTTTGTTGTGAAGCTTCCTAAATGCATTAAAGTCCCCTGCTACCATGCTCCATTAGAGTTTTTGCATTAGATTTAGAGCTTGCTTGGTTTAAGCTCCTAGTAATGGAGGGAAGTCCTCCTCTACTTATGAAATGGTGGTTAGCATATTTGGTGTTAGAGAGAACTTAGTGTGGTCTATTTGGTTTGTGGAGGGGGAAGGTTGAACTCTAGGGGAGGAGCTTGGAGAGGGGGTGGTGTTTTCCATTATTAGTAAACTACTAGGTTATTTTTATAGGCAAGAAAAGTGTTTTATAAGTGGGTTATTGAAAGAAGTAGCTAAAATGGGAAATAATCAATTCATCCAAGGAGAAAACAAAGAGAGTTTAGAGAGAGGGAAGAGTCCCTCTCTCTAAACCATTGCCTTTAGATAATTCTTAATAATTTAATTCTATATGTTCAATAGGATTCTTAATTAAACAATTCATTCTATAGATCTAATTTGCCTTGACCATGTCAATATTTTAGTAGTTTGGTTTTCTAGGGAACTAAGTTTGATAGCCGAAAATAACTTGGTAGATTATCATAGATGAGAAAATATTAACATACAATTTGGTGCAATAAATTGGAATGATAGTGATTATGATGCACCTCTCAGTGATGAAGATTTCGTATCAAAATATAATTATAGTCAATGCGATATGAGTAGATATTTGATTGAATGAAGTTTTGGGTTTTCCATTTCTTCTCTTCTTTTAATTTCACTATTTGATACATATATTAAATTCTATATATGCATATGTTAAATTCTTTATATCTATCTACCAATTAGGGTTAAGGCTGTGTATTTCTAGATCTCTCTAAACCCATGCATAAGTGAGGTTTCTACTGGAATGTTGTTATTATTATTATTATTTTATAAATATAATAATTTTAATTGTAAATATGTTTGTTTAAGCTGTTACTTGTACTTGGTTGTATTCCTTGACACAAACTCTTATTGTAATACTTATAGAGTTATAGAAACTTATTACTCTTACTATATGATGTAATTATTCTTTATTATATGATGTAAATTATAACATTTTAAGTAATTTGCATTATCCTTAGTTTTATATATGTATGATGATTAAACAATCTTTTTCTTATAATAATTATGGTTATTATTTATTATAATGTTTTAGACACAAGGTTGATGTAAAATTAAAAATTATATAGCACATTATATTGAGGGACTATTTTAATTTTAAAAAACTGAAATAGTACCTGATATCGACTGGTACTAATACCATACCATACCATGACCAAATTTGGTAATTATTCATAACATTGACTATGATATTGATAACTCAGGATATTCAAAGCTCTAATAAACCCCTCTTATTTCTATATAACATTATGTAAAAATTTTCGATGATGTGTGCCCATTTTTAACATTACATCCATTACTCATATTATACATATACAATTGACTGATGGTATATAAATGAATCATAAAAAATCAACATATTATCAATTTTACCATTTTTTAAGTATATATATACTAAGGACGAATGGATGGACGACCACGAAATCCATCTCATTCGTCCATTTGATTTGACGGTCGTAAGTCCTTCTGCGCTCTGTCTCTTTTCATTTATTTATTCATTGTTTATTCACGTCTATTAGACTTATATATATTTATAACTTTTACAATTCCTTTTTATTTAATCATTTATTATTGATTAAATAATAATTAAAGTATTATTAATTCGTATTAATTAATTATAATATATTAAACACCTACAAAAATACATTTAATTATCTAATTTTGGTTTAAATTTTGATAATTAAAATAAACTTGATTAATTTATTTATTTCTTCTGTCTGTTTTTTATTTTTTACATTTTTGTAGTCACATAAACATGCATCACATTAGTTAACAGTAAGTGTTTACACAATGAGGATGAGTATTTTGCTAAAACGTGAGTATGGATTTTAGTTATGTTATATGTGTTGTTTTGCATATTTAATGGTCATTATATTATAAAATAGTATAAAAATGACTTTTGGAGTTGAAAGATTAGTAAAACCATGCATAAATTAGTGCAGAAAATTTTTGGAGAAGATGTCTTCATTGTCATACGTGAATATTTTGGATATTTTTAGAAATCAACTCTAATGAGTTTAGAGATAAGAAATAGGTCTAAGATCATGTCTGGATATGAGTAATGAATGATTAAACTGAAAGTTGAGAAGAAAATGAAGAATGTTTAGTGAATGAAAATGCAGAAAAAAATGAAAGTGAAGAAAGTGTAAAAAAGTGAAAATGCGTGAAAATATGATTTTTTTTGATATTTGACGTTAATTGTGGGTTTTGATTTGTTTTTGAATGTTTGGAGCTAAATGGGAGTTGAAATGGTGAAATGAAAATGGAGAATGTGCAGAAAATGAAAAATGCAGAAAAATGAAGAAATGCAGAAGTTAAGATTAACATTCATATATGAATATTCTGTTTTTGTTGTTTATAAGTAATAATGGGTTTTGATTTGTTTGTGAATGATAATGAGCTGAAAATGAATAGGAAATAAGCTAGAAGTGATAGAGTAAGCAAAAGAGATGTTTTAAGATGTATAGATGAATTAGAGTTAGAGATGAACCTTATTGAAATGTGCTGGACTTTTACAAATGCAGTGTTTTTACCGAACATACTTCTATATTTTTTCCATATCTTGGTCTATATACATCCAAATGGGATGATTTTAATTTCATATTAAACTAAATACGTATGGATATATTTTTCATACAAGAATCAAAATTGAATTCTATCTCTAAAAGTTTCAAAATTTAGCTCGAAGTTGACTTTGTGGATTCTATCGTGGTTTGGAATAGTCTATAGTGTTTTTAGCATAACTTGCATAATATTGAACCAAATGACATGAAATTGATTTCATTTGAAACTTATGACATAAAGGAACAATTTTGTAGAAGAGTGTTTTTCCTAAATCTTTCAGTTTTCTTATCAAAATGTTTATAAAAGATGGACCCGAAGGTTTGTTTTGAGAAGAAGAGAGAGGCTGTAGTGCATGAATTAGGAGAAGAAAAGGGGGATTGCATGATCGTGACATTTTGAATAAGTATGGAAAAGGAAGATCGTGACATTGAATGCACGATCGTGACATTGAATGCTCACAGAAGTGGATTGATGTGAACATCCTTCACTCTTTTGGCTATAACTTCTTCGTCTGAACTCCAAATAACATAAGACTTGAACCATTGGACTCGTAACACATTGATCTTTATCTCCAAAAAGAATTATAACCATATGAAATCGTTCTGGAGAGACCGATTGATGAATTTGGGATGGAATTGATGAGGAGTTTTGGAAAATGATAACTGGAGTATTTTCCCTGAACATGCTTCGGTATTTTTCGCATAACTTGTTATTTAGTTATTCAAATATAATTATTCTTAATTTAGATTAAAATAGAGACATAGGAATATAATTGTTATGAGGAAATCAGATTCCAATTCTGTCTCCATAGTTCCAGAATCTGACTGGAATTTAGGTATAGAATATTGTTATAGTTATGGAATGGTACAAATTATTTGGAGTATAACTTTTGTAATATTGAACCAAATTGAATGATCTTAGTGTTATTAGAAACTTAATAAAATGCGAAACATGTTATTAGAAGAAATTTTTGTCAAACTACCTCATTTGTGTTGTCTAATTGATCATGGAAAATAGACCCAAAGATTTGGAATTTGGAGAATTTGTAAGAAAGAATGAGAGTTTGGATATTATATGATCATATAATGTTAGAATAACAATAGTGAATGAATTGTTGGTATTAAAGTGCCAAGGACTTGTGTATAATGGAGATGAAGGATTTCATATGATTGTGGTTGTGATTCAAAGGAAATGAGTAATGAGTACCAAGTTAAAGTTAAAGTGAATGAGAATTTGATTTTATGAGAGCAAATAATGCTAAAAATGAAATGACAAGTAATTGAGTTATAAAATGGGAATGTGGATAAGATGTGAAATTTGACAATATACTGAGGGTTGCCAATAACATGTATTGTACATAGTCCATATACACATTTATGAATAAATAAATACTTGTAATTGTGCAAAGTTATTAATGTGTCTGTGCAATGTGTGTGTTGCATAATTTTGATTTGCAGGATAAACATCTGCATTTAGAAGTTTCCAGATCTTGGAAGCAATTCCTAATCTGGAGCATACTGTGAGTCAACCTAAATGGTTTCATTCATTATTTTTATGTTTTAACTTTCTGCTTTGAATTGCCATTGAAGTGAAATGTGATTGTTCTGGTTCCAAACATTGAGTGTTCGAGGAGTTTGATAAATGCATGAATAATAATAGAAGTGCTCCTTGTATGTGAATTTGAAAAAATATGTGATACATAAATTGATTGTTAAATGCCAGATCGAGTTTCAAAGAGAAATGTGAATATGCATATAAATAAAAAAGTGATTCTCATCTTTAATGTTGAATGACGTACTAAGGTCCAATGATATATGTAAAGTGAAATAAAGTAACTGATTGAAAAGATGTGAATGTGATGCATTTCATTTCATGAACGCATGAAAGATAAAGGCTGTTGTGACCGGAGTAGCCACCAAAAAAAAGCTTAAAGCTCAGATTATGAAAAAGAACTTAAAGCTTAGGAAGTGTATAAGAGCCCTTAGGCTCACTATGTAAAATGAGCCTGGTATCCCCAATAGATACGGGACAGTTATTAATGAACCTGGTATCTACAGTAGATACGGGACAGTTATAAGCACTAGGTCACAACAATAACAAATTGAAAGTGAGTCTCATAAGCATTACGTATGAATTTGGTGTGTATGTTTTGAATAGTTTAACTGATTTTCGGAATGTGAGATATGTTTCAAGAGAATGTGAAATATATGTGACTCAATATGATTATTAATGAAATGATGTTAATTATGTGAATATGTGAACTGTATGTGTTATGTGATGGAGTGAGACATCGAGGATGGCCACTCACTAAGTTTGCAAAACTCACTTAAAATTTACAATATTTTTCAAGCTTAGAAGAGTTACCCCATTGGGCAAACGGGAGTATAGCCACCTCATTCAAGTAAGAGGTAGAGGTCGGCATTAGTTTGCATTTGCATTTATATTTTCTTATTTTTATGTAAATTTGTATATTCTGCAATTTCTGTACAATGTGTATTCAAATATTTATGTGTGTAATAATTGGTGAAAATTGGATGCTTTGTAAAAGAGATTGATCAAAGTGTAACGGTAATTGTGATTTTGACTTTTATCAAATAAAAGTATGAGTCTGATTTGATTACTGCTTTCCACATATGCGTATGATAAATGTGAAAAAAAAATTGTACTAAGTTTCAATGAGTTTTGACTATTCTAACATGGCACTTTTGCGAGATTTACGCTCGGACATCACTTAGGATGTCAGGCACGTGTCTTGTGAGGGTTGGGTGTTACATTAAACATCTAAAAACAACCTATTTTTTCCACTCATCACACGATCGTGTCTATTAACTCATTAAAATCCCACAATTTGTTAGTCACAGGTGTGCAATACATTTGCAGACCCATGTGTGCTTTCTTCACCAACTCTCCAAAAATATTTTCTAGAAACTTTTCTCTCCATTCCAAACTCATAGTTTTTGTATTTCTATACCCATTACAAAGGTTTAAACACATCAAATGCAAGCTTACACAGTAATTGATCAAAACCAAAACTTCACATACACTTTCTTTCACTACTGTGTTCATCATTTCTCTCACTACTGTGTTTTTATCTTCCAGCAGTTCACAACTTCACAGCACTTAGTAAACTCATGTTCAAGTCCAGATACATTTAACAAATTTGATTCCTCGTCTAAGTCATTCGGTCTATTCATTCACTGAAACTATACTACTTAAACTTCACATGCATGTACATATATATTAACACCATAAAATATCATCAGAGTTACTTACATGATTCATTAACAACGAAAAGAGTAAATCACCATAACTTGATGCTTAGTGTTTGGTAAACTAGAAGTACGTTTGATAACAATAATACTGTCGATGAAGAATAACAAAAGAGAGAGCAGTAGGAAGACAACGTCTAAAACACCTATCTTCGTGTTCTCTTGCATGAATTAAACTTATCACTGTTTCATGTTGTCACGTGTCACACATATACATAGGCTATTTGTCATCAATTTAATCAGTCTATGTTTCACACTACCCAAAAATTCTAAAATAATATTACTAGTCTCCAATTAAATCTTTAACATAAATAACTCATAATTCAAATTTTAATCGCTTTAATCAATCAATTAGACCAAAAAATATCAATGAATGCATGAATAATTATTTTAAATATGTCAACAATAAATATTCACATGTTTGTGAATATACAATGATACATGAGCATGCAGTGCAATCCTAATTTCTCACAGTATGCTTAGTTCACAATTCTGGGGACTAGCCCTAAATATGGGATGTTACATGCATGCATAGACAGATCATAAGAACATGAAATTTAAACACTTGTACCTTTTTGATACTCCTCCTTTCTCCTTGTTTGGGTTGTAGCGAACACCAAACCCTTCCTTGATCACCCAAGAACACGCAAAGATAAAGAAGAAGCAATGTGTAAAGGTGGTTAAATCATCAAACTTGATGAATTTAAGTAGATACTCAAATGGAGAGATGGATCAAGAATATCTTTCATGTAATTAGATTCATGCAACAATTGCATAAATTACATGAAGAAGACTCAAGACCACTTCTCTCTCACTCTAGACCCCTTATCCTCTCACTTAAGTGTTTAAGAACTTGTTATACCTTTTATACATAAGTGAAGAACTCACTTATATACATCTATTGAGCCTTTGGCCAAAATCGTGGCCTATGAGCCACAATCGTGGCCTACTCAATTGACAGTCACGCCTTCAGTCCTAATTGAGGCCATAATCATGGCCTACTTAAAAATAGCCATACACATTTTGTTTTCATTTGATCTTTTATGCATGTGACCCCTAGGTTGCCTGTTATTTTAGGCACTTGAATTAACTCTTAATTCGAGCAAATCATGGATAGCTTCATGCCACTTGAATTAACCCTTCCTTCAAGCAAATCATAAAGGGTTTCATGATGCCAATTTACCAGAATATAAGTGGATTAACACAAGAACTCTTTGATAGTTAATTATCTGACTTACAAACATTTCATAGACAATTACCATGCAATTCCTCCTCTCACCATACTATACCCCATTTGGTTCAGAGTATGGGCTATATGTTAACTCCCAGACTGACTATGTTACATCTAGTCCAAGTAATATTAGTTCTTGTCCTGGGATCTCATTACTCTATGTGTCGTTGAAGACTCTCTTCATGACACATAAATGCTCTAGCCAAAGACTCTTAAGTAATGACCCCAACAAAAGGTCGTGGGTATCATCTCCTTTTATCAAGAGTGGTGAATCCATTATTGGCTACCCAATTACCTTCAAATACTAATAGTTATACCCAATTACCACCCTATGAGTGACCTTGTCTTGAGGCAACAAGGAATGATGTCAAAGCACATGATTAGTATCCAATCAAGGAGTATAACATGTGTTAGTCTATCCAGATTAATAATGTTCTATCTTATTAATCTTATGACTAGGAATAATTTAGATACTAATATAATTTCTCATGATAGGAATCTTATTATCTTAATATCATCATGATTTCCTTTGTGCTATGTTTTGTATCATAGACTTTATTAATTTGATTTAAGATCTACATCAATTCATAAATAAATGAACATCAAATTAATGAAAAATTACCTTTCGCTTTATTAATCAAAATAAAGTTTGTACAAAAATTCTAAAGGTCATTGCCTTTAGAGAACTAGTCTAACACATAGTTAAGTTAAACATATTGGAAGCCACTTATTGCTCTAATTATTAATAAGTACATAAGTATAGGCAATTACATTGTGATAGTATTCCTAACTATCAAGCATAGACTATGTTTGCGGCATATATTTAAAGATTACTAGAGAAATTTGATGTCCAAAATAATTATAAAAAATTGAAAGGTAGTTTTATAGGTATCGTGTAAGATTCCAAGAATAACCAAGTGTATAAGAGGAAATGGGGTGATGTGGTTATGAAGTTTAACTTAGGAGATAATTTGTGGATTATTGATAGTGCATCATAATGCTAGTCAAAATAGAATAACTAGACTACTACTATAGCAGTTGTAAGTCTAAGTCGATCCCACAGAGAGTGTATAAAAAGTTGTTCAAATGAAATTAATCAGTGTTTACGAAAAGGGGGATTGGATTTTGGAATAAGAAAATAAAATAAAACTAGACTAAGAAAAACAAATTAAAGAAAAAATGTGAAAAATGATAAAAGGGGGGAATTTGGGAGGAACCCGATTCTTTGGTTCAATCTTAGCTTACACCCGAATTAAACATAATTCATTGACTTGTTGTTCTTTTATCTCTCTTAGCAATTATTATTCGTATATTAATAACAAGTTTTGTTAATCCTGATTTTTCCTTAGGTCCTAGTTAATTACAAAGAATTCGTTAATTAACCCTAGCTTTTGGGAAACCTAGAATAAGCTCTCCAAGTTTATCCAGGAAACAACCTTCGAATTAAAAAGAGGGACAATCTAGGTAATAATCACACAATATTGAATTATTTAACCTAGAATATGTTATCTCTAATGATTCATAACCATTAATTGCTACACATGAATCGGGAATACAACGATTACTTATTGTATTCAATTCTATTAATGGATTTTCATTAAAAACAATTCAATAGAGCATTAAAATCATTATCATTCAAATACCCAATCAATCCATACATGATAACATAATCAATTTCTAATGAGAGAAAGAAACAACAAAATAGTAAAAAAATACTTAACCTGGGTCATCGGCGACGGGAACTTAGCCTTCCATGGGTCTCCCAAGAAAAAGCTTCAACCCTCACAAAATATGCTACAATTGAAACCCCCTTCAGCTCTTTTCACTGCTACAAACTTCTCTCTTCTACTCTTCACTGAAGTGACAATTAAACTTGTGTGGCCACGCTCTTGTCCACCCATCTCTTAGAAGTTATCTTCTGTTCTCTTCTCATATTTCACGCTACTATAGCTTTGATGTGACAAATAAAAATGTTAAGTCACACTACCATTCACGTTTTCAAAACCCTCTCAAATTGCATGTGCTCTGTCTATATATACAGCATGAAATGTAAACTACATATACGTTAAACGCAACCATTTACATTCAATGCAACGTATGCGTTAAACACAAATGTAGTTTGTATTTTCTTTTCTGACTATGTTAGTGCATTTTCTTCCTTGCTATGCTGCGTTTTGACTACTTTGCTCACCACTTAATTCACATTGTTGTTTAGCTAATGGACTACTACATTTTTTGCATATTATGCATGCGTTTTGGTCCACCACATGTAGTTTCATGCTTCCACTTTGCATTTTGTGCTTTCATTTTTCTTATCTTTTTTCTTGTCTTTATTTTTCTTCTTCTTACTCCATGAAGACAAGCAAATTTTAATATTTAGAAAACAGCCCAAATGTAGTGCTTTCGACTCACTTTAATTTCTTTGCTTCCAAATTGTACCTAAAATCATACATGAATTACAGTGAGTATCATAAGCATTTTCGTATCATTAGTCACTAAGTGTAAATGATTAAATTTATCAACAATTAAACACATATCAATTTCCCCCACACTTAGCTTTTGGCCATCCTCGGGTAAAACATCTAATTAATCTCAAGGACCTGAAGCATGTACTCAATTCCTATATTTTCCAAGACTATATCTTCATAACCAAATATGAATGACTTTCAAAAATCATAGCAAGAATTCAATATTCAATGCTTCTATTTATGATCAATCAACAAGCATCATCTTCGAAAACCAATCAATCTAATGGTAAACTCGAAAAATGTGTGTAAGTAAAATATATCTGTAAGGACACTCAACACTATTCATGGTCATGACAATCTATAACTTTGAATATCATTTCATTTATCCACCACTATAATTCACATGAAAAATCATGGATCAAAATACTTTTCAAGGTTGTAATGTGGGCTAAGGTAAGATGAGATATATTTGGGTTAAGTAACATGAGAGTCATTAAAGCTAGTGAAACAAATGCAACATTCAATTATAACATCAAGTGCAAAAACTCAACATTCACTCACAGTTATATACACCAACCATGATGAATGTAAAAACAAGTTTCACAACTCAAACTCGGGCTCTCACACAAAAACCACATTAAGCACAACCAAACCGAAGGGATCACTCATATAATTTATGCCAACAATACATTGAAACAATAATAAGGGAACCTTCTAAGACAACGTCTACCTCATATCCAATATACTCAAATAACCCTGTCAGCACAACTTTAGGAGAATGTATTAATCATAAACAACTTTGCAATACATATGCACTTGATCCTAGATACATTTATTTAAACATATTTTTTCATTCTTTTTTCTTTTCTTTTCTTTTCTTGTGCTTTTCTCTTTTCTTTCTTTCTTTTCCTTTCTTTCGTTTTTCTTTTTCCTTTTTTAAACATTAAAAGAAACTATATTAACATGGGAATTTCAATTACAAATCATCCCAACATCAAAACAAACCCACACCTATGGACACCCACACACTTAGAATTTCGCACATCCACAAACTCAACAATCACAAATGCTCTACTAGCTTATGGCTTGGGTAAGATAATTGGGTAAGTATAAAGCATGTAATGTGGTTAGTACACAAAGAGAAAGTATAAAGCTCAAATGGGTTTGTCAAGGAAAAATCATGTCAATAAGATAGGTTATTTGGCTAATGTAGTTTATGAAAAACAAAAAATGCCTAATCATATCCATGTTAATGCATGTGATAAAAATATGGTCTTGAATAGAAATTAAATGTAAAATCGGGATGTACATGTCATGAAGATCACACATTATCAAAAGACAATGAGACTGATATGATGTTTCAGTCTAATAAAGGCTCAAAATATCACCGACTTTGTCTACCACTAGTCACTACTCTTTTAAAGATAATGTATATCGATCAATCATAAGAGTAAAAATACATGATAAAGTTACAAATCATCATCTAATCATGACTATATATTCTTAGAAGTAATAGAAAATGAGAAAATATTTGTTTTATTCTTTCTCTCATTTTGATTGAAAACTTAAAAACAAGCAAGAAACAAACTAACATAGAAACACACATGTAAATAAAAAGTAATGTGGAAATGTAAAGAAAAGAAATTTACTTCCTTTGGGTTGCCTTCCAAGAAGCACTTTTGTTTAGGGATGCTGACTTGACTTCATACTTTCCTCACGTGACAAAATTGTGATCTTCTAGTGGCACATGCGGTTCCTCCACGTGAGGTTTTTCCATATAGGGCCTTGGTTGATAATCGTTCACCCCCAATGTTCTCCCAATCTTTAGATTCTTTATCTCTACTAAGTCCTAGCTCTGTTGAAATAATTTAAATGACTCTTCACCTTTTTCTTCTTCGTTTAGTTTTTCCAGCCTACTAGGTACAGGTGAAAGGTTAGTCTCAAAAATAATTACGACTCAGTGCTTACCTCTGAGCCAAATGATGTATCATATTATGCTTCAAGCTCCTCCTCAACTTCTTCAACACAAGAAATTTTTTTAGTATTGCTCTCGAAATTACTAAGCTCCTCATCACTCTGTAAGATTTTCTCACTAACATCTATTGCGTATACCTCGGGTTGATATGGTTGCTTCTCTTTAATTTGTGATTCTAGGTAGTTGATCCTTACTACCATTTCACCCATTTAGCTTACCATGTTATGGTTTCTAGACATTATATGCCTCATTTTCTGCTGGAACCGTTGCAACTGTTATTGTAGGCTCTATTGAAATTGGAGACTGTTAGCAATCACAAAATTCATCAATTCTTCTAAAGATGTACCTGAGTTTTGACAAGAAGCTTCTGGTCCACGCGAAAATTGTTGTGTCTCCTACAAACTATTATAGAAGTAATTTTAATGAATATCCCATCCATAATAAAAGTTAGGTTGATCAGTTCAAACATTATTATAGGAATTAGAATATGAGTTATAAAAGAAATTACATCCGTCCATGAATTTTTAAAAAAATTCACAAACATAAAACGAAAAAATGAAAAGATCACGAAATAACTGAAAAGAAATCAATTACGAACAAATATATACAAAACATCAATTAAAATCACAAACAAAAACTAAAACAATGCACTCCCCGACATTGGCGCTAAAATTGACAGCGCGTCGTAATGCTAGTCAAAATAAAATAACTAGACTACTACTATAGCAGTGGTGAGTCTAGGTCGAACCCACAGAGAGTATGTGAAAAGTTGTTAAAATGAAATTAATCGGTGTGTAGGAAAAAGGGGGTTTGGATTTTGGAATAAGAAAATAAAACAGCTATACTAATAAAAACAAATTAAAGAAAATATAAGAAAAATGATAAAAGTAAAGAATTCGGTAAGGACCCAATTCTTTGGTTCAATCTCAGTCTATACCCGAATTAAACTTACTTCATTGATTTGTTATTCTTTTATCTCTCTTAGCAATTATCGGTCGTAGATTAACAACAAGCCTTGTTAATCTCAATTTTTCCTTAGATCCTATTTAATTACGAAGCGCTCGTTAATTAACCCTAGTTATCAGGAAACCTAGAATAACCTCTCTAAGTTTATCCAGACGACGGCCTTACAAATTAGAAAAACTGACCAATCTAGGTAATAATCACACAAGGTCAAATTATTTAATCTAGGTTATATTATCTCTAATGATTTGGAACCATTTGTTGCTACACATGAATCGAAAATACAACAATTATGTATTGCATTCGATTCTTGCAAGGGGTTTGATGAAAAATGATTCAATAGAGCATTAAATCATCATCATTCGAACACCTAATCAATCCATACAAGATAACATAATCAATTTCTAATGAGAGAAAAAAACAACAAAATAATAAAAAAATACTTATGTTGATGTCACCTCCGAACTGACGTCGTGATCTTAGCCTTCTGTAGGTCTCCCAAAAAAAAAGCTTCAGCCCCTACAAAATATGCCCCAGCCAAAACCCCCTTCGACTCTCTTCACTGCCACAAGCTTCTCTCTTCTAATATTCACTGAAGTGACAATTAAACTTGTGTGGCCACGCTCCTGTTCACTCTTCTCTCGCAAGCTCTCTTATGTTCTCTTCTCACATTTCACGCTACTATAGCTTTGATGTGACAAACAAAAATGTTGGGTGATGCTATTATTCACATTTCAAAACCCTCATATATTGCATCTGCTCCATTTACGTATGCGGCATGAAGCGCAAACTACGTATTTGTGAATGCAAATGTATACGTGAACGTAAGCGTATGCGTTCAGTCTCCATAAAATATGCCCTAGCCGAAACCCCATTCGGCTCTCTTCACTGCCACAAGCTTCTCTCTTTTACTGTTCACTGAAGTGACAACTAAATTTGTGTGGCCATGCTCCTGTTCACTCTTCTCTCGCAAGCTCTCTTTTGTTCTCTTCTCACATTTCACGCTATTGTAGCTTTGATGTGATAAATAAAAATATTGGTCACGCTATTATTAATGTCTCAAAACCCTTACAGATTGCATCTGCTCTATCTACATATGTGGCGTGAAACGCAAACGTATGCATTAGCACAAACATAGTCTGCATTTTCTTTTCCCACTCTGTTGGCACGTTTTCTTCCTTGCTATTTTGCGTTTTGACTTCTCTGCTCACCACTTAATTCACGTTGTTTAGCTAATGGACTGCTGCGTTTTCTACATATTATGCATGTATTTTGGTCCAACACATACACGTTTCATGCTTCCACTTTACATTTTGTGCTTTCATTTTTCTTTTCTTTTTTTTTTCTTCTTCTTAATCCATAAAGACAAGCAAAAATAATCTTCAAAAAATATCCTAAATATAGTACTTTGATTCACTTTAATTTTTTTACTTCCAAATTATATAAGAATTAAAGTGAATATCTTAAATATTTTCGTATCATTAATTGTTAAATGTAAATAATTAAATACATATCAATTATCTCTTTGATGACCATGTGTGGTAGGCTTCAATGTCTGCTTTTGCCATTTTTAGGTAGGAATGTCAATGATACAAATAAGTGAGGGTATGAATGCTTACTTTGATGTCTATGTGCTTGCCTATAGTACATATTAAGACAATTTGTTGAGTAATACGAGCAAGTGACGAGGGAAAAGATTGAGCATGAAATGTAGTTTGATTACACAAGTGTAGGTGGTGACATGATTTGATATAGAGAAGGAATACTAAAAGGCATGGTAGGAATTCCTGTATGAACAAAACTTGCAAAAGGCATTGCAAACTCGATCGTGTAATTGTTTATATGCTTGTGTGTTGGCCATTTGTGCACCCTTTAATTACTGATCATAAATAATGGCAAGTGAGTCATCTAGCAACCATCAACGACTAACGATAACCTCTCATAGACACGATTTTTACAAACAAAAGGTGTGAATTACATTTAGTTACCTTGCATATATTATTGCTTTTATTATTTAAACGTAAGAAGGAAAAGAATTCAATTCTTTTATAACAGTAACTGCAAGCTATTACGACTATTGAATGTATGAAACCTTATGGATTAAACTTCATTACTTATGTGCAACACATTAAGGTGTTGAGAGAAAAAAATTTAAGTTAAAATTGGAAATGAAATTATATTAGGGACTTACATAGATATGGAGTAAATGGGAGAGCAAATTTCATAATTACACTACAAAATTGAAGTTTCAAACGGACCTTCTAGCCTTCGAAACCATGAGGAAATGTTGACCAATTATCTTATACCATGGTTAAGAATTTCATAGCACCTATAGTAGCCATTCCACATAGGCTATCAACTTTATTGATCCTAACAAATTGACTTGACATGTCCGATATCTCAAACAAAGCAGGGATATAGTACAAAATGCCAAAAAAAAAAAACCCATAACTTATTATAGCTGTACGTTTTCTGAAAATTAAATATGGTGATCTTGGTTTGTTTCTTATGAAAAACGTCATTTTTGAGTCAAAATTAACATGGTACACTTGTTATAATTACAACTATATAAGCACTTTTTATATGAATTTAGGTCTTATTACTATTTACAACTTGAAAAGACGAGATACATACTATGACTACTTCCATGGGTAAAATTAATTGTGTTTTTGTTTATAAGATGATGAATAATAGTGCAAGCGAAATATTAATTGACCACAAATTCTTTTGATGCAACGGGATCACTGGTGTATGATAATATTTCCTTTTGTCCACTTTAACAACATAACTAGCAAAAAATAGAGTCAGGGTGGATGTCGAAGATTATGTAGTTATAAAAAAACATACTAGGAAACTTATGCTCCAGTTAGCATTGCGAAAACATACAAACCAAAGAATTCGTAAGGAAAACCAACTACCAAAGTCACAGGTAATTCTATTATTGACCAAAAAAAAAATTAAATAGAAGTTTTTGAGTTCATCAACTTTGTTTTGGTGATGAAAAGTTTTTGTTTGATTATCTGATGTTGACAAACTTTGAATAATTTCCATAACTAGCATATTATTTTATTGTGCAGTGACTAAAGGAACCGTCTCGATCAAGCATTTTAAAGATTGTGTTATTGATATAGAGGTAATTAACTTAAAAACTAAGGATAATTTATTTAGTTGGAGCAATGACTAACAAGGAAGTTAGCACATCAGAAAGAAGCTACAATAGAGCTACTATTGGTAATCTCTTGTTCTCACGCCACATCCTAACTATTATCAAGAACTAGATTTTCAACGTAAAAAAGCCCCCTTTTATTTCAATAATTTTCTAATAGGATTAAGGGATTTGAATCAGCAGTTCAAAAAAAAAAAAAAGTTTAGCCTATCATTTTCATAGCTTTAAATATTATATTTGTATGCGAAAGATAAGAGGTGGTGAAGCATAAACTGAAACTTCTCAGCCATCACAGATTCCACATCACTTAAAAGAATATAGGTGATACCAAATTTTAAAACACTCTGAGCTAAATGGATCCACATGTACTTCTTGAAAGGTAAAAGCTTTTGGAGAATCAAAACTAAGTCATCTATTGCTCAGCTATTAGATTTGAGAGAACTTCTCCATTCAAGCATCAAATGTATTTGTTAAGAATTAGCTTCCCTATGGTTTGACAACTAGATAAACCAAGGACCTCTAACAAATTTTAATTTGGTGAGCAATCCTATTCATCTCTTCCCTAATGATGCTAAGGTCTGCTAAATCATCAACAATAATACCTAGAAGAATGAATTCGCAACTCACTTTGGTAATATCTTACCCAAGTATCTCCCCGATACCAATAAACAAGATGCTTATATCTGGCTAAAGCATTCTTCTTATATATTCACCTTGAGGTCTTGCAAAATGCTACTTAGACCTCAAGTTCAAAAACCTCCTTACATTCCTTACATTGATATTATGTGGGAGAATAAAGCACTTCCTAGGGTAGCAACCTTTATTTGGTTGACTTCTAAGCATAAACTTCCCACACAATAGACTATTTTTTCAATATTCCTAACTTTTACATGCTTCATAGATCATTCCCTTAATCTCAAGAGCACCTCTTCTGCAAATGTAAGTACTTATTAGATGTATTGAAATCAATACATCGTCTACTAGTTAGATGGGAACATGAACAACTATGAAGAAGTCATTCGATGACTTCTCAACAAATGACATCATCTCAAGCACGGAATAGATCAATTCTCCAAAATTGATTAGTAGAACTATGTATGCATTATAGTAGGACAGGAATGCTATATTTTTTCAGCATACTAATAAATTTAAAGAAATTTTCAAAACAAAGTTGATTATCTAGATAAGAGAACTTCTTTTAACACGGATCCTAATTAAAATATCCAGATTACTCTACCTACTGAGTATCCACTATCCAGTATAAGAAGATAGCAAATTCATCACCAGTCCCTGCGACTACTATTTGGTTTCTTCATTTCTGCACCTTACTGAGTTCTTTTATGGAGTTGCCTTACAATTTGTCCGTATTTGCGAGCTTATAACATTGTCAGCTTCAGGATTGCACAATTTTAATGAATTTCCTTTCTCAAAAAAGACATTTTCATTTCAATCAAAGGTTTAAATTTAATTTATTTCCAATCACTCTTTAAGTTGGTTCTAATATGCAGCTTTTCGTTCATTAAAAGCAAACCCCTAAGAGGTACCTCAGGGATTAAACAAAACATGAAGATTATTTTTTACATGGTCAAAGGCCCACACGATTTCTTTATAGAATTACAGCCCTCTATACTGCCTTGCCATGTCAAATCAAATGCTACAGAGAGGAAGTATATTACAACAGGCCAAACACAAGGCGTCAACAAGTAGCTAGGAATGTAATTCATCAAGTTCCCCACCAACTATCCTAGATAAGGAATTTAAAATATTGTATAGGTAACAGTAAATAGAAAAAATATTTAGAAACAGCAGAGCTATGAATTGCAAATGAAAAAAGCACAAAGGGAGGGCTTCTGTAGTTTACATAATGAAAGAAAAGAAAATGCCAAATCCTTTCACCCACAGGGGGTAAGCTTCTTATTGCCAGCACCACGTGGATTATCGTCCTTCCAGTCATCCCAGGCTCTTGCTTTTGCTACAGCAGTGTCGTCATCATCATCATCATTTTCACCTGGCTGATTATCACTGTGCCATGTGGAGTTGGCTTCTTCCATAAGCTTAGCATTCCTTTCTTGCCATTTATTCATCATTTCCATCTCCTTTAATCCAGCTTCTTCTATGCTCATGGTTGGCAACCTTAGAATTGCATTTAGAAGTAGAGTTAACAAAATCAAAACCACAAGTTCACAAATCTAAGTTTCATCATTTGCAGCTGCTCAATTTTTTCAGAAAACAATAATCTTGTTTCAAGTCGAAAGAACATTGAAACAGCAAGCATTGTGATAATACTTGTCAATAAGGGTCAGAAATGCACCTGTACCCAGGTTGAAAAACCTGTGCTGCCATCCTTTCTCTCTCACCGAATAGGCCTCCACCCAGAATACTTGCTGGTCCAAATATCATTGGCTGATGCTTGTGGTCATGAGCCTGGGAAGCCTTTGCTCTCCCTTCTAGAACATCTTGAGCAAAAGTAGCACAAGTTATAGGATGGGCTGGTTTAATGTACTGTGCTCGAATGGAAGCATCTCGATGCCAAGCTTCTGCTCTCTTGCTACGTTCATCAAGAACAGCTTTGGAAAATTCACCATCTCCTTCCTGAAATTCATTGGCAATCATCAGACAGGATAAAATATTATACTAAGGGCATCCATATGCATCAGAGGACAAGATAACCATGGTTGCAGTTAAATTGACGGCTCAATTACCAATGCAACATGAGACTTTCATGCAAGCCAACCTTGGTAGAATGATAAGAAACTACAATATTCCTCCTGAGTTCCTCGCAACAGGTAATTGAACATGATGCACATACTAGTGAACTCAAACAATTGCATGTCAGCAGATTCAAGAAATAGCACGTACTATGTCAAGAAACATATCACTGCTGCTTGGAATAAAATATGATAGTACCTTCAGTTGCTTTTCCTTTACCATGGAAAGCATTTCTTCCTCCCTCTTTAGCATTTCAAATAGATCAACTGCCTGCAATTGAAAGCAGTATGGTAAATGTAACATATATGGGTCACAAGCTTGCACATTAGGATGACTGTAGAGAAGACTAACCTTGTAGATGGCCAAAGAGATGGCAGACAACCAAGCCTGCATGATAACAGTTCCAAGATAGTTAACTGCATAACTATATAACATACGCAAAAATAAATGTCTACATGGGGTTTAGTGTCCCACCACTGCAAATTTTAGAATTTAAAAAGGAAATCTCGTTAAGCTAAAAGGTTGAATAACCTGCATAGTAACATCAAGATAACTTTCCTAGATGACCAACATTCTGAAAAACAAAATTGAAGGATGGATAAGAACTACAATTTTCCAAGTCACAATTATGTGATTCAAAGACAAATTTATTATACTTAACACATTGGCATTCCTCAAAAGTTGAGTACTGAAATTTTAGGGCTGACATTAAGGTGGCAGTGGGCAAATTTGTTTTAAAGTTGATATATGTATGTGGTAGACTAGACCTAAGGTTTAGGACCACCTTTAAGGCAGCAGATTGTTATCATTAACACACATCATATACAAGTAAAATTTTAAATAGAGCAGCATCCAAGATCTAGGGAACTAGAAAAAATGATTACATACATGTCTGAAGACAAGATACAATTATCAAATATATAACATGTATGAAGACACAATACGACCATCATAACATGATTTTCATGTCTGTTTCAAGATGTATGTTCCATATCATTTACTAAAGTAGCATGGTGATGAGTGAGAGACAACTACACAATTGAACTAAAAAGAGGTGTAAAGTTGGAATCCCATATTGCAAAAGATTTCACAGGCAGAGGCAAGGTGGGTATTGTATGAGATATGGGATATTAAGTGAACTATTCAACTGATTAATCTTTAATTAGGCATCGATGAAGTCCAACTGATTCCTTTCAACCTTAAATATCCTTTCACAAACTTATTCTTTAACTATGCAATGAGCCATTCAGTACATAAGGAAGTTAGTATCAAGGTAAGATTAGAAAAAGGAAGGGAGAAAGGATGGGCAGAGGGAAGATAGATGCCTGAATCAGTAAAAAAGGATTGCAGAAGTGTTTTATATCATCTTGTCATCCTATGATTTTATCTAGAATCGATGCAGTCAACTACTAACCTCCCTTTCTTCTTCTCCATCCTCATCCAGTACATCTTCTTCCCCAGTCTCAATGGGAGCCGACAAGGCAGCAGCTTTATTAGAACGACCACGTCGCTCCCTACGCTCTTTTATTTCCAGCAGCTTAGCTTCGGCAGCTTTTTGGAGTTTGAACCGTGCAATCTAAAAATTGCACAAGTAAAAAACCTAGGTATGTTATTTACAAATCGCAGGCTTGCAGAGCTCATGCTCTGTAGACAATGTCATAGATAAAGTTACCTTTTGGGCCCTTCGATCAGCAAAAGAATTTGAACCAATTTGATCACGTGATTGCCACTGTTCATCTGGTACAAGTTTCATCACTTCGCAAAATGAAAGGAATTCCTATAACATAACTTTCTTTCATTGATTTCAATAAAAGGAATTTTTAAGCAAACAAAAAGGAATATTTTCAGAATTAACTGAACTATTGGCAAACACGTCCATTCCAAAGCTAGTCCATTCTGAACCAATCAAGGTTAATCACATTTACCTTTAATTTTGCTTGGGAAGCCTTAAGAGTTAATATCCTATCATCATGTTGTATTTTTTCTGTCAACTCAGCAAGATAAAATGGCACCTATAAGAATATATTACGGGGATAGTTAAATAAACTGTGACAAGAAATGACATCATAAGTAGCAATTTCAGAGATATAGCACAGCTTAGAAGTAGAAAAGCCAATATAATGGGGTGGCATTGGGGCCATTGTATATTTAATTTGTAAGAGAAAGATGAAGAATTAAAGGAGTCCAATCCTTCTGAGCTTGAACAAAGGAATCATTCCATCATTACCAAGATTTTTCTTCCTCACTCTTCATTCCAGCACCGCAAGAAAATTTTACAAATGGAAACACATCCAATAAGAGGCTTACACATGAACAACTTTCCACCACACAACTAAATACAACATTATATAGTTAACTAACAAAACATGATTCTAACATAATAATGAAAACCACAGTTAACAATCAATCCTTAATTTCCAGTACTCACAGACAAAGAGCATTATAATCAAAATTCCATAGTTCACCATTTATATTGAAAGTACAAAGGTGGCCATTATCCTAAAAGGAAACTAAACCAGAATTAGTCATTTATGTAAACATTTTCATCTGTGACATGAAACCAAAAGATTCTTCACATTACAGTATCAACAACATCAAATAAACACCTCATTTGATTCATTCCGTCCAGAAAGATGCCTTTCAAACACACTCATATAAGTTCTCAATGTCATTAGTGTTACATGCATATGGCTTAACCAATTCAGTAAAATGAATTACCACATTTCAGTAGAGTATGTTAGTACTTTTTCAGTTGCCAAAGCAAAACTGATTTTCTTCTAATTAATCTCCCTTTGAATTTAGATATACAGTTTCCCATATACTAACAAGACAACCAACCAAAATCTCTCAAACTAATTTATGAATATAACACAAATATGTAAGAAGAGGATAAGCAAGAAACTACAGATCAAATGAAATTAGAGAGATCAAAGGAGGATTGATTACCAAAAGATATTTGAGATTGCAAGTGCTAATATCATCTTTAGTCTCATTAGCTGAGAACAAACCCAATTTTGTTATCATATCTTCACACTTGTCCAGAGCCTCACAACCTTTCCTCACCATCTCCTATAGGAACAATCGAAACCCGAATAAAGAAAAAGAGATTTAAAGTCAAAGAAGAAAGAAGAAGCCAGACAACAACAGGACAGAGGGTGTTGCTTAAATGTACTCGACAGGTGTACCTGATCAGTAGCACCAGATTCTGTAGCCATTAGATGGATCTTTCGAGCTTGGTCAAAGAGAGCAGGGAGAGGCATCTCCTCCGTCTTCCATTCAGCCATCGCGCGAGTCTATCTAAACCCACTAAACGGAATAGTAAAGAAACTTGTCAAGTTGGTCTAATATAAAATTGCAATTAACAAAGAAAAAAATAGAAACTGAAGAAGTGTATATATGACTTAAAAGGAAACAAATTGATGTATTCTTTGAACTACAAATCATTGTTTGCTACGAATCTCAGAATTTCAAAGTTTTTACAACACAAATCGCATATTCCACAATTCCAAACCACTGAAATCATCCGAAATCCAAACAAGAGCCAAAAGTTTTAGACCATAAATTTAGGGTTTAAGATCATAGAAATCAGAAATTCAAAATATAAAAGATATAGAATTCTATTGCTTCAGTAGGTCAAACAACTATCTATATTTCAATTAAACACAAATTACCAAAATTGAATTTCGAAGTTCCAAAACCCCAAAGCCTAAGCGGCAGCAATCGAATCCAACAGTCTCCGCTAATATTTTTCTATCCAAGCTCAAAATCGCAGATTCGAGCGGTAAAGCACATAAGAAGTTCCACCAGAGCGGGTTAAAAGAAATCCGTCGTCGCTCCAACCCCAAATAGGAAGACCAATGATTAAGAAAAAGAAGAAGAAGAAGCATGATTCGAGATAGGAATTTCATACCTCGGTAGATATCACCAATCCGGAAATGTAGAAGACACCTGGCGGCTCTACCCGAATTCGGAAGCTTCTGGAGTTTCCTTCAGATGGGAGGGGCTTCTTTATTCTGAGGGAGATTCGCCGAATTTGATCGTTAAAGCATTGGCATTGTTTCTGTGTTTCTACGTTGCGTTTAATGTATTTATTACGGTGTCGTTTGGTTGTTTGATGGGATTATGACGTTGTCTTTTTGACCTTTTCCTTGATACAGCAGAGGATTCCGGGACATGCAAGGCTAGGGGATGTTTGTTTTCCTTTTTTTTTTTAATTTTTTGTGATTTTTATAAATTAAAAAAATAAGTTTTAAAAATTCATTTTTAAATTTTGATTTCAAAAATTAAAAATCGGCATCTATTTTAAAAACATAAAAATAAAGTTTCATAATTTTTGAAAACAAGTTTTATAAACAATTTTTTTCACAAAAACATATCATATTTTTCTCCTCTACGTGGACTTCATTTTCTCTTCAACACTTTTAGGTTTGTTTTTATACTTACTTTTGCTTTTATGATTTCTTTTATTTTTCTTGTTTATAATATCAGACCCATAATAAAATAGAAAATATACTTACTTTTGCTTCAATGATTTTTTTTGTTTTTCTTGTTTATAATATCAATCCCATAATAAAATAGAAAAACTAGGTGTGATAGAGGAGAGATGAAAACTGTAAAAAGAAAAGGGACGTAGCCATACTTACTAAAACCAAAATATAGAACTTCTGCAATTTTTTGTAACGACAAAGAAAGAAGATAGAAGCAACTCTTTGGTTTTTTTCTTCATCTTAAACAAAGAGCTCATCTGAATCTTTATAAAGAGCCAAAATAATGTTTGTTGATTTTAAGCGTCTTTTAAATCTGAGACAGGTATAGCCGTATAGGTGTAGCTGTTTTCTTCTTCTTCACGTCTTTGTTTTGTAGCTGTTTTATTCACATTATTATTTTTCCTTGTACACATCTCAATAGCTTTTTTTTTTTCCTCATCATTTAACGCGCATGCGCAAAGTTCGTGTTCATGTATCTTCAGAGTGGAGCACGTAGGATTACTTGTCAAACGTTATTTTCTTTACACTATTTAATGTAGCAACAGAGCCTATCCTATTTTTCAAAGTTTATTCACGTGTCTTCCTCACAAAAGTGAACTTACTCTCACGTAATAGCTCTTGTTGTGGAGAACCATTAGTTTTAGCATTGAGTTTGAAGCCTATTCTTGTCAAATTGTCTTTACGTATCTTCCTGTTGATACAGAAGTGAACTTACTCTACCACATTACTTTATTGTCTTCACGTTGAAGCCTGGTCTTTACTGTAGTGAACTAAACATGAAATGCATTTATAAGTTGGTTGAATTTGACATAGACATAGCCATACTTATATTAAATATATTTATTTGTAAATTCTCTTGGAGTTGCTTATTAATGTGTAATTATTTAATAATGTTTGATTTGCATATATTTAATTTAAGATATAATAATTAATTAATTAATTTAAAATATAATGTATTATATTATAATTATTACACATAATAGTATAAT
>JAOQMP010000006.1:20647966-20659542 GCA_027563575.1 Erythroxylum pedicellare
AGATGTATCATCTACTTAATAATTGGTCTTGATATATCAATTTCTTGTTATAGTTTGTTTGCCTCACAAGAATTGCTTCATATAAATAAGTCTAATATGGCAAGGAGGTTTTAGTAGTAGTTATACTATAGGAAAATTTGGTATTTGGTTCTCCGAACAAAGGAGACCAAAAGAGTAATTATTATTTGTTCTTATTTTCAAGACTCTAAGAACTATGTACCAATCATGATAGCCATTATGCTACTATATGTAGGGATGCTACCATCCTGGTCCTTTTTGGTTTCCTACTATGCCTCCTTTGCATTGATGAACAATGATGCTGCTACGAAGTACTTATAAGGCATTGATTCATGAGAAGTCAAAAAGTATGTCAATAATAAGCTAAGCTATTTATTGATGACATGTGTGACTATTTCGATCATAACCAACTCATTGAATTTGTAACCATATGCTTATCTAGCAAGATTTAACCTAAAAATATAGAAATAGAAAATTTAGAAAACAAGAGGATTTGATGAATTCCATTGTTCACCAAAAGGAGATTACTGAAATTTTTATAAATTATAGTTCACTTATAACATTTTATTCTAACACAAGAAAAGTCTATAGGCATAAAACCTACACGTCGTCAACTCTTTTTGCGCACTCACACTAAGATGCATGATAGTGTGACCTTCTTCAACACCCGCTATAGAGAACTAAATGTATGTAAAATTTATGCTTTAATATTAATGCTTAATAATTATCACTTACTAACATAAACATTTCCTTATGATAGGACCAAATAAAAGAAATCGTTTAATGACAGTCTCAACAATCTGAAGATGTTGATGAGACTCAAACTTATTTTCATGCAATAGGTGGTAGTGTAACATCCCACTGCTATAAAGTAAGGACATTCAAGTACATATCCTATGATAATGGTATGTTAAAGAAAAAACAAATCCAACTTACAGATGGCATCAACTAACTTAATTAAAAGTCATGAAAATTTAAAACATTTCATTGCATTCATTCACAAAAGCTTACACTGTATTTTACAGACTTTATACAAGTTTTAATCAAAAACTACAAAATACAAATTTCAACTCTTTTGATGTCAACTGATAGACCTCTGAGCCATAACTAGTCTAAAATGTTCCTCAAATCTAGATAAAGAAACTAGGTCTCCTGTGTCGTACCTAAAAAGCCATGTTGCAATTTTTTATGAGTTTTGCGAACTTAATGAGCGAACCATCATAGATGATTTCACCCAGGTCATAGACACAAATATTCATTCAGAACATATAAATTATAAGTACCCAAATTAACATGGAGTAACATATAATCACACAGTTTATATAGTTAAATTGCAACATCCTATTACCATAAGGTATGTACCCGAACATCTACGAACATTCAAGTACATATCCTATGATAATGGTATGTTAGAGTAAAACAAATCCAACTTACACATGGCATCAACTAACTTATTTACAAGTCATCAAATTTTAAAAAACCATTGCATTCATTCACAAAAGCTTACATTATTTTCCATTAAACAAATATTTACAAAACCTTATACAGGTTCCAGCAAAAACTATAAAATAAAAGCTATAATTCTTTTGATATCAATTGACAGAACTCTGAGCCATAACTTAGTCTAAAATGTTCCTCTAATCTAAAATAAGATACTAAGTCTCCTGTCTCATACCTGAAAAGCCACGTTGCAATTTTTATGAGTTTTGCGAACTTAATGAGTGAACCATCATTGATGATTTCACCCAAATCACATACATAATTCACATATTTCACAAATATTCATTCCGAACATGTATGTCCAAATACTCACATTATCATGGCACATCATGTAATCATTGCTAATTAGAACATATATATACAAATATAGATGTATATGAGACTCCAGATTCGTTATTACTGTTGTGACTGAGTGCCTTTCACATACATATATAGATATTGGCCCATTAGGCTCAGTCAGAACAGAATCACAGAGCATAGCTCTATGTGCAGAATCAAAAATTACAAAGCAAAGCTCTACGTGCAAGCGCTTTCATACTGGCTACTCCGATCCTAGCATCTTTAACTGAGCATGCATTTTATAAAATGCATCAAATACCAAATATGCCATATATGATAGTCACATATGATGCACAGTCAGAATCTCATAATCATTGGACCTAAGTTTAGCATTCAACTTTCATTGAGAATAAAAATATCATTCAAAATTTCATAACAATTCAGAGCACTTCCAATGCATACCTAAATATTAAACTCCTCAGACTTAAAGTCCGGAATTCATAACAAATCACAAATAGTTCATAATTGGAAGTCAAATAAATTTAATCAATCCTGGGAAAACCATCTGGGTTGACTCACAGTACGCTCCAATATGCTATTGTTTGGATGGTTCAGTAATGTCTGACTGGCATCCAATATGCCCCTCTATATTATACAAAGCACATTTACAAATATCACATTTTTGCACAAATGTATAAGTATTCCTTTATGCACATCTACTTAATAAAATATTTACATTGCATGTTCAATGACAATTTTGGGATATCTTATTGTGGTCCTTATCAACAAATCATTCAGATATCAAAACCTCATTAATACCATTTATACTTAGAATTCAAATCACGTTATCGTCAAAATATTAAAATATGTTCAGTAAAATGTCCAATTCATACTCTTCCAATCGATACCCTTACTTTGATTCAATCAATGATTTTCGAATCCACACCAAATGCTATCAAATTCTATGAGAGTTAGAGAAATGAGTTAGGAAACTATTGGTTCAAGAATCACTTTGTTTGGAGGTCAGACAAAGAAGTTCTGGCCAAAAGAATCAAACATAAATCAGACGAAGGCTTGGTCAAACATGAATTAGGCGAAGGATTCAATCAATGATGCATCAGATGATGGCTTGGTCAATGATGCATTAGAAAAAGGATTCATTCAATGATGCATCAGACAATGGCTTGGTTAATGATAAATCAGACGAAGGATTTAGTCAATGATGCATTAGACGATGGCTTAGTCAATGATGCATCAGATGAAGGATTCAGTCAATGATGTATCAGACAATGGCTTGGTCAATGATCCATCAGACAAAGGATTTAGTCAGTGATGCATTAGATGATGGTTTAGTTAAACCTGAACCAGACGATGGGATTTAGGGGTCCTTCCCACATCACCTAAATTTCTGAATCACAAACTACACTCTTCAGAGCATCTCCACTTGTAATGATCATATCTCTTAACTCATTTTTAGCTCATCAACACACACACAATTAAAAAATCTAAGATTCAAACTCAAACATCTAAATTCATTTCTACGGATACTCAATAGATTCATGCATGTGCAGTGAAAAACAGAATATATTTTCATCATTTTTTTTCCTGAATTTATGCTCTCTTCTTAAACATAGTTTCAATGATTCTTCTAGCTTAAAACTCACTTCAACATTATTCAATGAACACATACCACATTTTAACCAATTCTTCTACTTCCATTTTAGCTTATCATATTTCAAACAAATCAAATCTATATTTAAACACTAAAAACTGATGCATGCATATGAAATCATGTTCAACTTTCTCTCTTTACTATATTTTCATTCTTACTACATTTGTTTCATTTTTCTATGTTTTCTTTTCAAATTACACAACACCCAGTAACCTCATATTCAATTCCGACACTAACACATCATTATAATCATTCACAGAACTCAGAGAGTTAGAAATATCCCTTAATTCTAAACTCATTCAAATTCACCTCTATTAACACTTTATATATTTTCATGCAAGAACAGTATATTAACCGTATACATAATCTTCTCAACCATAACAGGGATATATTTCTTCATTAACTTACATAAATTTTTATATATCTCAATCCAGAATCCATTCAATACAGTGTTAAACAATTCCTAATTCTCAATTCCATCATCTAAATTATTCATCACCATAACCACAATTCTCAAACAGTTACTTGGTTCAGCTATATAGTTATACAAATTCTCAAACAAAATTTGAGCATGTATATAGTTACACCACAAAAATACCATTATAACTACTTACTTGGTTTAGCTATTCTTCCCAGTAGTAAGAATAACTCAATCACACCCAACAAGAATAATAATTCAATGCTTTTGGTGAATATCAAAAGCTACAGTAATTCTTTACTCAAAACCAACTTCGCAGTATTTGCATGTATTACATCTGTCACTAAACCTAATCATCCAATTATCACCACAGATACAAACCATTTGTGACAATACAAACTGGCCATTTGTCACATATATATTATTGCCACGTGTCACTATATAATTGGTCGATAAATCAATATTTTTCTCAAAATTCACCAAAAATTCCAAAATACCCTAAACATACAAAAATTACCAAATTAATCCCATTAAAACTCAATTATACCTAAAAAATGTCAATGAATGTATGTACAATCAATGAATGTGCAAAAATGTGCATTTTCCTAATTTGTCAATACTTTCTCATAATTTACAATTCTAGCCTTAAAGTAGGTAATGGGATGTTGCACAAATAGTTCATATCGATTTATCATTTATTTCAGCTTTACAAATCATTCAATGAATTTCAATCATATATGAATGCTATATGTATAAGACTCAATTTGTTCTTATTGTTGTGACCGAGTGCTTATTACATACTTATACAAATACTGGCCCATAGGGCTCAGTTAGACAGAATCACGAAGCATAGCTTTACGCGCAGAATTAGAAATCATAGAGCAAAGCTTTACGTGTAAGTGCCTTCATACTAGCTACTCTAGTCTCAACGCCTTTATCTGAGTGTGCATTTTATGAAATGCATCAATTACAGAATATGCCATGTACAATAGTCGCATACGATGCACAGTCAGAAATCTCATAATCATTGGACCTAAGTCCGACATTCAACTTATATTGAGAATTCAAATATCATTCAAAATTCAAATACATATAGAAAACTTCCAATACATTCCCAAATATTAAGCTCCTTAGACTTTAAGTTTGAAATCCATAAATAAATTACAAACATTTAATATTTGGAAATTAAACAAATACAATAAATCCTAGGAAAATAGTCTAGGTTGACTCACAATACGCTCCAATATGCTATTGCCTGGATGGTATGGCAATATCTCACTGTCGTCCAATGTGCTCCTCTATACATACAAAACACGTTTATAAATATTACACTTTTGCATAAATGTATAAATATTTCCTTATGCACATCAATGTGCTCCTCTATACATACAAAACACATTTATAAATATTACACTTTTGCATAAATGTATAAATATTTCCTTATGCACATCTGTGTATATCAAAAAATGCACAATGCATGTTCAATGACAAATCTGGGTATCTTATCGAATTCTTATCACCAAATCATTCAAATATCAAAGCCTTCCTAAACAATTAACATTCAAAGAAGAGTCACAGTCACGCACACAAAGCTCACAACCAAATTAATTCAGTCACACCCGTGTATGTCCAAAGATCACGGGTGTGAGGTCTTAACTCATGCCAATGTATATCAAATGACCCTTTTTAGAATTTTCTAACAACATGCTTTTTGGTAAACTTACATGAACATTTTGATAACATAAATGACACAATTAGGCAATACTTTCTTCCAAACAATTGTTCTCTAATTTCTTTACCTTTTAATGATACAAAAATCATTCTATTTGATTCAGTATTTCCAAATGTATACTCAATTTACTTTGGATTGTTCTTAAAATGTAACTGTACTCTATATTCAACTTTAAGTTAGATTTTGCAACTCTTAATGATAGAATTAAAGTTTGATCTTTTTAGACAATTTGTAACCCTACGGCTCTAGTTCATTTCAAATCAAGAATCATTCCATTTGGAAACCTATAGATATCATACTTCAACACAGTCAATATTTTCATCTTAAAGTCATTAGTTAATCCATTTCAAATGCTATCATTTTTAGTGGAGATGAAGATCAATGTCTTATGAATCTATTGTTTTAAGAATCATGTCATTTGGACATCGAGTGAAGAAGTTATAGAGAAAATACTGAAGGATGTTCAGAAAAATAACTTCCAAAAAAACAATTGGAAGTCACGATTTTGCGTTTTCACGATCATGAGTTTCACCTTCGGGTTGCGATTGTGCGTCTGCACGATCTTGAGATCACCAACTCACCTATGAATTCATGATCACTCTTAAGCACAATCGCGAGATCCCACCTTGAGTCTCGATCACGACTTTAGACATCCAAAAATAGTTCATTTCTTTCCCTCATCTCACGATGGCAACTATTAACAGCAAAGTCGCGATCGTGCTCGCGCTTCCTCCTCTTCTTCACTGATTATTACTCTTCTTTTTGTCCTTCCATTTTTCTTTCATTTCTAAATTTGCACACTTTTGAATCATCTATACTGCATTTCTAACTCTAATACAAACTCTAAACAAATCAGATTCAAACTTACTATTTAATCACCAAAAATTCGAAACTTTATATTCACTTCCTCTCTCTACTGTAATTTTCCAGAATTTTACTCTTACTTCAATCTTCTTCAATCATCACAAATAACACTTAAACTAATTCTTTTAACAAAATTTTTGGCTCATTAGTACAAAATAATTCAAAAACTCTGGATTAAACACAAACATAAAAATCCCATTCTCATATTTGCAAATTCCAACTTTTGCATTTTGTTTCTCTTACTACTTCCATCTAATGCATTTTTCACAAAACAGAACCTATTTCATATTCCTATTTCACAAATCATTCAGCTACTTCATTCATCACCGACTTACAGTCCTCAAACACTCATGAATAAATTCATATGCAGAATTAACAATAGTAAAACATCATCAAATTCACTTACTTGATCCAACAATTAATTCCTGCAATAAGAGGGAATAAAGTGTACAAAAAGCATAACAATTCACTATTCGATGCTGAGTGTTTCTTCACAGTGAAGAACACTAGCTACATAAAACTTCCCTTACTCAAAATATCATAATAGCATTGCATGTCTTTCATGTGTCACTATTCATGTCAGCCAATTGTCACTACTTATTCAGTCTATATGTCACAATATAAGTGGTTCATTATTTCTAGTCCAAAAATACTCCAAATTCCAAAAGTTCCGAAAAAATTATAATATACTCCAAATAAAATTTCACCATAAATAATTCATAATTCACATCTTAACCGCATTTATATCTTAATTAAACCTGGAAAATGTCAATGGATGCATGTTCGATCATATTCATATGCAATAATTAAAATTCTCATATATATGCAAAAGTATGCAAAGCATGATATGTATTTACTAGTTTCTCATTAATTTCTCATAATTCACTATTCTTGCCTTAACATGAGTAGCAGGATGTTACAGGTAGGACTGTTATGGAAGGATATTCAGCTTAGGTTCATTTGTGAATATATGTTATTCGTAATCCTCCACAGCCAATACAACAACATCTAGTAGGCAGTCCGCAACCAATGACGTTCATAAGCTTCGAAGCACAGTAAAGACATTTTCAACTTATAGCTTAGCTTCGTGATGAGGTATATGAGTTGAAGGGGAGGTGTAGCACGTCTTCGCAACAATTAGAGCATCTAGGTTACCAAATGAATAACATACTTGTAGTCATTTTGTATGAATTGCAAATACTTATTATGTACAAAATAATTTTTTATTATCAATTAAGATAATTTTTACTTTATATTGTCAATCAATTTTCTGTTTTAACAAATTAAATATTGAAACAAATCAAAATATTATCAATAGATAAATCATAACTGTTTAAATTATACTTCAACCATAACATCATCAATTAAAATTTAATGTAGGGAAATTTTAAAAAATAGTTTTTAGTAAATTTACCGCCAAAAAACAAAGTTTGTCGGTAAAATTATTCGATTTACTGACGGATAACTAATAACTGTCGTTAATGATGACATTAACTTACCGACGGAATAACCAATTCTATTGATAAGTTTGCCAATGGATTGTCTTATCCATCAGTAACTTTACTGAACGAAGATAGCACAAAATAACCATCAATATATTCACCAACGGTTACATAAAATTTTTTCGGTAAATTTACGACGATCATTTTATGATTTGTCGTAAATTATTACTGATGGCCATTTCTTCAACGTTTTGGTCCATCGGTAAATTCCATCATAAACTTAGGTTTCTGACAAAATGTGTTGATGTTCTGTTGGTAATTTCCATCACTAAGCTTCAATTTTCTTATAGTGATATTTCATAAATGATTCATATTCGATTAATCTAACAATCTAATTTAATATTGATTATTCTATCGCTATCCTGGAATTCAGTGATTTGTAATTATCATGAAGAATTGGTACAAGTAGCAAATAGGTTTATTTATGAATTTCCATATTTAACTTATAATAAACAAGAAAATTATATTGAATAGTTGTAGCTATCTCGATTATTTAATTTACAATTTTGTCTTTTTCATCGAGCTTATTGCTATCATTTATCTGACATGGAATGTTATTACACCCAATTAATAGATGGTAAGTTTTGGTTTGGATGTTGGTTTTGAACCAATTAATTTAGGAAAATTTGAGAAATATTACGGCTATCTTAATATGTTTCGGACTAAATGCTTGAATCGTGAAAATATTCTTTTTAGACTAATGATCAATGTTACAATTAAATGAGATTTTTTCCTTGAATCGGAGTTTGGTAATCTTGATTTTCTCTTATTTAAATATAGTTAAATTAATTTGTTTTTGTCTTATTTTATCAGTTTCTTAATCAAAAAACCCCATTTAATTTTATTGCTTGAAATTAAGAAACTAGTGTCAGTTCTCTAGCGATTCGACCTAGTTCCACGACTACTACAAAAGTTTGAAGAATTAGTATTATTTTAGGGGCTTTGATAACCCGACCAAAATTTGGAGCCGTTGCCGAGGAACTATTTCAAGTTTTGATATTTCTTTGAATTTTTATTTTTATAGTTACTGCTAAACTCTTTTATTATATGACTCTTACTTCTTATATAGGTAAATTGTAATATAATCAAGAAATTGAGAAGACAGTGCGTCATTTGAGAAAAGAGACTAAACAAGGAAGCGCTCATTCACCTTTAGACATGGAAGTTGAAGTGGATTTAACAATTGGTGAAGAATATAATTTTCAAGAAGCAAATGAAATGATAACAAATCTTAACTTGAGAACGTTGAGGGAGTTTGCTACACCGAATTTGAATAAGCAACCTTTATGCATTCATCATCTGGTCTATACTTTTTCCTACAAAGCTACGGTGGGCAAGTTATTGATAAAATATGTTGAGTGCGCAACCATTTGATTCATCTACAAAAGGTACTTACAAACCATGCCTCGATGGGAGGTCAGAAGTATGTTTTTCTAAAAGATGGTCCATCAAATGTTCCTCTTCTTTTTTAATCCAATGAATGCTTAAAGGTTACATGCTATCATTATAAACTAACCATTAAACCATTTAATGATAACATCATTACTCCATTTAATGATGATAAAGCATGTTAAAACCATCTTTAATATAGAAAATCATTGCTAAATATGTAGTTGCACATTTAGCCCATTAAGATTGAAATTCCTCCTCCATTTATCTTTAATAACTTTGTTTTAATTTAGTTAATCTAATTAATCAAATTAAACCAAAATCTAGCCCATTTCTAAAAGTTCATTTGGGCTTCTAATTAACAATTAATTAGTCTAAACCAAACATTCAATCATAGGCTTTAAAACCTCTATTTATATTTCTAACTTTGCTTGATAACCTTCCTAGAAGCCAAATGGAGAATATAATTATACTTATATAATTCAAGCCTCAATAAGCCCATAATTAATTTAACCTCATTAGAATTAATTCCAGCTTATTAACTAAATGTCATTCCACTAAAGACAATTAGCTGAACTATTGAATTACTAAATATTATGAGAACACATGTTTCAAATAGGATGTTTAACTACAAACTCTAATATGAACCATATTATAGTCATCCACACAATAAAGGATAAAATTACCGATTTGCCCTTATGTTGATTTTTCCTTCTAGATATCCCATTTTACTCTATATGGTGATTAACATACAAGATCTCATCTTGGAGACTTGATGAGTAGCAAGTCCATCAAATTACTGGTGCCAGTTTAAACACCAATCTCCATAAAACATCTAGAAGTGATGATACCACTCTAAACTCTTTACTTGAGTGAATGTTTCCTGATACATGTTTCAATTAATAATTCTAACATGAAGACACTGGATTGATACTTTGTAAAAATCCATTATGATCATATCAAAAATTATAGTGGAACACATATGAGTTCACCACTCATCAAGATTGTGGTCCATAATAAACAAATGCTTAAGTTGTACATTTTAAGATTAAAGCAACGGTCCACTTTATTCTTTAAAACATACTTGATTCCAAATTCATTTAATAGTGCCATTATCAATAGTCAAGTACTATCATGATGTCAAACTCATCATTCCCTTAAAGTAAACTCCTTTACTTGTATAGAGATAAATTGTAATACTACAATCTAAACCATAGTCAAGCAACCAACTTGATTATTCAACTATGGATCGATTAGATTTAGATTCTAATAATATATATGTTTCGTATACATCTCTATATATATGTATATTACTTACAAAAGAATCTCGGTACCTTATGACTAGATATATAATGCTTATAAAAATAAAAACCAAACTCTTTTGTTTTATTAATAATAAATATTTTCATTATAAAATTAACTGGAAGAAAATTAAGTTATAAGTAAATGCACTTGCTTTCCAAGGCAATATATTTGCATAACTCCAACAATAAGATGCTAAACAAAACAATCCCCAATCCCCAACAACGACACCAAAAACTTGTTGATTGTAAAAACAAACAACTTGTTTTATGCTAAAAAACTTGTGTATACGAGTCGTTACTTGTAGTAAAAAGTAGATATCGTCCTATAGAGATTGTGGTTAGGCACAACTTAATTCAGGTTGTGCTTTGTTTAAGACTCAAATTTGAATAATGAACTAAAAAATAAACTTAAATCTAACAAACTAGCAATAATTGAATAATGTAACAATGGAAATCTGTCAAGAGAATTGATCAAGTTACGAGAGAGGGGATTTTACTTATCATTATGTTAATTTAATCATTTATGTGTTTATAGGGTGTTAATTCTAGACGATCGTAGGGTTGATTACTCTCTCTCGAGTTATAACCATTCCCTAAATTGTAAACCCCAATTGAATTATGGAATTGCAATCTCTCAATTCATAAATTACCTACAGTTCAAATTAGTTCTAAAGCTCTCTAATAAGCAATCAGGTCTCGCACGGGATCTCTCTCTATGAAATTCCCAACGAGATTGATTAAGTGGTCAATTAGATCACCTAACTCTTATTAATTAAATCCAATCATTTTTATCAGGCTCACCCTCTAGGTTTATTACCGAAACATGCAAATACATTAATCAATCACAAAACCCAAACCAAATAAACCCAATTCAGTTATATTAAGTTAGAACATCATT
>JAOQMP010000006.1:20678783-20697877 GCA_027563575.1 Erythroxylum pedicellare
ATGATCCCATAGACTTTAATGTCTAATCGAATGAAACCCTTTGACTTAGAACTATGATATGAAGTCAAGGCTTGATGATGCTACTTTAGTGTATTTTTCCAAGGGCTAAGTTGTATATAGTCCAACGGAGCACATTAGAAAAGTAATTAATCTAAGATGGATTATTATGAGTGTCTAAGGAAGAATCTTTTCCTTCATCACCATATCAGCCCGGGCGATTATACATGGTGTATAATCATATGATATATCTATGAGCATAAAGGGACAGTGTATGCGTTTGGTGATGTTTTTGGATGATTTGGGGTATCATGTCTATGTGAAAGTGTTATGTTAGTTAGATGGTGACTTATTATAATACTACTGGTTCTTTAAATGGTCACACGCCTCATTCTCAGTATGACACGTGAAATTTTAGAGAAAAGATGTAAATCGTGGCTTATGTGGCCGAGTGAGAGTTGTTGGCAGTTACACGAACGGCCATGTATATCTAAATATAACTTCCACCGGCTTCTTCTGTCCTCATATAAAAGGAGGAAAAGGAAGTTAGCTTAAGGGATAATCTTTCTTAAGACAAAAAACAGACTAAGAAACCAAATATAGGTTTTGGTTATCTTTTTCCTCTCTCTCTAAATTTGCTAAATCTGAACGAAAGAGAAACACTTTTTCATTCTTCCTCACGTGAATCACACCATCAAGGGTTTGAGTTTGAGGCGTGGATTAACGGTAACTCTAGTAGTCAACCGTAAAATGTGGATTATCAAATAAGGATTCGATCAATCGCTTCCGCATTTAAGGTCAGTCCTTATATATCTACATCTTGATTCCTTATTATTTCGATCTTGATAAATCTATGGGATGAGAATTCAGTCTCATGGTAGAAATTTTCCTTACTAGAAGTCCATGTAGAATCTTGCATTGTTACAGACAGACTGAAAAGTAGATATTTTGATCGTGTACTTTTGACTCTAGTGTTGGCCCTCGAATTTTTTATGAATAAGTATGATGTAAATTAATTGAGGTTTTTATAAAATTATTTTGTAGAGTTAATTATTATGTTAATATTAGTAAAATTATATGATATAGGTTCATTGAATTAAAGTGTTAAGGTAGTAAGATTGTATAAGAGTATTTTTGGTAGTTCACTTAAGGATAAAAACCGTAAGGCATATAAAGAAGGGTAAAATGGGCATTGCATAGTCATTAAGGGTAAGATTAAAAGATGAAAATGTGGTCTTGCATTTAAGAAAAGGAGAAAACGTGAATTGAGGGAGAAGAATGAAAATAGAAGAGAGAAAGAAAAATGTCATGGAGAAGAGAGAAAAGAAGGAAGTTTGAGTCAGGTTTCAACTTTTCCTAACCTTTAAGAGAGATTTTGAGATGATTCAAGAAGAGAAAAAGGAAGAGGAAGATAAGAGCTTCCATTAGAGCCAAATCTCTCTTTATCCGGTAAAGAATCAAAGTAAGCTCATTTTGAATCTTTAAAATTTTTTGATGGGTTTTAGTTCAAGAAACTTAGGAAATGCATAGGGTTAAAGTTTTCTGTAATCAATTTTATGCATATGTTTCTTTGGGTCCTCAAATTGGAGTCTCTATTTAATTAAAAATTTTGCCAATGTTAAGGGAATCAAGAGAAGCAAAAGGAGCATGAGAAAAGGTATTTTTAAGCAAGTCTTTAAGCAAGGAAATTCAAAGTGGGTTACATGTTTATAATAGATTTAATGAGCCATTAAAGTTTTCTTTTAAATCAAGAGAATAAAATGTTTGCAATTGCTTTATAAATATTCCATTTATTGCTTTGAATGATTTGAGAAATTGCCATATGTTTAGTGTGTGAATTTAGTTGATGAATTGTGAAATGCACATGGAAATCGTTTTCGAAATATTTCATGATCATGAAAAACAAGTTTCCCAAATGTGTCATTTTGAGCAATATGTTTACAAGATATAAAATGCATGATTATGTGAGTTTGTAGTGGTCTCCTAAGTTAAGTCAAGTTTACTTTGACTAAATACTTCTCCCACTTGCCCGTTAGTGACATTGAGCTCCTTCACGGATTTTCCTAAGTTCACAGCTACGCAAGACCATTATGTGGGATTGCGATAGTACGTTCTATTCATGACTACACAGGATCATTATGTAAAAATGTATAGTACGTTCTGTTTTTGGATCTACCCAAACCATTCTGATATGTTTATGTGCTTATGATATGTTGACAAAATTGATGCATACATGATTTTTATTATTGTGAATTTGGTTGAAAATTTAAGAATTATGTGTTTTATGAATTCAATATGAATTTTCTATGACACATGAACAATTTCAAGGTTTTGCTTTTTATCCGTTATAAACTTGTTACCCACGAGCTTTGAAGCTCACCTCCACTCTCCTTCCCCTATTCAGGTAATGATCAAGAGATCAAGTGAAAGAGAGTCAAAGCATCACTCCGATTAGGCATATTTTTGTATTTTAAGCTAGACTTTGTAAACACGAGGCTTAGTCGCATTTCAAGTATTATTTGTTCAAATACCCTTTGTATTTTGAGATTTTGCGAAATATTGTATTGTGACTTAGAAAACCCATTGAAGCTTTGTAAAACGCTCATTTTTTTATGATAACGAAATATGATTGTGTTTTTGGCTCATGACTCTCAAAGTTTGTACATTGCATTTTCAAGCTTTCATAGGAGCAAAATTTGTGTTCTGACTTTAGAGAAAAAATTGCATTGATTTAGGTTGAATTAGACAAAGTTGTTTTCTTGAAAGTTGTAGATTATCTTTCTATCTTTCTAATGATATAAAGTATGAAATTTTTGGATATAGGAGTTGGGAGATATGTTCATTATAAGTTAGTAATGTTCCATAGGATGTATATGGGGCAGCCATAGTAAATGATGAGAATTTGTTGTATGGGATGAATTATTTGAGTAGAAATTAGAGAGTTTAATGAAATCAATTTGGTAATTGAATGTTTAAGGAGTGATATTGCATTAAAAGAAGTGAATTTGGAAAAATTATGAGTGAAAGTGATGTTAGAATGGATGTAGGAACCATTGGAGATGCTTTTGAGGGAGTTGTCTCACCTATGTCCATTAGACGGACTTTAGGTCTATTAAACGGACCTACTCGAAACTGAAAATGCCTCAGGCCCAATCCATGTCAGTTAAACGGACCTTCATGGGTTTGGAAAACACCACAAAGCCCGTGTATGTCCGTTAGGTGGAGGTGTATGTCCGTTTAACGGACATACATTGTACAATTTCATAAATTCGTAATTTTAACCCTCTAGATGGCAAAATCTATCTTCTGGGTCTTCACGGAAGTTGTAGATCTAGAAATCTTCTTCGAAACCATCCTAAGAAGACCTTAATCCAATATCTCTAGTGAAAATTACGTCAATTATCCCAAGATAGGTACAATATAATTAAGAACATAATCATATTTGATTCTTTTGGTCATAATTTCATCATCTGACCTCCAAATGAAGTGATTCTTAAACCAATAAATTCCTAACATATTTTTTTATTTCTCCATAAAAATTGGTAGCCTTTGGTGTTGATTTAAAAAAATTATGAAAAGAAAGTAAAAGTATTGGTTAAAAAAGCACGAATTGATTATGGACATACTTTGATTTTTTAATCAATCTTGATCCATATTAATCAAATAGGAAAATTTTGGGATGTTATGAAAATGAAGATGAATTGATGATGGCTAATAAGAGTTCACTGAAATAACCCTACAAAAAAATACTCACGTTTTATAACTTCCAAAGTTACACTCTGGAATCGAGGTCCAACATCTAACCTCGGTAACAGTTAAAAACACCTAAAACTAAAAGAACAGGGATATATTTGAACACAGGCTACAATATTCTAACCCATTTAATTTAACCAAACCAACGAATGATTGTAACATAAGATTACATATTTTTTACAAGGGTGGGTTTCGTACGTAATCTCTCATACGATTCAAATATCCTACAGTGAACAAGTACCTTTCTGTCGTGTAGAATCCAGATTTCTCTTTGTCAAGCATCTTCAATCACTTCTCCTCAAATTCGACGTCAATGATCTGCGGATCAGACTTTGGTGTTGTCGGTCCCTTACCATCTCGAGAAAAGAAGTCTCCTTTGGGTTGCCAGACAATGTTACCACAACCACCACAACGAATTATTTGGTTCCTATAACCAACAAACTGCCTCTGACAAGCTGGACACGCTCCCTGCTCAAATCAAAATCAAGATTGATCGAAATTAACAAATAGCTTTTAAATGAATGATTCTTATCATAATATGTTGCCCTTAAAGGCTACGCAATTAGACTAATGCAAATATTTAGAAACCAACAATTTCATTCAAAGACAGAAACAAAATTTAGCTCTTGTAAATCAAATCACAGACTAATCTCTTCGACATATTGATAGTTTTTTCTAGTATTCTAATCGACTCTTAAAGTTGTTCTTGCACATTATAAATTTATAATTTCACCCAAAAGCGGTTTCAACCAGTTAACTGTTATTAAGTGTCATTCCTCGATCACATAGAAACAGCAAGCTAGAATAAAATTAGATAGGCAATAAGCCATGGTAAACTCACTCTTATGATTATGGTTTCTAATCAACAAGTTGAAGGGGGCCAAATTGTCAATATATCTCAAAACTTGATCATGCAGTAATTAAGATAATATTCAATAGTTCAGCGTAAGAAGTTCGTGTTAGTCATATTTCAATGTTTGGTGGGATTAACAGTTAGGAATCCAGAAGTTTTTGGAGTCCAACCAACTAATATCTTTCATGCAGCAGAATAAAAAAAGACCTTCCAACATTCATAGTCACAATAAGAATAGCCATTCTAGTATTCAAACTCATACAATACATATTTCCCCGTAGAAAAACAAAATTTCCCCGTAGAAAAACAAAATTTACTCTGTCCATACACGAACAATAAAAAATAAGTTTTGAGTTTTTACGTGGCAGGAGAATATAACAATTCCATTACTATGTACATACATATTAACAACCCTGAGGACATCAAGTAATTATGGGAACAATACACTGGAAAGATGCCCTTTACCTTGTTTTGCCAAACAAAAAGCACAGCCTATACTATTCACTAAAGCTGATAATCAAATGTTAGGATTTACATGCACAAGTGTTTTTTAAATAGCTTTAAAAATTTTCCAACGTTAAGGGAGTTGTTTGCCAATGGACAAAGGGTTAAAAATCTATATACGGGAGTGGTAATCAAGATGGAACGACTGATCATGCCTACCTTCCAAAAGGCACGCGTCAGATTGATGATCAACACTAAAGATAGATATCAAGAAATAGAACAGTTTTCTAAACCTTGAAACGCTACATTACCAAATCAGATGACACTATTTAAGAGACTAAAAAAGATGGAGAGAATGTCCAGGCAGAATAAGAGTAGAAGAAACACTAAAACTTGGCATTTTATCTTTCAATTAATTGCATAATGTGCAGTACATATTAAGTAAGAATAGATATTATAAAAGCAGTTAAACGGAACAACAAAAGTAAAACATTCACATTCGAAATATGATATTGGTTAATTCGTTGATTTATTAGAATATTAGCTTAAATTTTACAGTCTTTTACAACATATTAACTACTAGTTTGATATCTCTTTTATTTGTTCTACATCAAATAGTATCAATATTTTAGTAAAACGAATGATTTACTATTACTAAAAATATTTGCAGTAAAGTCTTTTCACATAACATTTTCCTACTTCAAATTTCCTGTTAAAAATGCTTAGCAATCAAAATAAAATGCAATCACTACTTAACCTTTTCATGTAAATGTGTATATAGAGATTATATACATCTAAAAATCCAAATCTGTAACATTGTCCTTATAGTAAAAATTGAAGTATCAAACAAGATCCTAACAAACATTTGAGAAAATGGATTACAGGCATGTGTGTCATCAATAACTCTTATCCTTAAATCAGCTTTGTTGGTACAAAAATAGCAGTGAATGCTGAAAAAAAATTGACAATATTCCTGGAAAAGCCCTTCCCCTATGGCTATTAAGATGCGTCTAACAATAAAGAAAAATAAGAAAGCATGTCTGGCAGCCATTGAAATTGCAAAATAAATTATGAGAAAAAGGAATAATAGTGGAATACAACTCAAAAAGGTCTGTACAACTGAACAGTTTACCTTAATGAAAAGATTGTTACCCAAAGTTCCAATGAGAAGAGGTCCAGCAAATGGCAGAATCCAGGTAGCAAATATCAAGAACCGAAATAGCCACCCAGATAATGCGAACCAAAGGAAAAAAATTGTCTAGGGGGAAAAAAATGAAACAAGAATGTTAGTAAAATATGTGTGTTTGGTACTATAAAACATTCTCGTAAGTAAAGGCCAGCCCTGCATAGAAATATGAAATGAAGGCCATAAGCCCTGCATAGAAATATGAAATGAAGGCCATAACTCTGGCTCCTATAGACTGTCCTTACAAGGAACTTTTTCCTGAAATTGCTAGAAAGGTACACAGAGAATAAGAATAGCAACCAAATGAAGTATCAATATTGCCTTAATTCCATCCTAACAAGCTTTGGACCACAATAGTAAGAATATGTCCGCATGTCAGCAATTTAACCAAAAAGAGTAGATTTTCCTCATTGTTAGGCATCATGACAATAAAAATGTTGAAGTATCCCACGCTGCCGGAGGAGGGAAAAGATTTATCTCTATTGAAAAGTTCAAACAGCTTTCAGACATGAAAAGACATGGTTAACATTAAAAAATGGCATGATAGAAGATACTTACAGCAAAACTTCTCCCTAATGGTGTATCCAGAAAATCACTGAACCGCTTTCTGTACTGCAAGTTTAACATCAACATAGAGATTTGAAGCCATTACAATGCGACAAGATGACATATACTAAGTCTGAAATCTTGAATAATAAAGAAATAATTTCAACTTTTTACTATAAAAAGGGAAGTAGAATAACATAAATGGTGGATGAGATTGAAAGAATATCTAACGAACACAGGTTTTTAAGTTCAACGATCAACCTGATGATAATATGTAGTTGACAACTACTACAAGAGTTTTGAAAGAAATATATAACAAGAGAAACTAGAAGCTAAACAATATCCAGACGTAGTTTAGATATGGAAATCCCAAACGGGTGAGTTAGTAACTCTCTTCTCCTATGTATGCTTCAGACATGATTCCATGCTAAAGAAAAAGTCAAAAGAATTGCCTAATTCAGTTACAATAAACATTCACAATTGTAACTGAGAATTGGAGGACAAACCCTAGGCCAATTTCTTGAGAAATCCATGGAAAAGGCACGCCAACGAATAGTAATCTCCAACTCACGATCAATCTCACGAGCACGGTTAGAGGCAGACTGGGTGACGGAGCTAATCCGGCGAGAAACAGAATAATGGCGGTCTAGACGCTCAGCGGTCTTCTTGGCCTCAAATATAAACTGTTCGAAGCCGTCGTTGGCACTGCGCCACGCTTCCTTCGCGAATCTATCGAAGTCTCCGCGCAGGAAGGCGCGGACGGTAACCGGAGAAGGAGGTGAGCGTCGAAAGAACATCGGGGAGAGTCGGGGCTGCCATGCCACTGCTGTGGCCATAGGTTGGTTAGGAAAGGGGTATGAATTGAGTGACGAGTTCAATCGAATGTGAGACCATTTCTAGAGATATATATATATATATATATACTGTAAATGTAATAATAATAAAGAGAGCATTTATATATATATATTCTTTTGTTTGTGTGTTTAATTTATAGCAATTAATTGATGCTTAAAGGATGAAAGTAGGAACATTACAGATCCTAAATTAGTGTACTTGTTGCACCCGATTTACATTCTTTTTCTTTTCTAGTAAGAGCTGCCGTTTATTATTTTTAAAGAATCTAGTTTTTGTTTTTTGTAATGAACTTCGCATAACTCTCATGCCAAAATATACATAATAAAATCAATTATAAAATAAATATAGGAATTTTAATTTGCTTGAATGATATTGAAGTACAAGTACTAAATCAAATAAAAGGCCAGCAAGAGTATTGCAAAGTAAAGATAAGGACATTGAAGCCCATTTTCCACTATTAGCCTTACTTTTGCTAAAAGTAAGGAGCCAACTGTTGGAGCTACCTAGTTACAAAGTTAAAGGAGGCAGGAAGTTCAGCAAAAAGAAAAAAAGGATACGGTTCTACCCTGAACCTTATTACGTGAATTAAAAGGGGAGGGTTCTATCTTATTTGGGTTATTTGAAACAAAAAATAAAAAATTCCAACTTTGAGGAATTTGGTTTTTTGGGTAGTAGATGAGATTGCATTTCCAACCATAATCACAATTACAATGGAAGAATTGTAGTTAGTTTTAATCCTTGCCTTATTTCAGTAAGTGAGATCTTCTCCACAAACCAAATGATTCACTTACATTGCACCTCAACTAGGTACTATTCCTCCGATCTCATCTTAGTAATTTATGCTCCTAATTTGGGATTCTAGAGAAATTATTTATGGAATGTCTTTAAAAAGAACCCCAACATAATAAATACTTTCATATATAACCATGGTAACTCTTACAGTGATTAAGCTTCAATGAAGGAACTTGCTTTCAATTATTACAAGAATCTTCTTGGATCCTCATCATATTGTATCTCCTTGGTTTAAGCAATCTCAATATTTGTTCAACCAAGACTTTAGCCAAATGTTTCTTCTTTCCTTATCAGCCAATAACACCAGAAGTATCAAAAGGGTAATGTTTAGTTTCAAACCAGACAAAGCCCATGGTCCATACAGCTTTCATGTTTTTTTTTTTTTTTAGTACATAAGGATATAATTAGAGGTCTAGTGGTAGACTATGTCTATGAGTTCTTCACAAAACATAAAATGCTTAGAGAATTAAATAAAACTCAGCTAAGCATAATTCCTAAGAAGAACAACTACTCTTCAATATAAGCCGCCAGACCAACTACTTTGCTGTAATCTAGTACATAAAAAATTGTAAAAATACTGGCTATTAGACTCAAAAAGGTACTTACACCAATCATCAATGACAGTCAAGGTGCCTTCTTTAAAGGGAGGAAAATGGGTGACAGTCTCTTACTTGCTTAACAGTTCTTTAAAGATTATCGCACTAACCTGGCCATTCAAAACTTGTTCCATGAAAAATGATCTCTATAAAGCCTTTCACTCATTTGAGTGGGATTTTATCCTCAATAGTTCAAAAGCTTTCAATTTTCCAAGTCTATGTGATTGATACTTTTCTAATATCAATATTTGAATTAAATGCAAGTCCACAGCGTAGCTATAGCTAGCATAAGCAAGTACGAGTCAAATTCGATAAAGATAATGATTATTAATAATTATCTTTCTTCTATTAACTAGCCTATATATTGCATTTCAGTTTTTAATTAAAAATAATACTTAAATAACTAAAATAAAGTAGGAAGTAATAATGAGCGGGGAACAAAGAAATTGCTTAGAAAACAATCAATATCAAGAATTAGTATATAGGTAATGAATCTCCCTAAAATATTAGATAATTAAAGTTTTATTATGCAATTGTTTTATTGACTATTGGAGTATGGAAATTCCTATTATATGATAATAACTCACTTGAGACTACTAACAACTAGTCTTAAGTTTATCAATTGAAATTATTCAGGTTAAAGATTCTAAGATTGTTTTACTAATTTATGAATTCCACTGTTAGGTTTGACCCTATCTAGAGAATTTATGTCGACTATCTCTAGGTTTACAATCAAATCTTTTCAATTACGGCAGATCTATTCATATATAGGATTTCTCAATCTCTATGTTATGAAATTAAATTATGCACTAATATTCTAGATCTATTAGAACATATATAAAAATACTTAATTGAATCACAAAAGATCAATAAAAAAAATTGCATTAACACCTAGACACTAAAGATGTTTAGTTACACATGATAGAAAATGAAATTAAACGTAAATAAGAATAAAAACGAATAGAAAACAAAAAGTTTATAATTGTAAATCTTTGTTTCTCTTTTATCGAATGTTCTTGCGAGTATGAGGTTTGATATTGTATTATATTGGATCTGTTGATGATTTCTTCAAATTTTCCATGTCTTTGGATCAATATTGTTCCTTCTGAACGTTCTCCACATTTGGAATCACCTCTAAAAATCTACTCCTTCATTTTGCCTCCTCTTATGTCTTTTTATAGTAATTTTTAAGATTTCTGAAAGATACACAATTTGATACACAAGCATGTGAGGGACTATGTATATCAAAAAATATTCGTAAATTGCAATTCTAAATAGGTAATGAGACATACAAGGCCACAACCACAATCATGTATCCCTTATTTGCTTTAAATCTTCATTTTATGCATCATTTTCATTTGAATTCTTCTCCTTTTAGTCCATAAAGGCAGTTATAACCTATAAATACACTTAAAGCAAATTAAGTACCAAATATTCATTAAAAGTATAAAATATCAAGCAAAATACATCAAATATGCGTATATAAATATGGTTAAACATGCATTATCAAACATCCCACACTTAAGCTTTTGCTTGTTCTCAAGCAAACTGTAATCAAAATTATAAATCTTACAACATCCGTCCTTCATTAATCTTAACATGTCCATTTATACTATAAATCTTCATGACATATTAATCAAATTAACATATAAATAGAGTCAAGTTATCCTAAAATTAACTTCCTAAGTCAATATCAATAATAATCACATTAATAATTTCATTGGAAATAAAAGCATAAACCTTTACAACCTCACTAAGATTTCACTCATTGCACTCAAGTGTTTAGCGAGAAAAGTGTCAAACTCTCAAATTAATGCATAGTAGAACTTTTACTATAGGCTTGCAATATTATCATATCTTATCCACTTATGTAAGCTAGAAACAAAAATCAAAAGGTCTTTATACTAGTTGTAATGGGGCTTAGGTAAGGTATGGCTGGAAAAATAAAAGTGTGATAAAATTGAAAGAAATTTACTAAAAAATCATTACAAGAACTTTTTTACAATTTACATAGGTCCTTTCATTATAAAAATAATGTTACTATAAATTTTTCTTCTTTTCTTTTGTATGCTCACTTTTTTTATATCAAAACGATGTTTCAAGCATTCAGTACCACAATTAAAGAAATAATGGACCTTTTAAGATTTTCAAGCTTCAAACAAGCAAGTAATGTAAATAACCATCAAGATTCAAAACAATAAAAAGGCTTGAAAGAAAGATAGGATAAAGGTTAGTGATTGGTTATAATCAATAAAAAAGGCTAAGGCTCAACTTGGTTATTCCTAAAGAAAAATTTAAGTTAATATAATGATTAAAGAAATAAGCTCAAACAAAATTTTAAATTTAAATGCCTTTATCATTTCAATGCTTTAATTTAACAAATGTGATCTCAATATGTATAATAAAAGCAAGTTCTAAAATTGTTCAACGATGTACGATGACACACATGAAAGAAATAAAAGAGCTTTAAAATTTGAAATTTTTGCTCTTTTGATCAAAAGCTCACGAAACAGATAGGTATATATGTGTAAAAAATTTTTTTATTCAACTCAACTATCTCAAAGATTAATAAAAATATGACTTATGAAAAGCAAATTTATTCTAGCTCTCGTCCTTTTGCATACTAATTCAAATCAATGTTCAATAATGAAATATAGTAATGATGGGCAGATTTCAATTAAGTCAAGATATCTGATCATAAAATAACTAAGATTATAATAAGCTTAAGAAAATCATGAAAATCATTAACCTCTTCCCCCAGACTTAAAGTTGTGCATTGTTCCCAATGTACACAATACAAGTATATATAATAAGTGAGAACATTTGTGGTAGTTTCCTAAGTGAGAAGATTTTTCTTATATCTGATCTATCCAGTATTAGATTACATCCTTGCAAAACATAAAGAAAAAGGGATAAAAACATTAAATAAGATACAAAAATTAAGAAACAAACATAACATTAACAGTAATGTTAGAGAAAAAATAAATATATAATTAATGAAGAAAAATAAAAGCTATGCAAAAATCAAGCATCGCCCTCATTATGTGATCATGACTAAACCGACGAAGGAAGGACCTTAGATGGATGTTCCTATACTAGTAAAAGGGCTGCAAAGGAAGTTCCCTCATCAAATGATGGAGACTAGAAATTGATGGTTAGATGGCTCACCATTAATAATGTCAATCCTTCCATCCATCTGATTGTAGGCTCGAGTCTTCCTAGTCGCTCAATTGTAGTCTTGAGTCATCCTATCAACTTAGTAAGCTCCGCCTATTGTTGTTGGATAGTCTATTGAGTTCCCACAAATTAGCGTACCCATCTCTCCAATAGTGTTACTTTCACTTGAGCTGGGTTTTATAACTTAGCTTTGGGAACTCTTTGAATATCTGACTCTGGTGCTTTATCTCCCATCTCGAGTAGTGGTGGCTATGGTTGTAGTGGCTGCACCACAAAAGGTGGCTCCATTTTATCTCCACCCTCTATTGATGGCTCATCGGGTTTCCCAATAAGTCTGTAGAAATCTCCATTATGGTTCTCATTTACTTCAACGATGGTAGTCGATCAAATAAATTTATCCATCACGCCAATCTGGTCACATAAGGTCTAACATAAATTGTGTCAACCTTTTTTTCTTTACTCTAACTCCTGATGAATTAGACAAGTGCATATCCTTGTAAATCAACATCTAGGAACCCACAAAAAAATGATTGAAAGGAATTTCTAGTAAAGTTAAATCGGTTTTGTTTTCAAGAAAAACCTTGACCAATGTTTAGAGAAACACGAACCAAAGTTATAAAAGAAGGATATTGACGCCACACTCTAGAAAAGAGGAGATTGAGAGTGATAAGTTGAGTGAACGCCACAAGGAATAACCTTCATAAGTTCAAAGTTCAATGAAGAACCAACAAAGTGAATAGCCTCATCAATTTGCATTCTTATACAAAAGATGATAGTTATATACGCAAACGAAAACCCTAATCAATCTTTTAGCAATGATTTACTCCTAAAAATAAGGAAATCCCTAAGATTTAGGAAAGCGTTTCCAAAACTATCTCCTAAAGCCAAATATAGAAAGTTGACTTTTAGGCACCATGAAATTAGCTAGAGATCTCTTTTAATCATCAAAATAACATAGTCTTCTAATTATACCAAATAACATAACTAATTAGGCTTGTTTAATGCTTGAATTAAGGTGATAGGGTTGATTGATCTCTCCAAGCCCAAATCAGTTTCTATTGTTGCTTGTTTAGCCTAAACATCTTTAATTAGTCCGTTAAGAGCTTCCTTCATCCTTTTAGCTTTAGCTTGAGTTATTGGACCCCCACCAATGTGTAATGGATCATCAAAATATGTTGAACCAGATTGCACCTTCCTTTGCATGTCCTTAAAAGGATTTGTCCTTGAATCTTCATCACCTACATCAAATGGAGAGAGATCAGGAATATTAAATAGAGCAATAACATTATACTCACCCGATAGATCTAACTTTGTCATTGATACGAGCAATTCTTGACTGAAATTTAGAATGACATTTTGCTGGAAATCAATCCTTCCTCAAATGAACCCAAACCCAATCTCCTAGTTCAAAGATCACTTTCTTACTCACTTTGTTGGCTTCAGAAGCAAATTGTTCTATCCTCTTTTCAATTTGATGCCTACCCTTTTCATGCAATTGCTTCACCAGTTTGGCCTTTCTTGTGCCATCTAAATTAACACGCTTATCAATTGATAAAGGTGTTAAATCCATTAGAGTCAAGGGATTGAAACACCCATACATAACTTCAAAACGTGAAAAGTTAGTAGTAGAATGGGTAGAACGATTATAGGTAAATTCAACATGTCGCAGACAATCTTTCCAATTCTTCAAATTATTTTAAATGATAGCATGCAATAATGTAGACAAAGTTCGATTAACTACCTCAATTTGCCCATCGGTTAGTAGATGACAAGTTGTAGAAAACATTAGCTTAATACCTAGATTACCCCAAAAGGTAATATCCTGTCTCCTAAATTGTTGAGGGTCAGAGGATTTACAAGATTATTGCATTAAATAAAATAAGTTATATCACTAGATGATTAATTTGGTGCATTAGGATACAAAATTTGTTATGTACATACTTGAGATTAACATACACGCACATAGATTATTATTTAAAAATATGAGAAATAAGTGATATATGTTTTATGTGCACTTAATTGACATTTTTCAGGATACTTAGATATGATTTTGATAAATTTGAATTAAATTAGAAATTGATGGATTTAGGTTAGTGATTTGGAGTTAATTGTTAAAAATCAAAAGTTTGAGGAGTCAATGTGTAAATTGGTTTAGTAAAATTCCTAAATGATAAAATTGGAGATAAGTGACACTTTATATTTGTGACAAGTGACCCTTTAAATTTCTAACAAATGGCACTTTAACTTGTGACATGTGGAGTTTTAGAATGGTGACATGTGTAGCTTAAGAATGGTGACATATGTAGCCTTACAATTGGTGACATGAGTAACCTTACAAGCAGTGACATATGGAGGCTTAAATAAGTGACATGTGGAGCCTAAAGTTAGTAACACATGGACTAATAGAATAGTAACATAAAGACCAATAGAAGTATATATGGACTAATAGAATGGTGACACATGGACCAATAAAATGATGACACATGGATTGGTTTGACTTTCTTTAAACTTTTTAGAGAAAATAGATGTAAAAGGCAACGTAAGGGAGATTGAAGGTCTGCCATAAGTTTAGAAGAGGGAGAAAAATAGAGAGAGAAGGAAAGAAAAAGGGAAAGAGAGGAGGAGAAGGAAAAAAGTTACCAAGGTAAGTCAAAGTTTTGGTTTCAATTTTATCTTCCTCTTTCGATCTGTTTTACATATTTTTAGAGATTGAAGTTGAAGAAACTCAAAGAACAAAAGTTGTAGATATAGGTATTAGCTTGACCTATGTTAAAGTATCTTGAAAAAGTACTGGCTAGAGCTTGAGTTCTTCTTGTTTCCCAAATACTGCCCATGATAGACCCCTGTGCAGGAACCTTGTATTATTTCCTAATTTTTAAGGGCTTTAGAACCCAAATTAGTCAATGTATAAAAAATGAAAAATGATTATTGATGTCTTATTAATGCTTCCATGAAACATCTTAGCTAGAAGACGTCTTGATAATGATTTATTATTATTTGAGTAGTGGTTGCCAGCCTATTTCTTACCAGAAAACATGACATAATTTGGATGGGGATTGTATTCTAAAGGGAGACGCTGTTCATTTAATTTTTTATATATTAAGACTAATGGAAGTCTAGTTTCATGGCGCATAAGAATCATGGTATTTGGATATTTGTAGAGATAGTTATGATTAAAAGAAGACAACTTTTTCATAAAGGAACATTAGGAAGAAAAGGATATAAACATTACATTTAAGGATTACATACATATTCTCACTATTTGTTATCAGTGACCAATGTTCATATGCATGTTTAATAGGCTCTTATAGTGATTTTCAATACCCATATATTGTCAAGACGTTGAGACAATAACTCGTTGGAGTGTTCTGTGAGTTAACCTAGATGTTTCTCACTATGATTGATTTGTTTTTGGTTAAATTTCAGTTATTGAATTGTTAATTATATGATTGTTATAATCTCAAACATTGTTGGTACTAGGAGTTTGATACTCGGAACTATATATGGAAGTGTTTTCAAATTGAATGTCAAATTTTGATTATGTGATTATCCCTAAAATGCTTATTTGATTCAAATTAAATGTGAATTCTCGAAAATCAGTTACATTGATGGAAGCAAATGATGTGTGAGATGATTCATATCATTGCATTTGACATTCATGATGAGTTAATGGGAGTTGTGCTCAAAATGACCAACACGCAGACATTAAGGGCAAAATGCTCGTAATCGGGGCCTAAGGCTTGTAACGTGAAATCAGGGCTCAATGCTCGTAATTTGAAATTAGGGCTTAAAGCTCGTAATGTGATCATGGCTATAATGCTTGTTAAGCTGGCCAACAAAAAATTGTTTGAAACCCGGGGCATGAGTTCACATATTTGATCACAACAAAAAGAAAGAAGAAATAAAGCACATGTGCATTTGCATTCACATTCACATTCTCATCTTTGCATATATGATATGTTCTAATTGAATCAAAATATTGCAATACATCTAGATATCATTGATAATGTGATATGGTGATTAGAACTGTGATATATGATATGATTGCTAATGTGCAATAATATGTTACTAGAACTGTCCTTTATGATACGACTTATGTGAGTGCATTGATGATAGTTCACTCACTGAGTTTACAAACTCATCAAAATTGCAATATTGGTTTCAAGTCCATGAGAGATCTAGCTAGTTTAGTTAGAGTATAACTTCTTTTACATTTGGATATGAGTTCGTGGTCAAGATCAGTTGTACCTGTAGATGTCTCTAGTTAATTTGCATCAATAATAACATTGTCACATTATCTTATTGATATCATACTTTCTTTATATCTTTTGAATATTACACAAATTGTGATATACCTCCTATTGCTACTTGGTATATGTTTTGGGTATTAAATATGATGCCAAGATTTATGAAATGTTTTGATATATATATTTTGTTGAGACAATTTAAAAGAAAGTTAAGCTTTCCTTTATGTGGTTTACACAGGTTAAATATGAAAGGTATTTTTGAAAGTAAGGTCAAACTTTGGCAATTTGCTGATTAAAATGCCTCCGTGCTATATGATATTATGTATAAGGTGGAAAATCTTTTTGAATTGTTTTCTAACATATCATTTTAGTAGAGTATAGCCTCGAATATCCTTTGATATGCTTGGGAATATGCTTTATTGGAGTGGTATGTTACACATAATGTCTTCCAATAGTAGATTAAGAACTTGGCATCTTGATAAAAAACAATGCTTTTTGGCAGTCCATAAAACTGTCTATCTAAAAAAAAAAGTCTATAAGATGACTAGCATCATCTTCTTTATAGCATAAAATGAAATGATCCATTTTAGAAAACTCATCCATAATAACAAAAATTGAATCATGATCTCTTTTTAACATAGGTAAACCTAAGACAAAGTTTATGGAAATATCTACCCAGAGTGCACTGGGTATTAGCAAAGGATTATATAACCCATGAGGCAAAAATCTACATTTGGCCTATTTACAAGTTATGCATTTCTCACAAATTCTTTCTACATCACGTTGAATATGTGGCTTTGAAATGCTCAATAAGTATATCTAAAATTTTTTGAATAATAAAAATGTCCTAATAGGCCATCTCAATGAGACTCGCGAACTAATAACTCCCTTAGAGAACAAATAGGCACACACAATCTATTTTCATGAAATAAAAAACCTTCATGCCAATAAATTTTGCCAAAGGCAGCATATTCACAAGCTTTAAACATATTACCAAAATAAGGATTAGAAGAATATAAATCCCTGATGTACTCAAAGCTTAACAATTTAGTATCTAACACAGAGACATGTATAACCCAAAAACCTATAATTCAATATAATAGTGAAATTTCAGGGGCAGAAGAATGGATGAGACTTTGGGAGACAATTTCTTGACATGGAGAACATCTAGGAGGGATGATTTTGGTCTAGATAAGCAAAAAACACGAAGAAATCATTAAAAGATCCATCAAAACACAAGATCAAGCCCCTACATCACAAGAAGATTCAATAGAAGAAAATCAAGGAGACTCAGAACTACGAACTTGTTGTTTTCGATTTGTATTTCTATTTATGTATGTTTGATTTTGTGTTCGATCATGTGTAACTAAACATCCATTTAGTATTTAGGTTAGATAAACGTTAGGTTAATTCTTTGATATGGTTTGATTCCTTTATTAATGCAATTGGTTCGATTAATTATTATAATCTAATTACATCTTTTATTGATAATCTAATTTCATACATAGAAATTGAGAAATCCTAGGTTAAATATATCTACCTTAATTAAAAGGAGTTTATTACAACCCTAGAAATAGCATGACATAAATCCTCTCGATTAGGGTTAAAACTAATAGTGGGACTCGGAAATCAATAATGCAATCCTATAAGATTTAACCCGAGTAATTTGGTTAGAGATCTTAGGATTAGTTATTAGTAGACTCAAGATCAAATATTAGCATACCATAAGAGTCTCCACAATTTAATTAATTAACAAACAATTGCATGATAAAAGATTAATTTGTTAAGGTTTTAAAGGGATTCGAGTTTAGATACTAACTTTTGATAATGATAGTTTTCTAAGTGAATTCCACTATCTCTATGTTCATTATTGTTTTCTATTTTATTTTATTAGTTTTAATTTTAGTTTCTTTTAATTAAAATCTAAAATAAATCCTTTGGCTAGATAATAGGGGAAGCATAAGTACTAATATTCATAATCTTTGTGGGATCGACCTGTACCTATCAGTACTAGCTATAGCTATGTTGTGTACTTGCGGTTATTACATAATTGACCAAACTCACAAAATAGGTCAACAAAAATGACACCAAAACTTGATTGATACCTTTATAATATCAATATTTGAATTAACTGCAAGTGCACGGTGTAGTTGTAACTATCACAGATAAGTACGAGTCAAATCCCACAAGGACAATGATTATTAGTAATTACCTTTCTTCTATTATCTAGCCTATGGATTGGATTTTGGTTTTTAATTAAAAATAATACTTAAACAATTAAAATAAAGTAGGAGATAATAATGAGCAGAGAATAAAGAAATCACTTAGAAAATAATCAATATCAAGAATTAGTGCCTAGTTAATGAATCCCTTATACCATTAGATAGTTAACCTTTTATTTTGCAATAGTTTTATTGACTATTAGATCGTGAAAATTCCTATTGTATGCTAATAACTCACTTGAGATTGTTAGAGTAGTGGCCCTAAAGGCAATCGCCTTTAGCGTGTTTTGTACAATGTTGTGTACATATTTTATTTTCAATAATAAAGAAAGGCATATTTCATTAATTTGGTGTTCATTATTTATAAATTGATATTGATCTATAATAAAATTAATGAAGTCCATTAGATATTACATAGTCTGAAGG
>JAOQMP010000006.1:20704859-20718519 GCA_027563575.1 Erythroxylum pedicellare
ATTTATTTATTATTATTATTATTATTATTATTATTATTATTATTATTATTATTATTATTATTATTCGATATAGAAAGTAGGAATATGTTAGTTTTCTGTCGAAGAAAATATGTTGTTAAAATTCAGAGAAACGATGTTTTCTGGTTTCTGTAAAACTGATGTGGTTTTTTTTATTTCCGGAAACAAAAAATCCCAACAGTGTAAACCAAACACATTTTACTTACCTATTTTTCTTTTTACAAAAATGACAACAAAAAACAGAAGAAAAAAAAAGAAACAAACAACACCTTAATCTTTTGCTCATTTTTATTTTCATTTTAATTACACTTTTAGGCCTTAGATAAATTAGTATTTGATTATTTCACTAATTCCTAGCAGAAATGACACCCCATATACTACGCTACGACCCGTGCACTTATGGAATATTGAGGGTTTTATAAGGTTAAAACTTGCACAATAACAACAAACTCAATTCACCCATTCAACATAACTTTAGGACGAGAAACCAAATGAACAACTTTTCAAAACAAATGTATTTCCTCCTTGATACTTTTATTCAATCATTTTTTTATCATCATTTTTTATTTTCTTTTTCTCTTCTCTTCTTTTTTTCTCTCTCTTTAATAAAAAAATGAAAGAAGCTACATTAATATGGGAATTTCATTGATATGACATAAAATAATATCACAATAATTATTACCATCCCAAACATCTGCACACCCTCCACACTTATACTCTTGCACATCCACAATCATTAACAATCAACAAATGCTCCACTAGCTTATTTAAGGCTTGGGTAGGACATTTGGTTAAGTTTAAAGCATGTAATATGATTAGCACAAAAAGAAAAGGCAATTAAAACTCAAGGGTGCTTAAAAAAGGAAAAAGTATATCAATAGGTAGGCTATTTGGCTAATGTAGCTTATGAAGCAAAGAATGCCTATATCAATTCCGTGTTAATGCATGTGACAAAAATGTTGTCTTGAATAAAAATCAAAGCAAAGTCAGGATGTAAATGTTAAGAAAGTCAAACAACTGATATAGATGTGTTAGTCTAATAAAGCTCAAAATCTCACTGACTTTTGTCTATCACTACTCACTACTCTTCTAAAGATAATGCATATTGACCAATCATAAAAGAAAAAGTACATGCTAAAGTTTCCATGAATTTTTCTAGTCAATTCACTCTCTAATTATTTCTATTAAGCTAAAAAAACATTCATAAAAACGGATAACCCCACCTTACACTTAAAATTTACATTGTCCCCAATGTAACATCAAATGTAAGAAATGGAGAATTTAATGAAAATAGTAAATGCAAAAATGTAAATAAAAAGAATCAACTTCCTTTGGGTTGCCTCCTAAGTAGTTCCTTTATTTACCATCGTTGGCTTGATTCCATGTTGCTTTCATCAAGTTACAAAATTTTGATCCCCAGGAATCACGACTTTGGCATTTTCTAGTTGACCTTCATTAGAATAAGGCTTGAGTCGATGACCACCTACATGCAATGACTTCCTTGTTTTTAAACTTTTAATCTCTACTATACCATAAGGAAAAACATTAGCCATCATAAAAGGATCGACTCAATAAGGATGACATTTATACGGAAACAATTTATATTTAGCTCAATAAAGAAACACTTTTTGACCAATGGTAAAGCTTTTTAATGGGACATTAAAAGCTTTGGTCTTCTCTTTTATGGAAATTGCTTTTTGTTTATTTGTATGATTCTGATTATAATCTTCTTGTTTTGAAAAGTCGATCACAATAATTGCAAAAATGAAGTGGTCATTATGGGAGTGCTTATTAACAAAAAAAAAAAATTGAAACGAGTAACTTCCCTATCAAATTCCATCGTAAGGTTAACTTTACCAACATATATCTTAGTTTGGATCGTGTTGTCCCTAGTAAGATAGGTATTGGGTTATAGGAAGTTTCATCATTCATGTCAACCACAAAAAGTGAGAAGGAAATATTAGCTCATTTACCTACATAAGCACATCCTCAATCACCCTATTTGGGTAAGCATAGGAATGATCGACCAATTGTATGGCAACACTAGTTTCTTTTAATAGTCCTAAATTTAAATAAGCGTACAAGGAATGAGGCATAGCATTAATCGACTCTTATAAATCTAGCATGGCTTGTTTAATCTCAGTGTTACCAATTTTGCAAGGACTAGTAAACATGCCTGGGTCCTTACACTTAGGAGGTATTTTCTTTCTAAAAATTGCAAAAGCAATTTTACTTATCCTAATGTTTTCATTACCTTTTAACGTTCACTTGTTTGTACACAATTCCTTAAGGAATTTTGCATAACTTGGCATTTTCTTGATCACTTCTAACAATGGGATGTTCACCTCAACCTTCCGAAAGGTCTCCCAGATCTCTTTATCCCTATCCTCCTTATTTAACTTCACTAACCTACTAGGAAAAGGCAGAGGATTAGTCTTTTCAACAATTGGAAATTCAGCATTTACCTTTAAGCTTAATGGCTTATCCCTTTCTCCTTTGACCTCTCTTTCAATGTCTTCTTCATTACCCATCCTTTAAGTAATTTTTTTAGGGTCCTCAAGCTTCTTACTACTCCTCAAGGTGATTACACTAACATTCTTCATATTTGTCTCCAGCTGTGATGGTAGTTGTCCTCCACTTTATGACTCTAAACGATCGATCCTTACTACCATCTGATCCATTTGGCATCCCGAGTTTTGGAAGCTTGATTTTACTTCCTGATAAAATTTAGAGCGTTATTAGCAATGGACTTAATCAAGTCTTCCAAAGATGTACTTGAATCTGATGAAGAAGGTTATGATATTGGTTAGAATTGTTGTGCTCCTTGTGGCTGATTTGGGAAGAAGTTCTGCTACCTATTCCCCCTGTAATTCAAGTCGGGATGATCTCTCTAGCTTGGGTTATACGTCTGGGAGTATGAGTGATATGTGCTTAATTGATTATGAATTTATTCCATAACATTTAGTGATTAATGATATGAAAATGCTTAAGATACTCACTTTAGTTATTATGTAATTTTAGGCACAATTAGGAAGTGAAAGGGCTAAAGTGATTCCAAAACACTATATTTGAGCCATTTTTCAAAGATTCACATTCACTTTTCTTCATGGAGAAAGAAGAAGAAGATTAAAAGCAAGAGAAGACAAAAAAATGCCAAGAAAGATGAGATATATCAAAGAAGAAGGTATGAGATGTTCATGGCCATGCAACACCTCTCATGGTCGTGAAAGGGGGTTTGTAACCACTGTGACACACCCATTCATGTGTTAGACCCCTAAGTTCCGGAGCACTTCTCAGCGACCTTCATGGGGAGCCTTCGGAGGAAGGTTAGCTGGATTCACGCATAAGGGAGGCATGCAAAAATACTGAGGCAAACATGGGCGAGTGGGATCAGACTTGGTGCGAATTTTGGTAGAGCCTCAGACCTTGTGGAGATTGACTCGACCTAAGCTAAGGACTTGACGTACTAAGGACTTGGTTATGCTCAGATGGATAAACCATGACTAACGGACTTGTTGTGGGAAGCATTGGATCAGGCCAGTGTGCTAGTGGGCTTCAGCGAGATCACATTGCATCATCAGTGGATAGAGATCATGGGGAGATCTTGAATGATGTGGTGATGACTGAGAGTTAGAGTTACAGTGAAACTTAACATCTGAAGATAGTGGAGATCTTCGCAAATAAGGATGTTAGTGTTTTTAGATAAATGTAAACTCTATCTTGTTATTATCTTATCTTATCAGTTAGAGCCCTATTTAGACGAGGGTGTCGTCTAATTAGTCCACGTGATATAATCTAATAAAGATAGACATGATCTTTATCACAATCTTAGGTAGTTCAAATTGAGTGGGATTCTGAATGTAACTTGGAAGGCATGTTAGGATGCCTATATATAACTCATTTGAGCTTTTCTCTTCTCATTCAATCAAAGAGAGCATTCTTTGTATTCTTTTGAGGGAAAGTATATAAAGTTAGTTTTTGACCGTATCTCTATGTTTCCTTGCTGCCTTTGTTTTTATTACTTTTATAGCATTGTTTCTTCGAGTGCGTAAGGTAAATACTTTGAGGGTTGGGAAAGGCTGAAGTCTTACTTAAATGGATCTGAATGAGATTGTCGTGCAAAAGGTGTGAGCGAGAAACTTCAAGTGAAAGTTTAAGTTCCAAGGTGACCTTTATAACAATTGGTATTAGAGACAAAGTTTGAAATGAATAAGCAACTTGACAGAATGAGTATCTAAGGTGGAGACACTAATTGGTCCTATTCCTCAGGGGGAGGAAGATGTAACTTCTCACAATACTTAGTTCAAGATGTTGGAGGTGCAGATCCAAGAGTTGCAGCAACAGATGATAGATATGTTAAAGGCACAGAAGGATGGTCAATTCGAGATCTTTATTCTAAGGTGTGCCATTACAACGATTGACAGGGGTCAGGCTGAAAGCTCCACATCACAGCTTTCATCATCAATGAAGGTGTGTAAACTAAGGTTGTTCAAAGACGTGCAGGATGCCAAGGTGTTGGAGAACTTCTTATGGGATATGGAGAAGTACTTTGCGGCTACTAGAGCATCTGACACTGATAAGGTTAATGTGACAGCCATATACTTGGATGGGGATGCCAAGATCTGAAGGAGGACAAGGACCTCTGCAGAGATTAGCATGGGTAGAACTCCCGTGGAAACGTGAGTGCAGATGAAGAAGAAGCTAAAGGATTAGTTCCTTCCCATGAATACTTCTTAAGTCACGAGGGATGCCTTGAAGTGGCTCAAGCAAGATGGATCGGTAAGAGATTATGTTAAGTCTTTTAGCTCTTTAATGATGGATATTAAGAACATGTCAGATGAGGACAAGCTCTTCAATTTCCTATTTGGGTTACAATTGTGGGCTTAAATGGAGTTACGGAAGCAGAATGTGAAGGACGTGGTTAGTGCAATCGTGGTTGTTGATGCCTTGGTGGATTTTCAATTGGAGAAAGACTCTAAGGTGAGCTCCTCAAATTCTTCTAAAGGTAAAAACCACGCCCAACAGCAGAGGAATGAGGGGGAAAAGAAGAAGGATTCTAAGAAGGGAGACTTTAAAGGCAAGGGCAAGCAAAATGGGGGCTCAAAGAATAGGGAGACATCCCCGAAGAAGGGTAAGATTGCTTATTACTTGTACAACGGTCCACACTTCACCAGAGAGTGCCCTAGGAAGGAGAAGTTGAACGCCCTGATTGCCAAAGAAGACGGTGAATCTTTAAAAGATGAGGTACTAAATCCAATAACTTTGCTTAATGCGGTTAGTACTGAGTATGTTCCCTTTGATAGACTGATGTATGTGAGTATACAGGTTAGGGAGAAAGACGTAACCGCGATGGTGGATACTGATGCGACCTACAATTTTCTAGGAGAAAAGATGGTTCGAAAGTTGAGCTTGAGGGTGTCTAAGGCTTTGATGAAGATTAAAATCTCTGCCGAAGCAATTGCAAGAATTGCTTACAACGTTCCAGTCAGCATTGGAAGTTCGCTTGCCAAGATGAATTTCATCATCACACCATTAGAGGATTTCGAGATGATTTTGGGGATCGATTTCCTTAAAGCAGTAAAGGTGGTGTTATATCCAAGTTTGGGAGGTATGATGCTGATGAATGAACAAAATTCCTTCTATGTAAATTGTTGTAGGTTCAGTGCAGGAACGTTGAATACTACAACATCAGTAGGACATGTTTCAGCTATGAGTATTGAGAAAGGGTTGGAGAAAGGTATAGAGACCTATATCGTTTCCATGTGGGAGATTAGCGAAGACCACGTGGTAGAAGTCCCTGATTAGGTTGCAAGTCTGTTGAGGGAGTTTCAAAAGGTGATGCCGAAAGAGTTATCAAAAACTCTCCCCTTGTCGTGAGGTAGATCACAGGATCGAGTCAGTTCTTGGAGCGATCCCACCTGCACATGCCCCATATAGGATGTCCCCAATGGAATTGGCAAAAGTTCGAAAACAACTTGGTGAGTTGTTGGAGGCAGGGTCCATCCAACCATTGAAAGCTCTGTACAGCACCTCGGTATTGTTTCAAAAGAAGCAAGATGGTACACTGAGGATATGTATAGGCTATCGAGCATTGAACTAGGTAATGATCAAGAACAAGTATCTAGTGCTTTTGATTTAAGATTTGATGGACAGGTTTTCGAGGGCTGAGCTGTTCACGAAGTTGGATCTTTGAAGTGGGTATTGGCAAGTGCGGATAGTCGAGGGTAATGAGCAAAAGACAACGTACGTAACTCGATATGGATCCTACGAATTTTTAATTATGCTGTTTAGATTAACTAATGCCCCTGTGACATTTTGTAACCTAATGAACGACGTCCTGCATGACTTTCTAGATGAGTTCGTTGTGGTCTATCTAGACAACATCATGGTGTATAGTGCGATCATGGCGGAACATGTGGAACACTTGAGGCGAGTGTTTGAAAGACTGAGGCAGCACAAGCTCTATGTGAAGATGGAGAAGTGTGAGTCTACTCAGTTAAAGATCAGATTCTTCGGTCACGTGGTGAGTAAGGGTCAGGTCAGAATGGATCCAAAGAAAGTGCAAGCAATAGTTGAGTGGTAGGCTCCTACGACAATGCGAGAATTGTGGAGTTTTCTCTGTCTGGCAAATTACTATAGGCAGTTCATAACAGGATACTCCAAGAAAGCAACACCATTAACAAACTTGCTGAAGAAGAAGCAAGAGTGGTGTTGGTCGAGTGCATATGAGGCAGCATTCGAAAAACTTAAAGCTGTGATCTCAACCGAACCGGTGTTGAAGCTGCTCGAGTTTGATCTTCCATTTGAGATATATACTGATGCTTTGGGTAAAGCCATTGGTGGAGTCCTTATACAGGAGGGTCATCCGGTTGCTTTTGAGAGTCGAAAGCTCAATGGTGCGGAGCAACGGTACTCGATATATGACAAAGAGATACTTGCAGTGGTGTATTGCCTGAAGATGTGGCGAGTATATTTGTTGGGAACTAGGTTCATTATTCGAACAGACAATGTGGCTAACACATTTTTCAGGACCTAGAAGAAGTTGTCTACAAAACAAACCCAATGGCAAGAGTTCCTGGCCGAGTATGACTTCATGTGGGATCATAAACTGGGGAGGCATAATTGAAGTAATCACTTGTTAATATAGAAATCACGTACAATATGTAAAATACACAAGAAGGGGGTTAAATTGTGTTAAATTGTCTAAAATATTAATCTTTAGAAACTTCTTGATTTTCTTTGCAAATTCAAATGATTACAAAACAACTCACTTAATATGATGAATAATGCAATAGCGAAAATTATTATCTATTCTTCTAACAACAAGATTAAAGAGATAAGGTTTAGAGAATATGACACCATGATTTATACTAGTTCACCCTTAACTTTGGGCTACGTCTAGTCCTCAGAGTTTGTCTGAGATTTCACTATACTCTTTAACGTTACAAGTATTATTTCTACACTTACAGAACCTCTTCAGGTCTCTCTCACAAAGTATTATTTATCTGCTTCATTAGCCTCTCTAGGCTCTAGCCTTTCTTTCGCTTAGAAAGATATTGTTTAAGCTTCACGTTACAGATGTATTTGCTCTCTTTCTTTCGTACTTGAGTACAGAGTTTCTCTAAGTAAATTTCATATAATCAGATTTTCTCTCTTGTATTGTGTTGTTTTTTTAGTTTACGACTATAACTAGTATTTATATCCTAAATCTTCAACTATCTTCTTAAGAAATCCTCTTTTTAAATCTTTTAGAAATCGTTATTAGTTGAGTTCTATAACTAGCTCCAACTAACTAACTGATTGACGTTCTAGAATATTTTTCAATTTCATCGTCTAGTACTATGCTTCGTCTGGTACTATGCTTCGTCTGGTGTTGCACTTCATCTGGTGTTGCGCTTTCGTCTGGTGTTGCACTTTCGTCTAGTCTATCTAAGACACTTTGTCGTATTTAGCTTTTAAGTATCATCTTGAGTTGACCTTAAGTATTATGTATTGTCTTGGTTTGACTGTCTTGAGTTGACCACGTATCGTCTTGAGTTGACCATCTTGAGTGTTAAGTATCATCTGGGTTTGGCCATGTATTGTCTTAAGTTGACAATTTGTGTTACTTACATTTATCTGTTACACTTCTATGATTATTATTATTTGATTGTCATCAAAATTAATAGAAGTGAAGTCTTCTTGACTTAACAATCTCCCCCTTTTTTATGACAACAAATAATGATAATTTTAGAAGATAAAATGATATTCAGATGAGTAATGTTCAGACGAATAACAATCAATGCAAAAACATAAGAAATGCATGCACAAGATATACAATGCTTTCTAATAGTTTCACTTTTCTCTTATCTTCTCTGCTTCTTCTCTCTACTTCTCTTCTTCTTTTCTTCTTGTACTTCTTTTCTTCTTCTTTTATCCCCCTATTTGTTATTAATAAAAAAGATAGCTAATCGTAGATGCTTCAAAATTTTAGAAAACATATGTTGAATATCAGTGCGGATCATCTTGAGGTTTAGTTCAATAGAAACACGTAAAAGTGCTATTTCCTCATGAAGATCACCCACTAAGTCACCCAGTTCATCAACCTTAATATGAATTTCCTCAATATCTTTCACTAAAGCTTCCTGAGCTTCCTTCTTTTTGTGACTAGCTTCCATCCAATTGATGAAATGCTTCAAGAACTCCAAATTAATAGTAGGACCTTGTTGTATTTCACTAAGTGGATGAAGGTTTTTAACAACAAATGGTTCTGTAAATAAAACGTCTAAATCTATGATTTGGAATGAGGGTAGTTTGAAGGTTTGTTTTCCTTCTGGGAGATCAAGATCATCAGGTCTAGGTAGTATAATAATTGGTTGTCCAAGAAGGTGTAATACATTTTTGACTGAAGGTATGAAACCTAAGGGTCTGAAATGCATGATTAAATACACAAAGGTTTCTAAGTTGAAATTGATACCTTCAATCGTGATACTTCTATACCGTCCTTCTGTCACAGTGCCAACTACCTTGAAATTTTCATCTTTAATAGAAACTACAAATGAACTCCCTGATGCCCTTGATATATGATGTGATATATAGACACCTCTAAGTTGAGCTACATTACATGCATCATCTATGTTCTACATAGCCATTTGAATCTGCTCTTCTATAAGATCATCTTTATGCCCTTCAAGAAACTTCTTCTTCTTCCCTTTTTCTTTTTTTTTTTTATCATGGGGGTTGAACATCTTAGTTGTATATCTAGAACAATCTTTATTGACGTTCTGCTCATAATCGGATAGATTGTATACCGATCCTTTGAAATCTTCATTGGATATGTTTCTGACTTCTCATCTCACAGAATACCATATAGTCTTCTTTCTTCATAACTGAGAAGATGTATTGTCTGATCATTAATTGGTATAGGTTCGTTGTCTTCTTCGAAGGTTCTCTGATCATAATTGAACTTTTGTTTCAAACAGGTACTGATTCTTCTATAATCTTCATTTTCAAATCCTTTTTGTTGATTGGTTGAGAAGGATTGTAAGGTACTAGCTGGTATTCAACTGTCTATGCCTTCTACTGAACACCAGATGAAGAAATTTTTTTTTGACTAAGCTTCATCTTCTTTTGTTCTTTTGATGGTTTGGAAGAGAGTTATTGTTTAGGCTTCTTCCTCTCAAATACTAACTTCCTTTTTATTTCTGTCTCTCCAGATGATTTTTCTGATTGACTTTGCAGGATAGAGACAATTGATCTGGTAGGCTGCTCTCACTGCTCTTGCTTCTCAGAATCTCCATAAAAAATTAGAACTTTCTGCTTCTTCTGTTCTTATTGTCATAAGGTCAATAATCTTGGTGACCTTCTTGACTGTTTCGGTTTTTCTGATTGGAGCGTCTCAGCCTTCCTCTTCAAAGACACTTGTTGTGATGATTGTTGAACCCTGCTTTCCTCCCTCTGTAGAATCATCTTAGCTTGTATTAGCACATCAGATGACTGATTAGCCTTTTCTTCTGTGGATATTCTTCCTGTCGATCAAGGTTTTGTTTTTGTTTCAGATGGAACATGTTCATTCCTGCTTTGTCTTACTATAAGCTCCTCCTCAGACTTTGCTTTCGGTGTAAAACCTATATTCGCTTCAGCTTCAAACTTTATTCCCATTTTGAGAATAGTAGAGGCATTAATAACACTCTTCACATCCATTTTTACCCTGTTACCTCTATCAAGTAGGGTTTTAGATTCTCTAAAGAATCTTGTCACTAGTATACCGTAAGGTAAAGAGCTATAATAATCTCCCTTGGACTTTATCATGTACTTCAAAATCAAGAACGGAAGATTAATGGGTTAGTGAGTAAGCAGATGAAACAAACAATGTTCATCATTCATTTTCACCACGTCCTTTAAGCCTACTCTTAGTAGAATACAGTGGATAAGCAATGAATGTCGAACCTTAGCCTTCAGAACAAGGATTGAAGCCTTCTTGACTCCTGGATCACTACTTCCACATAGTTGTCAATTGATATGCACTTTATCTACACGACCTTAAGTGATCCATTTTGTATTGTTAAACAACTTTTCTCTAATACTTGGACACCCAATGGCCTTCTCGATAGAATCTTGTATGACTATAACCGACAACCCATCTACCATTGATATTAAGGTGTTGTCCACCACCTTTGCATTCTTCCAAAACTCATATATCTAATTCAAATAGACCTTTTCACGAATGTTGAAGAAATTTTTCCATCCAACTGCTTCAATTTCTAGTTCAATGTCCATCTAATTTTCCTTTAAAGAGGTGAAATCAACATGTCTCCTATAGATAAGAAATTGCTCCATTTTTGATCTATAACAAATAAAAACTAAACACATAAATGTATTTTGCTTAACTTAGCGAGGTTAGTATCTAAAGAAAATATGAAACGAAAAGAACTTGAAGTTTAGAATAGAGTATTGAATCATCTTTTTTGAGATCACCAAACAAGTCGGTTTCAAAGTTTTTCAAGAAATTCTAGAGTAGAAGGTATTTTAGAATCTTGAGAAGATTTCATTCTTATGCATACTCTTAAAAAGTTACCATTCATAACTTACCATTAATATGTACTTAAAAACTTACAACTTTTTATCTTCTTTTGTACGAATCGTTTGGATCTTGACGTGTCAAAAGAATGGTCGTTCAGTATTACCATATTCAAGTTTCATATGATTTTCTTGAATCTATCTTCACACAAAGGTTTAGTGAAGATATCTGCCCATTTTTGATTTGTCTCAACAAAATGTAGAGTGATGATTCCTCTCTGTATATATTCTCGTATAAAATGATGTCTAACTTCAATATGCTTTGCCCTCGAGTGTTGCATTAGATTCTTTGATAGATTGATAGCACTTTTGTTGTCACAGAAGATTGGAATTTGATATTCTTATATAGAATAATCTTCTAACTGATGCTTAACCCATAACTTCTGTGAACAAAAACTTACAGATGACATGTATTCAGCTTCTGCAGTAGATAGAGCAATTGAGCTTTGCCTCTAGCTTGACCAAGAAATTAGATTATGATTAAGAAAGTGACAACCTCCACTTGTACTCTTTCTATCAATCCTATCTACAGCATAATCAACATCATAGTAGCCAATTAACCTGAAATCTTTACCTTTCTCATATATTAAACAGAGATCAGTAGAACCTGCCAAGTATCTCAATATTCTTTTGACAGCAATATAATGAGATTCTTTAGGATCTTCTTGAAATCTTACATACAAACAAACACTAAACAATATGTTAGGTTTGCTTACAGTTAGGTAAAGTAAGGAACCAATAATTCCTCTGAAAATGGTTTGATCAACCTTCTTACCTGGTTCATCCTTAAATAAAAGGATTGAAGGATGCATAGGAGTTGACATAGGTTTAACCTTCTCCATTTTATATTTAACTAATAGTTTTTTGATATATTTTTGTTGATGAAGAAAAAAATTTTCTTCAGTTTTCTTAATTTGTAAAATAAGAAAGAATTTCAATTCACCCATCATATTCATTTCAAATTCAATTTTCATAAGATTTTCAAAACTAGAACATAGCTTCTTAGAAGTTGCACCAAAAATAATATCATCTACATATATTGTACCACAATGAAATCATTTTTAATACATTTTCCAAATAGAGTCTTATCTACTTGTCCTATAATAAAGTCATTTCTAATCAAAAATGAACTTAGACGATCAAACTAAGCACAAGGTGCTTGTTTTAATTCATACAAAGCTTTATGAAGTCTATAGCCATAATCTGGTTTATCAGTATCTTCAAAACCAGGAGGTTGCTTTACATAAACTTCTTCATCTGTAAAACCATTCAAAAAGGCACTTTTCACATCCATTTGAAATAGTTTTATATCATAACAAATATCATATGCAAGCAAAATCCTAATATCTTTTATAGTTACAAGAGCATAGGTTTCATTATAGTCTATTCCTTCTTGTTGATTATAGCCTTGAGCTACTAATCTAGCTTTGTTACGGTTTACTCTTCCTGATTCATCTAGTTTAGTTTTGAAAACCCATATGGTTCCTATGATAGACTTATTGGGTAGTCTAGGAACTAAAGACCAAACTTTGTTCCTTGTAAATTGATTTAGCTCCTCTTGCATGGCTAAATTCCAAGCCTCATCTTGAAGAGCTTCATCAATTTTCTTAAGTTCTAATTCAAAAACAAAAGCTGCATTTGCCTCTCTTCTAAATTTAGACCTAGTTCTTACTCCTTCTAAAGTTTCACCTATTATCAGGTTTTCTGGGTGAGAAGATTTGTACTTCCAATCTTTTCTAAGACTAAAGTTTTCATTAATATCTTCTACCTTATCAGGTGGATCATCTGATGGTGAAATGTCTAGGTTATTGACTAAGGGAGCAGATAGAGTTTCATCATCGGAATCGTCTCTTCTATCTAGATGAGAATCATCATCAAACTTAACATGTATAGCTTCTTCAACAGATTTAGAAACAAGATTATAAACTTTATAAGCTTTAGAAGAAATTGAATACCCTAAAAAAATTCCTGAATTAATCTTAGAATCAAATTTATCCAAATTTTCTTTTGTATTCAATATAGTGCATTTGCAATCAATTCAATATTCTTTTGTATTCAATATTCTATTTTGAATATAACAAGCTGTATTTACAGCTTCTGCCCAGAAATACTTAGGAAGATTCATTTCATATAGCATGGTTCTTGCCATTCCTTGAATCGTCCTGTTCTTTCTTTCTACAACTCCAAATTGTTGTGGAGTTCTAGGACTAGAGAAATTATGGAAAATTCTGTTCTCCTCACAGAATATTCTGAATTTTTCAAATTCACCACCATGATCACTTCTAATACTAGCAACAAAAACTCCTTTTTCATTTTGTAACTTTTTGGAAAGAGCTTTAAAACATGTAAAAGATTCATCCTTGTGTGACAAAAATAATATCCAACAAAATCTAGTGAAGTCATCAACAACTACGAGACCATACTTCTTTCCGCCAAGACTTAATGTCCTAGTTGGACCAAATAAATCTATATGTAACACCTCTAGAGGTCTAGACGAAGTTACAATGTTTTTAGAAGAAAAGGATGTTTTAACCTGTTTTCCTTTATGACAACTTTCACAAAAGAAATCCTTGTTAAAACTTAT
>JAOQMP010000006.1:20737131-20770701 GCA_027563575.1 Erythroxylum pedicellare
CATCTTATAAAATATATGTTCATATAAAATATAAATTGTATCTATGAAAATATTAAATTAATTATATTGATACTAGCTTGCTTTTGTTTTAATGCTTCATTGAGGAAGCCCTTCATATGGTCCATTTCTTCTTTCATCTCAGCTTGCTCTTATTTTAGTTTGTCAATAATGCTATCCCTTTGAGCTATAGTGGATAATTGTGTAAGAGTTACTCCTTTCCCTATACCTTTTAGTTGTCCACATTTGTCAGGACCCAATATCTTTGATATCGCATCTTCTTTCAAATTAGTCGGAGGCTAATACGAATCGTTATCAACTTCTTCCAAATTTTCCTATAAATTAAAATAATATGCAACATCATAACAATATAAAAATATACAGATATACATATATACATATATTTCATAGCCATAGAAAATTCTTAGAATGGTTTTTGCGGTCTTTGGGATGACTAGCTCCCACTCTTCTTCTAACTTATATCTTGCTTAAGAGAGATAATTAAATCATTACAACAAACACTATTTAATAGATATCTGTATATGAAACACGGAAATTCATACAATACCTGAATACATTTCCATAATATTTCTCTCATGTTAGAAGGAATGTTTCTCCAACCATGAATTGTATATGGTACTAGAATCTATGAGATTTTATCTTCCCAGAGAACCTATTTAAAAAAACAAAAGATAATATGAAATTCATCAAATAATAAATTAATAATTAACACAACTTTATAGCTCTGTACCATTCTGATTTTATCATGAGGTATCGATATTCAAAGAAAACAAAAGATACACAAAGAACACTATATTATATGTTGTTGAGAGTGTGAAGAATAATAGTAGCATATTTTTGTGTAATAGTAGCATATTATTAAGGATATGTCTTTTGTAAAAATAACGTATGCTTAGGCATGTGTATAACCAAAATCACATATCAATACTTTTTTATGTAATAGTTTAGACACATAGACACATAGAAATACAAAGCATTTCTCTTACTCATCCATCTCGACATTTTTAAAAACTTGTTTTCAAACTGAAGATGTCAAACTCTTACCACCTTGAGTTTATAGGAGATTGTTAACGTACATAACAGCAGCATATTCTTGTATAACAGTAGCATATTATTAGGGATATGTCTTATATAACAATAGCATATATGTATAACCAAAATCATCTATAAATACTCCTCCATGTAATAATTTAGACATACAAAAATATAAAGCATTTCTCTTACTCGAGGTTCTTTTCTTTCTACATGCTTAAGGCATCTAACTCAGCTCCATGTCATGGATCATCTATAAAAAGAATTGAAAGGTCTAAAATTATCCTATGCTACCCAAATCCTCATGTCATCTCATTAACACCAATGAAGCTGTACTGAAGCACAAGTAAACTACAAAAAAAGCCACACACTTTGGGAAACAAACAATCAGAAACAAATGCAAATCTGTTCACTAACTACTAGATATCATTCAGATCTCCAATTTTAGCACCTTCAGAAGCCAGTGCAAGCATCTAAAATAAGAGGAATCCCATAATCAAGCAAACAACTTTAAAGTTCCAAAGACCAAAACAAAAAGATTTAACGACAACCTAGAAATGATAAATAGCCAAGCGTGCGTCTCGGTGGTGACTCTCACGTGCTTCCCTCTCTACGCTCAAGCGTTGCGTGCGTAGTCTGTGTGATGCATCCCTGGTGGTTGTTCTCCCCAGCTACGTGCGTCTCGGTTAGCTCCTCTTGGTGCCTGCGTGGTGCGTCAACCCCTGAATCTCTCCCCACTGGTGCGTCTTGCTTGGTGAGTCAGCCTAGTGGTCAGTCTTCTTTTGCAGCTGCGTCAAGCCTCCACTGATGGTGCGTTCCCATTGGAGCATCGTTTTGGTGGCACCAGCTACATCTCTACGTCATTTTGGTGGTCGCCCCTGGTGTTCATGCCTGTAGCTCTCCCTCACTATTTTAGTGATGTGACAATTTAGTTCCTCACCCAATTAAAACCTCCAAGCATTAAAACCTAGCCCTCATACGTTTCTGTGTAGCTCTCCCTCACTGTTTTGGTGATGTGACAATTTAGTTCCTCACCCAATTAAAACCTCCAAGCATTAAAACCTAGCCCTCATACGTTTCTGCTGTGTTGTCGTTTAATGATGCTCCTTAGGATTGTTTTAAATTTTAGTTTAATTTTTCAAAAGGGTTGGAATATTGAATTAAATTAATTTATCTATTTAATTCTAAAATTAAGAAAATTATTTTTCTTAATTTGATTAAGATTAATAATTATATTGATTCCTAATTAATTTTAGAAAAAAAGTCACATGTGTTACTTGCCACACCACTTATTGAATCACATTTTTATAAAGTGAAAGACCATATTTTGGTCTTTCACTTGCTAAAAGCGAAACTTGCCTATATTTCTTCTTCTTTATTCCTTTATTTTCTCCATGCTTCTTCTTCATTCACGATGCTTTCTTCTCCAAGCCATACGGTTAAATCTTTCTTCCCTCCATCACTAGCCACTTAAATACTTTACTATCTCCACCTTGTTACTAAAAGACCCAACTTATTCCTCCATGAAAGTTGATGATCGTGGAGAGGAAACAGTTAGGGTTTAATGGTGATTTTGAAGCATTTGTGATGATCGTATATGTTGGAAGGAGCTAGGATTAAGGGAGATCTTGAAGAGTTTGAAGAATGATGAAGTTAACAAGTAAGTTAAACATTGTTCTTCATGGGTTGTTTTAAATGAAGCATATATAATGATAGCTTAGTGGTAAATGATCATAAAAAAGGAGTTTAGTTTATGGATGATTGGTGTTATAAATGGTGATGTATATATATATGTAATATGGATGAAGTATGAGTATACTGATGTTTTATTTTGTGTATATAATGAGTAAGAAATTATGAGTTATGATAAACATGTTTTAAAGATGGATTGCTTGTGAAAATGATGTTTTAATGAGAATTGGAAGCTGATGAATATCGAGATGAATATATGACTTGTTTTGTACTAATGGATGAGTGTAAAAATGAGAGGGAAGGAGTGATTCAAGTATGTTCTGTTATTAGTGTTCATGATCAACCATGGAATATAATTTGTTTATGTATGATATTAAGTTGAAATGGAGTTGGAATAATGGGGAAATGATGAATAATTGAGCTAGAAGTGATAGATTAAGCATTTGATGATGAGTGTTATAAGTAAAGAGTTAGAAATCTGGAAAAATGTAGCTGGAAAATCTTCACTGAGTATGCTTCAATATTTTAGCTATAACTTTTTCTCTAGTTATACAAATGAGATTATTCTTAATTTTATTAAACTATAGATGTATAGATACATTTTCATGAAGAATTCGAATTCAAATTTTGACTAGAAGAGTCTCATAATCTGACTTGAAGTTGAAAAACTGGGTATGTATCTATAAAAGTTCGTTGCAGCAAACTCCTTGCTTCGCCATGGCGAACTTGAAGGTTTAGCTAGGATTTCTTTTAGGTAAAGTTCACTGCGGCCAACTCTAGCTTTTTCCATGGCAAACTTATGAAAATTGCTCGAGAATTCCTCTCTGGAGGAGTTCACCGCGGCGAACTTCTCTGGCTTTGCCGTGGTGAACTTTTCTTTACATGGAACATGTATTGGTATTTTGGGCATATCTTCTTTTATAGTTATCAAAATGGGATGATTCTTCATTTAAGTAAACTAGAGACATAGGGCTACAAATGATCTAAAGAATTAAAATTCTGAATCGGACTCTAAGAATTTCAATTTCTGGGTGAAAGTTGAGTATAGGGCACTGTCTCAGAATAAAAGCAGTCGAAAAATATTTGGAGTATAACTTTCACACTACTGAACCAAATTGAATGATTTTGGTGTCATTAGAAACTCTTAAATAGAAGGACAATTTTCAAATTAGAAAGTGTTCCCAAATTACTTTATTTTCATTGTCTAAATGATCAAGAATGATATATCTGAAACTTAATGTTTGGAGAAAAATCTGAAATGATTTGTTGGGTTATGAAATTAGATTCTAATCATTTTATTAAGGAATAAACCGTAAGTATAAATGGTGCTTATACAAGTTTAGGAATTCGAATGTTTATGTTATGTAAATGATAGAGAGATACTTAGGATTGTCATAAACATGCATTGTATATATTCCATATACACACGTGTGCATAAATGAATGCTTATAATTGTGCAATTATTAATGTGTGTGTGTATTGTGTGTATTGCATAATTTTGATGTGTAGGATAAATGTCTTCATTCAAACGTTTTCAGATCATTGAAGCTAGTGCTAATATGGAGTGTACTATGAGTAACCTAGACGGTTTCTCTCAATTAATTGTTTGCTTTAAAAATATGTTTTAAATGATGATATGAATGCAGATAGATTTTGAGTTGATGCCGGACAATGAAGGTTTAATATTTATTGCATGTATGTGATACTGAAGTGTTACTTGTATGTGAATTTGATGAAATACGTGATACATGATTTGATTTTTAAATTCTAGTCTTAGTTCCAGAAGGAAACTATGAATATGCATATGAATGCAACAGTGATACTCAACATTATATTAAATGTCGGACCACGGTCCGAAGATGAATGTGAAATTGAATGTGAATCCGTAATCATGTGATAGACTAAAATTACATGAATGTGATGCATTCCATTACATGAATACATGAAATATAAAGACAGTTGTGATTGGAGTTGCCACAAAAAAAGAGCTTAAAGCTTAGAATATGAAAAAGAGCCTAGTGCTCAGAAAGTGTATAAGAGCCAAAGGCTCATTATGTAAAATGAGTCCTATATCCCCAACAGATAAGGGGCAGTTATAAATGAGCCCGATATCCACAATGGATACAGGGAGAGTTAGGCACTCAGTCACAATAACTTAATAATTGGAAAAGAGTCACATAAGCATTTCATACACATTTTAAATAAGTATGTTTGTTTGTTTGAAATGCGAAATTACATTACTTGTAATTGAGAATGTGACATTTGATAAATTATGCTAAATCCAAAGATGTGAATTACATGTTACGTGTATTGATGTGTTGCATGAATTAAGTGAACCATTGATGATGGTTACCTCATTGAGTTTGCAAAACTCATCCAAAATTTGCAATATTTTTTTATGCTCTGAAGAGTTACCATGTTAGATAAATGGGAGTATACACTGCAATCAAGTAAGAGATTGATGTCAGAATCAATTCGTGTCTGCATTTGTTTTCTTTATTTTGTATCAAATAGGGTTTCTACAATTATTGTATCTTGTGTATTCGAGCATTTATATTTTGTAATAACTTTCCAGATTGGAGATGTTTGTAAATGATTTTGTAATGTAATGAAATTATGACTACAAGTATTCTATATTTTTAATAGGCCCAAATGCCTATTATAATTTGGATGATTGTATTACCGTGAGTGAAAAAGTTTATGATTAAAACGGGCCCAATTTAGTTATTGATTTCTATGTACACGTTTGATATTTTGAAGAAAAAGGAGGTTTGTACTGAGTTTCAAGTGCTTGACTGATTGAATGTGCTAGTACGCCACCCTCGTGGGGCACGGACTTAGATATCACTTATGATGTCGGGTATATGTCTGGTGAGAGTGGGGTGCTACAATCTCAGCCTCAATAACCGTAGAGATTACCATAAACATGTAATCCCACACCAGTTCAACAATTTTTTGTCTGAGATTATGAAAGGTTTGGATAGCTTTCACCCTTGCAGACTTGGTCCTCAAACTAAACATCTCATGTAGGTGATGGACCATTGCATTAGTAGTTTTCATGCATGCAATTTTCTTTTGCAACATTCCGCTGATAAAAGTTAAAATATAACACTTAGTAGTCTTATCAGCATTCTGCCATCACTTATGTTGTTAGACTTGCTCAAAAGTTAAATATTTACCATCCTTATAAAAAAGTTCTACATGAAAAATAAACTATAAAATACAAACTATAACGCCTCTAATATCAGCTGATAGACTTTTAAGCCACATTTTAATCCAAAATGTTCCTTTAAACAAAATTTAGGAACTAGGTCTCCTGCCTTGTACCTAAAAAGCCATGTTAAAATTTTTTATAAGTTTTGTGAACTCAATGAGTGAACCATCATTGATTATCTCACCTAAGTCCAATACACAATGTCACACATTTTACATACATTCTTTTAGAACATGAATAATCTAAACAATCACATTATCATGGCACATCACTTTATCATCACAATTTCAGAAAAGATTTCATAATCATATATATACAAATACAAATGCATATGAGACTCCAGATTCATTATTATTTGTTGTGACAGTGCCTTTCAGATATAGATAAAGATACTAGCCCATTGGGCTCAGTCAGATATAGAAATAATGGACTAAAACTCTACGTGCAGAATTCTGAGCTTAAAGCTCTTTCAAACTGGCTACTCTAATCACAACGCCTTTATCTGAACATGCATTTTATGTAATGCATCAAATAACAGAATATGCTATGTATAGCATTCACTTATAATGCATAGATAAAATCTCATATTCATCGGACCACAATCCGGCATTTAACTTTCATTGAGTATTCAGATATCATTTAGAAGTAAAATGCAAACAAATATCATTCAAATTTCAGATGCAGACAAAACACTTCCAATACATTCCCGAATATCAAACTCCTCGTACCATTAAAGTCCAAAATTCACAAACAAATCACAAACAGTTCAATAATTAGAAGTTAAACAGAATAAATCAATCCTAGGAAGATCATCTAGGTTGACTTGTAGTACACTCCGATTTATGCTATTGCCTGGATAGCCCACCATGTCTAACTGGCATATGACTTGAGTGTCTAAAATCAAAGCACTCACACATAATTCACATTACAAAGTCGATCAATCAAATACTTATTCATTTGTGCATATATATACATATGTCATGTTCAATGCATGCTCAACGACTATTATGGGTATATTTCGTTAATTCACATCTTATGATCATTCATACTTCAAAACTCATATATGTATAATTTGAACTTAGGTTAAAACCTCAATAAATTATAATATCATTAATCAATTATTCACTAATTTTATTCTAATTTTATATGATTATACAATATCCAAACTCTCATTTATTCTTATAATTTAGTGAGCATTTGGTAAACAACAATCCACTCTTAATTCATATGACAATTAAATTTAGTGAAGAGTAATATCAATGTGTGAAGAGTTTATGATCCAAATTTCAAGATAATTGGAGGTCCGGAGAAGAAGTTATGGTCAAAAGAGTGAAGGGTATTCAAAGCTGTCAAACAGCAGTATACCTCCACTGTCACAATCATGCTTGTGCATAATTGTGCATGCCCTAATTCTTCCCCTTTGTCACCATCGTTCTTGTACACGATTATGCAACCCCTTAATGACCCCTTTTATTCATGATCGTGCTCGTGCATGATCATGCACTACCTTTTATTCAAGCTCCATTCTAGCTCTTCCCAAAACAGACTTTCAAATAAATTTTGCATAGTCATTTTGACAATGCAAATGAAGGATTTTGGAAAACAATTCTTCTAATTTATGTCTTAATTTTCTAATGACACCAAATTCATGCAATTTGGTATAGTATTTTGTAAGTTATACCTACAATACTATAGATTGTTCTCAAACAGTGATAGAATCTAAAACTAAACTTCAAGTCAAATTTTGACCCTCTTAGAGACAAAATTCAATTCAATTCCTAGTTAAAAATATAGCCATATGTCTCTAGTTTGATATAAACTTAAAATCATCCATTTGGATCTTTATAGTTCAAGTTATGGCCAAAATACTGATGCATGTTCAGTGAAAACACTACAGCTAACATATTCTAGCACTATCATTCATCAACATCATATGTAATTCATCCTAATTCATTATCATCAATTCTCTATCATAACGTGCTATAAGCACTAATCATTTACTTACATGTTTAACTCCAATTTCAGCTCAAAAGATCAAGCCAACCCAGTGCTCTAAGTAAGCAGAAACATCACACATTCAAGGTAAGATTAGATGACTTTTGGCTATAATAAAACAACAATAATCAGCTGATCTTTATCTATTTTATGAAGGGTAAAAACGTGGATTATTAGTGTATAAATTGGAAACAAAAATAGACAAAACAAAGAAATGTAAGGGTGAGAGAGTTTCGGTGGTGTAAGAAGAAGAAAGAAGAAGAAATGAGCAAAAACAAAAGTCACTCCTATAGAAATGTAACACCTTGGATGCTAGGTGCCTCCTTTGTACATTGGCATTTTTCACCTTTTCATGCAATCCATTTATCCTATATATATGCTGCCACATGTCACACTTATAGTATGCCATTTGTCACTTAAGCACAGCTGCCATTTGTCAGCTAATTACTAGTCTATTTGTCACCAATTTAACTATGTCAAATGTCACTCAATTATAGGCTAAATCATCCAAAATTTTCATGTATCAATCTATCCTACCACTTGGCATTTGTCATAGTCCAAATGTACATTTTAATATATGAATTTCCCAATCCATAACATTTAATTCCCAATTTACTAATTGAAAACCAATCATACCAAAATTTAAGACATATCAAAACACAATTCACATCATGAGCACTTAACTTTTTTATACCCCAGAATAAGTCAATTGAGTGTATATGCTAACTTGTAATGTGCACAAATATCAATTAGTGTATGAATGATAATGTTATGCATGTATATGCAATATTTAATCTAGGGTTAAACTATAAGCATATTTCGAAAAAAATGAGATATTACATTATAATCTTAAATACTATCCTTTTTGCTCTATTTTATTTCTAAGTTGTAAATATCTATTTGTCATATTCCTCTTATATTTTGCAAGTTGATGTTGGATTTATATTACTTGGTTGCCTTTTATGGCTTAATTTAATTCAACTTTTCTTTAGAAAATATGAGATGGGTTAAAAAAAGAGAAATGTTTGAGCTCACCACTCTTAGGAACAAGTTTAAAGAATATCTTAGTGATCTCTGCCAGGATGAAACTATTATTAAAAATTCCAACATTGCATCATTCACCAAATTCATAATAAGAGAACATGCCTTTAAGAAGAAATTTACATTGAATCCATCAAGTGCAAGACCTTTATGAGGGTGAAGAGATTCTAATGTTTGATAAATCTCTTGAATGGTGATACGATGAATTAGAAGTTCAACTTCCTGAGAATAGATATTTTCTTGTAACATTTTCATAAGAATAAGGATAGCTGAGTGAGCTTCAGAAGGCTTGTTCATCAGATAAAAGAAGTAGCTGTAGGCTCCATTTATCAAATCAGATTAAGATTTTAGGTGGATGTTATTGAAATCAAGTGAAATAATTTTATTTCTAGTCCTTTTGAAGATGATAGCCCTTTGAAAATAGGACATATTATTGTCACCATTGCTCAACCATTGTATGCTAGATCTCTGCTTCATAAGGTAATAATCAAATAGTAAGGCTTTGGAGTAATTATACAAAGCAATTTATTCTTTTTCTTGCAGTTAACTAGAATTAGGGATGTTGTAAAGTTGTTGCTGAATATTCTCTAATTCTATCCTAGCAATGTTCACTAGATGGTGAGTGTTGCCAATATTATTCTTGAATAGGTGTTTCGTTTTCATTTTGATGAAGAACATTTTCCTAGTATAAATGTATTGTTTAGTTCCATATATCATTACTACTAAAGCTTTCCAAATGTCATCTTCAAAACCTACTAGATCAACTAGAAAATCATTAAATCTAAATGGCTTCTTGGGATTAACTAATGTAGTTTAGGTGAGTACTAGTGTATGATATGAAATGTTGTAGCACAAATAGGTTGAGAAGCAATTAGGGAAGTCCATCATCCATTGAGAGTTTGCAAGACTATGATCCAACTTTTTCTTGATCAAATTCACTCCATATTGTTTCTTATTCCAAGTAAAAGGTTACCCCATGTTGGAATATTAGCTAATTAGGGCTTCCTTAATATAATTCCTGAATTATGAGCAAGGATTTCAAATAGATCTATAACCTTCTACTTCTTCAAATCTAAGCACAAAATTAAAATCACTTATGAGGATCTAGGGATTATAGATGGATGCAATTACTAATGGAGCTCTCTCTCACAAGTTCTTGTGCATGCTTCACTCTCATCTACAATGGATGATTTTGTGCAGCTTATTTCTCCTTCTACTAACCTATGCTCCCGATTGTTGCCTGTCCCATCTCTTTTAAACCTTATGCTTGTTTATTTATTTCCCCTCTACACTCATTTCCTTCATCTAATTTACTTATTTTTCCTCTTCACGTCTCCTTACCTTATTGCTCTATATTCTTTATACTCTTCTTGACCACCTTTGCTTTATGACTCCTTTTAATCTGGAATGTTTTATAGTTCTCTCTTTATTTGCAAAATTTTTCTTTACCCAATAGTCACTAGTGTTATCTTATGGACACTAATGTTTTCCCACCCTTTAACTCAAATTGCATTTCCATGAAATTTGAAGCTCCTTCCATAAAACATATCCCTAGACACTCTTTATCAATATATAAACCTGTGAGATGAATTCTCAACCAATTCAAAAATCCTGGATGTAGATAGCTAGTGATCCTAGGCTTGAGTTGAAGTTAAATTATTGCCTACCAAATGAAGCATCTAAAAAAAGTATAGTCTCTTAACGTTGGGAAATTCTTAGAGTTGGAGTAGATAGCTGGAACTCTACCATCCCTGATTTCTCCCTAGACATGAGGATAGCCTAGCCAATTATGAAACAATGGGCCTTCAAAAAATGGAAACAACATGTGTTTTAAGAAGTGCTTGCAATTAATAAAGATGTTTTCCTCTTCAAATTTGCAACTTTTGATGAAGAAAAGAAAGTGATTCAAGTAGGACCACAGCATGTATATAATAAGCCATAGTTGCTATAATTATAAAGGCTCGAACAAAAGTTATAGGAGATTAAACAGGAAAATATACCCATCTAGATTTGCATAAATGATGTTCCTCTGGAGTATTTGACTATAAGTGGTCTTAGCCACCTTGCTAGTAACATTGGCAAACCCATCTCTATGGATCAAGCCACCATTAAGGTTAGAAGAGTTAACTATATGAGAATATGCATCTTAGTCACTTATATGACTGACTTGCCTAAAATGATTCCTTTGATTAGGCTGAATGAGGATCTTGAACCTAATGAGTATCAATTAAAGGTCCTTTATACATGAAAGCCTTAACATACTAAGAAGAAAATTTGGAGACATACTGGAAAGACCTTTGCAACTGGTAACTATCAGGAACTAATGGAGTTCCTTACTTAATCTCAAGAGCAAACTAACATCAATCCAGAATAGGTTAATTGTTTACCTATAGATGTGTATGCAATAATAAGAGTATAAGTAAACAATTTGTATGAAAACATATCTCCATAGAAGGAGCTAAAGGAGTTGCAGATTCCTCAACTTCAATTTGGAAGAAGAAGAATTATAAGCAAGCAACTTCTGATGAAAGTATACTTGGAACTCTAGTTGTAAATTTTGGAGTAATAAGAGAATACTAAGAAGGACTTTGAAATTATTACTAGGAGCAAATCTAATAGGAAAAAGAAAACTCTAAGTTTAGAGTCTGCTTCATAAATATCCTAGCTTAGAATGTGAGAGGAGCAAATGTTACCAATAAGATCCTAAGTAGAAATGTGATTTTGCAAATAAGGTGGTAATAGCTAGAATTTTAGAAACTCGGATGAAACAAAATAATAGAAACTTGTCGAATTAGAATTACTTACCTACTAAATTAAAGGAAATTACATATTTCAATGCTCATCCTAATGGTAGAATAATTTTCCTGTTTGACTCTACAGTTATGACTCCTTACAATATAATAATCTCAGACTAAATCATTCATTTGGAAATATCAGTGAGCTATTCAACATAACCAATTTTTATCTTTTATATTTATGCAAAAAATTATTAAAATTGTGTTTGCATGAGAAGTCCTAGGGGGATTCGAATTCCAGATATCATTATTTTATTGGTTGAATTTTCATCCTTTTTCCATCTTAGTTTATTTGATTGCATTGACTTATTGTTAGCTTATTTTATTATATTATAAATCTGATTTATCAATATCACCTTGATTGGAGATTATATAATAGGAAAAGGGCTATTACTAGTGCTTATAGTCGTCATGAGATCGACCTATAGTCGTAGGTGTTAGCTACAATTATAATGTGAGCTTATAGTTAAAAATATTAAATTCATATCATCACCAAGTTTTTGGAATCATTGATATTTTTTTATGAAAGAAAGAATGTATTAATAATTTGATTCAACTGTACATAAAAGTTTTTTCAAAAATATTCAAACAAAGACTAGGTTGCTATTACATCAATGTGATTAGGTATCATATATTGTGACAACTTAAGGTCAATGAGCTAGATAATTTCTAAGGGATATGGCATTAAGGTTGAAGTAATAGGTGTGAATGTATTCTAAGATATGTTTTCTGATTCTGTTTCACAAAGCTCATAAAGTAGTTTCTTTGGAATTGTAAGAATCACAAAATATCTTGTTGTTTCTTTCTTCCTAAATAGTAGCAACTAGGTAGTTAAAAGCTACTTTGAATAACCATAGATCTCCTTTATATTTCATCTAAACCTCTTTTCACCATTTGATAATATCTAACCAAGAGTGTGGTAGGATATCTTGATGATATAGCTGAATGTTTGCCTTCTAAATGTATTAACTGTATTAGCATGAAAGAAGATAACTTTTATATTTTTAGTAGAAGATTTGCATAGAATACAACAATTTGGTAAAGTAGAGAAGTTTTATATTTTGTCAATTTTCGAAATTATATTTCTAATTACTAGATATGAAGTGACAGAGGCACAAGGAGAGTTGTGCTTATGCCATATAAGCATATGCTAAGAAATAATTTGATTTTTGCTTCTAAAGAGAGAGTAACATGAAGCATTGGAGAAGGTATTGGAAGGTGTATGCAACCATTAGATTTCTAGGTACTAGAAGGTGTACGCAACCACTAGATTTCTTCTTCTTTGGAAGTTTTTATGATAACATTTGATATGAAAGCAACTAAGGTAAATGTCAAAGATGAAGTAGAGAGATTCAAAATGGGCAATGCTTCATCAACTGTGATGTTTAAGGGTAGAGTGGCAAGCTGGGGATTTGCTTTAGTTACTGAAGTTAGAGGACCAAAAGGGGCTAATGATCATGCCAAAAGAAAGTGGTTATGCTATCACTAATTGAATACTTGCAAGAATCTCTAATGGAGTCATTTAGTTTTAGTAAGGAGTTTATGAGTGATGAAGCATTAGTTGGATTTTTAGTACTCCATAAACACTATCCCTTTATATAGTATATGTGTATCCATTTAACCTATAAGGAAATATCAAGAGCCTCTTTGTAAGATGAAACGAGTCAAGCATTTTGATTAGAAGAAAGCTTAATCCACCATATTCCTTAGACATGCATACCTTAGACCATTTGGCTTTGTTAATGCTTCTACCATTAGCATTCCTGAGAAAGTTTTCTTTAACTCTTTCATCAATGCTTTAGGAAACACTATGTGCGAGGCCCAGTAGTTTGTGAGTGATGATAGAAATGAGTTAGTCAATCGACATCTACCCACTAGAGATAAAGTTTTAGAGCTCCAACCCTCTATTTTGTACTTATTTTGGTAATGATAGGATTGAAATTAGAGAAAATAGGCTTGATAGAGGAGATAATAACTCCAAGATATTGAGCAGGTAGATGAGATACCTTAAAGTATATAATTACAAAAATTCTAGGAGACAAGTAGGAGGCACTTGCAGAGATTTTTAAAAAAACATTTTTTAATGTTGATAATTAGTCTAGAGAGCTTATTAAACATATTACATGCTTTAGAAAGAATGTTGAATGATTTAATACCTATTTTGGAGAAAATAAAGACATCATCAATAAAACTAAGACTCACAATTGATTGCTAGTAAGATATTATGAACACTTCATTGCTAGTAATATAACAATTTATTTATTTTTCATTTAATTTTATTTCTTTAATCTCTTAGTTTTGGTCATTATTATTTCTTTCTCTTATTGCTTTCTTAAGAGCTAGGCTTGTTTATAACCCAAAGCAATCTATTTGAACTGGTTGAGGGAAATATGTTTCAATATAGATGGCCATTGCTAACTAAAATTAAGTCTAGTATCATCAGACCAACTATTGTAGCCAACAATTTTAGGATTAAGCCAAATGTTATTCAGATGGTGCAACAATTCATTCAATTTAATGAATTGTAATATCAAGATCCAAACTCTCATATCACCAATTTTCTAAAGATTTGTGATACTTTAAAGATAAATATGGCTACTAATGATGTAATTAGATTGAGCTTATTTCCTTTCTTACTAAGGAATCAATCCAAGTAGTGGTTGAACTCTCTTTTTAAATGATCGATCATAACTTGGGATTAAATGGAAGATAAATTTCTAATGAAGTACTTCTCACCATCCAAGATGGTGAAGATGAGGAATGACATCTCTTCCTACACCTAAATTGAATCAAAGACTTTATATGATATATAAGATCAATTTAAGGATTTATTGAGAAGATGCCCACATTGTGGTCTTCTTATTTAGTTACAAGTTTAGACATTCTATAATGTTCTGAATCCTTTAACCAGGTACATGGTAACTGTTACAACTGGAGTAACCCTAAATAGAAAGATGCCTGAAGTGGTCAAATAGATCATTGAAGAGATGGCTATAAATAACTATCATTGGAATTTAATTGGAGCTAAATCTAACAAACCATTTAGATTTTATGATATAGATGCAATTATAGGATTGGTGGATTTGGTTAGAGCTCTTAAGAAAAAGATTGGTACATTACTAATCACGTAATAACCATCTTAAATGATGGTGTATAAGTTATATTGAGGAAAGCAAGCAAACCAAGATTGACAAGCTATTAAGGTTGTAAAAAAACCTTGCCAAATATGTTGGCTACATGGATAATGACCCCCTCAACCCTAAAATAACCCCATATAACAACATTTACAACATAGGATGGAGGAACCTCCCAAATTTTTCTTGTAGTAATCAAGGCAAATAAAGATAGAAGCGTTCACCAAAATTTTAGTACTAGCTTCCTCAGCAAAAGAAGAAGCCTAGCCTAAAAGATATCATCACTAAAGTTATTCAAGCATCTAAGACTTAGTTTTAAGCTACTAAATCTTTAAAAAGGAACCAAGAGGCTTCTAACAATAACTTAGAGAATTAAATAGGATAGGTTTCCAAATTGATTTATGAGAGACTATAAGGAGGCCCTCTTAACAATATTAAAACAAACTCAAAAGAGCACGTTAAGGTAGTCATTCTTAAAGGTGATAGAAAGTTAATTCTAGAAAGGAAACAATTTAAAGAGGAGAAGATTGAGACAAAGGAAAAGGATAAGGAAGAAGATAAAAAGGGTGAGTAACCCAAGCTAGTGAAGTAGTTCAAGCTAAACATCCCATATCTAGTGAAACTAAAAAGGGATCACATAGGCAAATAGTTTAGTAAGTTCTTAGAAATTTTAATATATATATATATATACATTAAATTGCCTTTTCTTGAGGTTTTTTCATAAATTCCAAAGTATGGAACATTTTTTAAGTATTTTTTATCAAATAAAAGGATGTTAGAGGAACAATCTATGGTGAAGCTTAGTAAGGAGTGTTCGTCCATCCTTCAAAGTAAACTACCAAAAAAACTTAAAGATCTAAGGAGTTTCATAGTCCCTTGCTTATTGATAGTTTATCAATTGACAAAACATTTATCTAACTTAGGGGCTAGCTTTAACTTGATACCCTATAAGTTATTTAGGAGATTATGGTTAGGAGAACCAAAAATAACAAGGATGATCATACAATTAGTCAATAGGTCAACTATGTACCCTAAAGGCATTATAGAAGATATGTTCATTAAAGTTGAAAATTTCATATTCCCATGCAATTTTTTCTTATTAGATATGGATAATATGAAGTATTTTTTATATTAGGCCATCCATTTTATCCATAACTAGGGTAGTAATTGATCTAAATGATGGTAAACTAATGTTGAAAGTGGGAGATGAAGAGGTTACTTTCAAAATTTATAATGCTTTGAGATAATCTCTTAAATAGGAAAACACTTGTTATTTCTTAATATGATTGATTTTATAGTAGCAGATACTATTTAAGAAATTGTAAGTGACAACTTGTTAAAGCTATATCTAGTACAAGGTAAGAAGTTTAATCTCTAAAATCACAATAGATTAAGCTTAATGCTAAGGACATTAAATAAGAACATCCTAAGAGGCAATCTAAATTTTTAGCTTGATAATTTTTTTTGATTAGTTTTATTCTAGGATTTTGGATTTTAGTTTATGTAGTTTAACATATATATATGTTAATAGTATGGTTTAGTATAAATTTGTGTTTGATTTATGGTTATATGAGTGTCATTTTCATTTGTTATGCTTTGGGTATGTGTTTTGTTTTATAGGTGTGAAAGCAAATGGAAAATTGGCATGTCAAAAGTTACAGAGAGTTACATGCCCGTGTTGATGATCACATTAAGCTACATGCCCATATTAATTAAAAAAAAACAACCATATTCCACTCAAAGAATAGGTGCCAAAAACTTACAGTAAGTTCCATGCCTGTATTGGTGACCATATTATTAGAAAATCACTATGAGTCACCAATATATCCATCAACACATTCGTGTTGCCAAAACTAGGAATAATAATCAAAAGAGCCAACTCACATCATGAAATTCAAGAGACTGAGATTAAAGCCTTACTCTATAGATGAAGAATTAATTAGGAGGTGCTTAATCAGATCAAATTTAGTTAACAAGATTGAAAGTTGATCAATTTTGGTAGATGTGATTACTTCTATTACTTTAAGGAAACCCCCTAAAAAGAGTTGACTATAGATTTCCTCACCATCTTCACTCTAGAGAAACAACATTATACCTAGGAAATTGATAACAGGTTACAGTTTTGAGTTTCTAAAAAATGCATAGTATGAGAAACATTAGTTTTTAATTTGTATAGGCCTATACTCGTTGGAGTACATCACTATTGAGGAGAATGTTATCTTAACAAAGCACTTTTTAGAAAGATTTAATAAGAAGACACTATGGAAAAACATTAAATAAGAGTGGTTTTATGATCTGACAAGGTCTAAGGTGTCATAACTGATATCCCCTATGGTGAGACATGTGCATGCATTAATTAGCCACACAATTAGGGAGTAAGGAGTCAACTTTAGATTGGTGGGGAAGGCAGATATGTTCTACCTTTACAATATGATAGATAGAGTGTCCATCCACCTTGAATACATTTTGTTCTAGTTTTCTAAGCATTAGGCATATGATGCTAGAGTGGGAGCTATTTGTATAGGCCCTATACATAACTAGATTTATTTGATGCATGGGACTAATAGAGTTGTTAATTAAGTTGAAACTACTGTGTTAGTTGGTGCCTATCACCCTCGAGACACTGAGAATGAATAAGATAGTTAAAAAGAGGCTGAGTTAATAAAGACTAACTATATTCTAATAGGAGCTCAGGAGCTTACAGTTACAGATGGTGTAGAAGATGATCATCTCAATATATAAGAGTAACAACTAAGACATGATCCCCTATAGTGCTTTTAATAACAGTCAAGCAATAAGAAGACTATTTGGATAACACAAGCACTCCTAGTAGGCCTTCTACACCCATACATTAAGTCCAACTAAAGATCGCCCAATTAGAGAGATACAAAGTGTAGATTCTAGAAGTACAGCGTACCATCAAAAAGGGACAGTGGAATCTAGTGGAGCATGAAGCATAATTTGAGACATAGGATTGGTGGATAGAGGAGGTACTTATATAGATAGTAGGATGCTTAAGAGTCATGGTACCACCTCCACTAATGAGAGCCATTACATCATCATTGAATCCTCAACACTTGGATGCTTAATACTAGCAAGGCGGCACCTTAAGACACTCTAGACCTAAACACTCCCATCATATAGACATATCTATAGATATAGGTGGACCACGACGAAATTGATGACAACATATTAGATTCTTTATCTAATATGGTCATTTAGATAATGCTATAGTCTCAAGACATTTGATAAGGAAATGGGATAGTCTTAAGACATTTAATAGGGAATTTTTTTCTTATAACTTGGATTTTTATTTTTTGTGTATGTTTCTAATTCATTTTTATCTTGATAGTTAACGATTAGCCCTGTTAAAATAATATTACATTTTTATTTCTTTATTTTTATTTTAAATATAATAAACTATAGTTTTCTTATATAGATATAGTTAAATTTTTATTTTATTTTCTTGCTATTTTTTAATGTTTAATTATGTTTTATTTTATGTTTTCAAAGAAGATAATGTATGGAATTCACATCGTGAATACAAACTTCTAGTTTATAAACTAGGAAAGTACCACTTCACTTTACCTTTTCTTCATGTTGATTACTTTCTTGTTCTTTTTTTAGACTTTTTGTGTACATTAGAGACAATGTACAACCTTAAGTATGGGGAAAGGGTAAACTAATTTTGATTATGGATTTAATGGTGCCTTAAGTATGTTTTAATTTTTAATTTTTTGATTCTTCTTTATAAAGATCTCTAGTTTGTTAATTCTTGTCTTAAAGCATTTTTGTTGTTATGAATCATTGAATTGAACTAGAAGATAAAAGGAATAAAGCATGATTCTGTGGATTTTTCTTACAATATTATGAATGTTTTGATTACTTAGTTAGATGAAGATGCTTATAAGTTTTGACACAAGAGCCTAAATTAAGAGGTTTTGAACGTATGAGGATTTATTGTCATTATATTATGCTGTATTGAGCCATTCTCTTTGATTTTACCTTACCTCATTTGTATCCTTTAGGCATAACCAATTTTGAGTCTTAACCTTTCTTTTTATATTATATAAACCATGTTACAAGTTGATAAACATTTTTTTATTAGTAAGTTGATATTTATTTTTGCTCTTTGAAGGATTGTATTTACTTAATTGTATAAGAATTTGATTGGATACAATGAAGCATCAGGAATGAGCGAAGGTGTGAGCTTTTATATTTGATATGATATCTTCTCATTTTTTAGATATAAATATTTCATATATTCTCCTTGTATTGGAAAAAATTTCAGAAATATATTGAAAATAAATTACTCGAAAAATAAATATTTATGTAAATTAAGAGAATATTTGGTGTGAGGTTGTTAAATTCTATGTCACTTAATTTTAAAATGGTTATTAAAATATCAATACAGTGTTGGCTTGTGAAATTTTATTATATGATTGTTTGATTATAATTATACTTTAGTTTGATCTTTGAGGCATGAAATTTGAAGCATGAATAGATAAGATGAGATGGAGGTGGGGTAGTTATTAGGACAAATTTATGGATTTAAATTATTATTTGATTGAAGAAAAGCAAATGCTTAGGTGTGGGGAAGTTGATAAGTAGGGATTTAGTCGTATTTTTATTCTCATATTTAATGCATTTTGTTCATTTATCTTATTATTTTTATTGATTTTGATATTTAAGTTGTTTATATTTTATTTCTAGGTCTAATTCACTCACTTGGAGCAAAAAGGAATGAATTCGAACAAATGTGGAGCAATTTAGAGTTGTTTTGATTGATTTATAGAGTGCTTGACAATGTATATAGTTATGACGAAGAGTTTAAAGATATGTTTCGTGTTTTTTGTATAACATGCCCATGTTGGCTACGAACATGCCAATGCTAACTAGTGAGAAGGCCATATTAACAATACATGTTACATGTTAGATACGAAAAGCATTGCATGCTTATTTAAAGAACACAATCATCGATATGCCTGTATTGATGCCCTTGTATCTCCTAAAATCCATATTTCAAATTTTAGAAGCTAAACTTAAGTGATAAAAGAAAGAAGAGGCTTGAAAAACATAAGGAAAAATCGTAGAACTACACAAAGCATGAGAAACAACCAAGGAAAGCCCTTTGGAGCAAATTTTCATCAATTTAAAGTGAAGTTTGGAGAGACTTTAAGTATTTCAATCATATCATCCTTGATTTTTTAGCCTTTTCTTTATTTTGATGTTTTGCTTTCTATGATTATGAGCTACATTCCTTTTATTACCTAGATTAAATGAACCTTGGGATGAGCCTTGTAGTGAATTAATTTAATTTAATTTATTCTTTAGTTTCATTGAAATTTAACTTAATTGTTTTTTAATTAATATTTCTAACATGTTAATTTATATATGATTTCATGCAACTGAGATTGAGCAATCCAATATATGAATATATCTAACATAATTGAAAGTTGTTCCTTACAAAGCTAGAGATACATTGACATAAATATATCATATTAGGGTTAAACCTGATAGTGAAATTCATAAATTGATAATGTAACTTAAGGGTTTTAATAGAAAGAGGTTTTAATTAATCAACTTAGAACTAGGTGTTAATATTCATAAGAAATATATTATCAAATTTGAAAAAAATTTATAGTCCAAGGACCTTTAGATTAAATTGATTGGAAAAATTATGATTGCATGAGAAATCCTAAGGGATTCGAATTCCAAGTACTATTATTTTATTGGTTAATTTTTCATCCTTTTGCCATCTTAGTTTATTTGATTGAGTTGACTTGTCTTTAGTTTATTTTATTTTATTTTAAATTTGATTTATTAATATTACCTTCTTTGGTAGTTAGATAATAAGAAATCACCTCGATTGGCAGTTTGAAAAATAAGAAAAGATTTGTTACTATTACTTATAATACTTCTGGGATTGGCCCATATTCTCCAATACAAGTTATAGGTATATTGTGCACTTGCAATGAAAACAAAATAAATTCTTATCATCACTAGGTTGGGCAATATTTTACATTTTTTTGGGGTTGATTTACTTGGTATTTGGCATTTGGATGACATGTTTTATAAGGATTTTATTAATTTTTTTCTATGTTTAGTTCAATGTAGGTGATGAATTTATGGAATAAGCATAATATTTAGTATGACTTTCTCCATAATTGTCCAATTTAAGTTATTTTAGAGCCATTTGAAAACAAAATTAATGGAACAAAAAACTATGTAAAAGATATCAAAAGAAAATTCTAACTTGAAGATATTTAAAGGTGGAGAATTTTGAGGAGCAAAGCATAACAAATGCACCTATCTTTTATTAAGGTCTAGGAGCTGAGATATAATACAAGGCTAGTATCAAAGATGGTCTAAGTCTAGTCCCTAACTTGTATTTGGAGTTATATAAGAGGTGATTAGAATAAGACTAGCATTATTTATAAGAGGTGTTAGGTGTTGTTGTTTGGATAGGGAAAGATAAAGATTGGTATGTCTTTAAGTTCAAGGCATCTAGAACTCTATTTTTGTAACCCCAACTTATAAATACTTGTATTAAAATAATCTAGGAAGTTTGGTTGATGTATTTTAGTTTTAGTCACAAGTTCATGGTGTAGTTGTAGCTAGCACTGGCGAGTTCGGGTCGATCCCATGAGAACTAGAATTCCTAGTACTTCCAATGTTTTTATTATCCAATTTAATAAACTATGTGCTTATAATTAATCAAATTCAAATTCAAATTAAAATAATAAAATAAATGAATACATTTGAATAACTAGGACATATATTAAACTAAGGGACTATTAAAGAAGACAATGGTACTCAGAATTCAAATCTTAGGAAAAACTTCTCACAAAATCATGATTTCACTAATCAATTTAATCTATAGATACTGGACCATAGAAATTCCTCAATTATGCTCATATCTTTTTCAAGACTATTAACTTCTAATGCTAGGTTAATTGACTGAAATTTCTTTCTAATTGAAGCCCCAAAATTGTATTGATCAATTTATGAATTATATTATTAGGTTTGACCTAATCTAAAAGATTTATGTTACCTTATCTCTAAGTTTGCATGCAAATCCTTTCAGTTTTGCTAGATATATTCATACAAAGGATTTCTCAATCTCAATTTCTTGAAATCTCTTATGAATTAAAATGCTAGTAATATTAATTCAAGAATAATTAAGAATATATAATTGAATCTTAATGAAACTAAAGAATGAATAAAATTAAAATAAAATTAATTTAGTATCTATCTTAGTGTTCATCTAATCCAAGTAACAACAAAGGTTTAATTCCTAATCATAGAAGACATAACATCAAAACTAAAGGAAAACCAATAAATCAAAAGAAACATGATAAAATCCCTTTTAGTTTTAAAGAAATCCACTTTAGATCAATGAAAATCCACTCTGAATGTGTTTCCTTTCTAGTTCTTCCTTTTCTCTATCAGGTTAGGTCATCAATTTGTATTTCTAAAGCCTCCCCCTTGCTTTTACACTTAATTTTTCCCTTTATAGTTGAAAAATTAATGTTCAAGGTAGTATATGGACATCAAAAATGGATGGGTTAGTGGTTGTATTAATTAGAAATCATTAAATCCTATGCTATGGAATGAATGTAGGCTTAAAATGTGAACAAATGTGTGTTGATGACCTTGTAACTCTTTGTAACCATGTAGCCATCAAAATGAGGGTAATGGTGCCTGTGTCGATTTTCAACTTCTCGTAACTTGGTCATAATAGCTCCGAATGGCATTAAACTTGTCCCAATTCATTCCTTTTGCTTAAAATAAGTGTGTTACAACCTGAAAACATAATATGAGTGAACTACGAATATGACCAAATCACCACTTTTAAAAGTTTTTAAAAGGGTTTCTATCAAATTGTAGCCATCTTTATTTACAATTTCCTATTTTTTCCTTTACAATGGAGGAAGATTTGGGAGTATGTACTAGAGAAAATTCAATAACATCTTCTTTCTTTCTTTCTTCTAGTATTCTTTTCTGTTTAATAATTTATGTTTGTGTTTAGTTTTTATTATGTTTAGTGCCTAGTAACTTTATTTAGGATTAAAGACATAGCTTGTTAGGGATCATTTAATAATCTATATATGTTTTGATTATTTCATTGAGAGAAGTTATTTTTTTTAATCTTAATATTGGATTTGTGATTGGCCACCATAGATTCAATCATATGGATTTAATAAAGGATTGATAGGTGAAGTATAATGTATGCATTAGGAGAACAAACACTTTGGAGAATGATGTTAATCTATATTTGAATGAAAACCGTATAAATGAACTATATTTAATAAGTTTGATTAGGTTAAATTATGCATTAGTAAAGGGTAGTTACCTAATTAGATATATTAGATTAATTTTTATTTCAAGCTAACTAGTCAATTTTGTGTGATACTGGATGTCTTTATAAGTGAAATCCAAATCCTTGACATTTTCTTTGTTGAATTAGTTATTTGTTTTGTTTAGCTATATTTAGTTAACTTTGTTCACTTTTAGATAAACAGTAGATCATTAAGGTTTTACATTCTTAGAATTATATGCCTATAAAAGGCTATCTAATGGATATAAACAAGGAGCTTTTCATTACTATTGATTAATTAAAACCCTCGGAGAGAATTTCTTCAAAATTTTAGAGTAACTTATGTTTTAGGTTCTTTAAAAACTTATAATCTTATTTGGCTTGCTAGTGGCGCTCAAATTCTAAAATCTTATCACTCTCAATCCTTTTTTGTTAGTGAATGTAGTGATTCATATTATTCTTTGTATTTTGTGTTTTTCTTCTTATATCAAACCTATCATATTAATATTAAGTCTTACTAACCCTATTGATGAGAATCGTATCAAAAAGAGAAGAAAATAATGCTAGAGTAAAGAACATGATTTTTTAACACATCTAAATTCACTTAAGCTCCTCTATCAACTATTTTGAATCCACTAATACAAGCTGAGTGTACTTGTCAATTTCCATTTTTCTTCATACTCCCTCGTTATTTTCAGTTAGATAGCTTGAATGAATTTCTATATTAGGCTGTGATTTCTTGGTTCCAAAGTTCAACTATCCACTCTACAGAATTTCTCACTTTACTTTTAAATGTATTTCAATCCTACATTAAATGTGGAATAGCCCAGAACACTCGCCCAAAGATATTGTCCATTTTGGGTTACCCCTAGGGCAAAACACCTCACGGTTTTGCTTTTCCTACCCTTCGAAAAATGCATCTTCGGGGGAGAGATATCTATACCCTTATAAGGCATTCTTCGTTCTCCTCTCCAACTGATGTGGGATCTCACACTGTCCACCCCCTTAGGGTCCATCACTCTTTAGGGCCCATCCTAGCTGGCACAATGATTCGGGCACTGGCTTTGATACCATTTATAACAGCCCATACAACCTTCCCACAGATATTATTTGCTTTGGGTTGCCCCTTAGGCCAAGACCTTCACGGTTTTGCTCTTCCCATCCTTGGGAAAATGCGTCTTAGGGGTAGAGGTATCCATACCCTTATAAGGCATACTTCGTTTCCCTCTCCAACCGATGTGGGATCTCACAATATCCACACCCTTATGGGCCCAGCATCCTCACTGGAATAACAGGTTGGGAATCGGCTCTGATACTATTTATAACAGCCCAGACCACCCGTCCATAGACATTGTCCGCTTTGGGTTACTCCTAGGGCCAAACCCGTCACGGTTTTGCTTTCCCACCCTTGGGAAAATGCGTTTTCAGGGGAGAGGTATCCATACCTTTATAAGGTCTACTTCGTTCTCCTCTCCAACCTATGTGGGGTCTCACAAAATGTCTTGTAAATCCATCATGATATTCACACCGAGCTTATAAATCACATGTTTTAGGAATAGGTGGAATGGATGGGTCTAAATAATAAAAAAGGGAAACAAAGACTATATGAAACATAAGCAACATATGTTAATAAGAAAAACTAGGCACTGAATAAGGATCAACATGAAAGGGAGAAACTAGGAAATTAATGAAGAAATATATGTGGTAGGGACAAAGAAAGAATCTAAAAAAACTAGAAATTCTAAAAAGGAAAAATAAAAAGGAAAAAGCGATCTAATGGAGGAAAAACCTACATATCAACAATACTAATGAGAAACTAGAAGGACAAAATAAACACCAAAAATAGACAAAGGGAAAACATGTGAAAAATGAAATAAGAATAAGCACTTTTCTTATTTGAAACAGCTACTCAAACTTTTTACCCTAATGATAGGAAAAATTATTCTAGTGATATACGTAGTGGCTCCCTTTGGTGTCTCTAACGATCAATAGTGCTTTAGTTTGCCTCATTTTGGTTCTTTCTTTGCTTAAAAGATGGATTATGGCCAAATGAGAGAACTGGGTTAGGACTCACAAAGAAAAAAAGAAAAGGGATTCATGATGATCATATATCACAAATCAAGAAATTACAAGCCCTTTAGCATAGCCTCTTTCCCATTTTCTTATTTTTATTATCTTATAAGGTTCATACAATGAGTACAATGTATATATTAAATGTGGAGTGATTATATATGATGCTCAAGCTTATCAACTCCATCATAAAATTCTCGATCTGACTTAATTCTTTAAATTTGTTCTTTCTTTGAAAGTATAGTAACAACAACGATTCATTACGATTTTAATTATTTTGATGATTTGAAATTTTGTTGCAATTAATTATAAAGTTTTGGTGAATGAGTGAATTTGATTTTCTTCAAGAATTTGGAGAATGAATGCTTAATGATGATTAGGACATTCCTTTTATTAAGTGTAAAAGAATCAAGTAATTGTAACTTTTTAATAATTTTAATTATTATAAAAATAAAATCATGAACAAATGAGCATGAATAATTTCACTTATATTATTCAAACCAAGTAAAAAGATTGAAGTTAAAGAGAGATGCTAATAGCCATTTGAAATGATGAACTAGTTTAACAACTAGGTGTATTTATGACAAGGTTTTTACTCTTACATAAAAAGGCTAGGCAACTTTTTGAACAAGCTCCTAATGTTCTTTTTTTATTTAATTTATGTTTTGTTAATAAGAGGTATAAGTATGTTCAAAAGTTAAAGCATCTTATCTTATGCATGTTCATTTTGTACATGGAGTTGAATTTTGTGATTTGGGTTGAAGTTTGAAAGATCGTGAAATGAATTAAATTAACATATGAATTAATTTGTTTGACATTTTTCTTGGAATTGTTTCTTATTTAAGATGGAATGATAAAAATGGTTTGCTTAAGGATAAGTAAATGATTAAGTATGGGGGAGCTTGAAGTATGCTAAACTTACGTTACTTCTAGCATGATTTTTATCATATTGCTTGTGTTTTGGACAATTTTAGAGGAACTTTTTTATAAAGTAAAAGATAATTGTAGAGGATTTGATACTTAAAATGATATATATTTTATTTCAAATATTGGTTATGCATCTTCAAGAAGAAGGGAGAGAACTGAGAGAAGATTTTGATTAATAAGGATTAATTTAAGAAGAAGTGAAGAAAGACCATAGAACGCGACACCAATATACCACCATGTTTGGGCTATGTTCAAATGTGGTAGCTTCTATTTCTCCTTATCCACCTTATATACCTTTGATCAAGCAATATGGACCATACATTCCCTTATGTTGGTCCAATGTTAGCAATATTATTTTATAAGAAAAGTTAAATAAAGCATTGAAACAACATAACTTATACACAAGTTTGTGTTAGGGTCATGTTACTCATTAAAAAATTTTAATTTTTAGGAGGCAAGCAGGAAATAGAGAGTTTTGGGACAAAATAAAGTTAGAAAGAAGAAGATAATCAATTAAAAGTCATTTTATGTTGGCTATTGATACTTGTAGGTTGTATGATGTTTTAGCAAGCATTTTAGTATGTTTTTAGTGGTTAATCAATTGACTCACGCATGTTTAGGTTTAGAATTTTTTTAATTAGTTAGATATTTGTTTTTTGAGTGTTATGTGAATTAGAGAATGATATTGAGCTTTAATTTTTTGAATTTGAGGTGCTTTGATGTATTTGTTAGTGTTTGAGGTCAGATATCAAAGAATGGAGGAGATTCGAAGTAAGCCCAGAGGAAGACCTAGGGCCATGATCATGATAGAACCTTATCTGGGGCGCCACGATCATGACAAAGATTAAATTACCTTGCCACAATCGTGGCCTGTATAACAACAGACGCAGATCAAATTCTAAACTCAACTTTTCAAAGGATATTTTAGACTTTTGGGCCAGAGTTTTAAAATACCACTCCTATAGAACATAAGCCCGAACATTCCAGAGGATATTCGAGAGCATACTCTATAAAAATGGTACATTAGGATAATCAAACTAACTTGTTAAAGACATCAAACTTATCATAAGCATTCTAAGTGTTCAATTCTTCCCATTTCATTCGCAAACATAGAAGTCACATGTATCATTACAATTTAGAATCCAAATATACATTACACAACATTTTTATAAGTTCAATCTCAGTACCAAAAATATAACATAAAATGGGATGCTAATACACAAGACTCTAACTAGACTTCTCAAATTCAGCTAATCAGACCTTTGAGCCATTCTCGTCCCTAAAATGAAAGTACTAGACTTCTACCATATCACCTTAGTAGGTAGAACTCCCTTGGACCTGAAAAAACAATGTTGCAATTTTGATGAGTTTGTGAACTCAGTGAGTGAGCCATCATCTATGTATTCACTCAAGTCAGATCACAAAAACAAGTACATAAAAGTTTATCATACTTTCGTAAGCATATCATGTAAGCTAACATTGTATATCACAACACATCCTTAATTAACTTGAACTATAATTCACTATTTTAAAATAATTCAATAATTCATTTCAATTGAAACATTTGACACATGTTGGGATGTATATACAAATGCACATATGTTTCCATTATTATTTTATTTTGTTATAACCAAGTGCCTATCAACCTAATTTACTATCTCGTATCTATTGTGGATACCAAGATCATTTCTGGCCCTATCCATTGTAGATATTGAGTCCATATTATCTAAGTGTGAGGGTCTTTTTCATAATCCTGAGCTCAAAACTCTTTTCTACACAACAGACACTCTAATCACAACTCCTTTATTTGATCATATATTTAAATATGATGAGATGCACCATTTTGTATCCTATGTTTTCATTTCCTTTCATTTCTATGAACTCATGCCATATATATCAAACTCCTCAGATCTAATTCTGACATTTATTAATTAGTTGTACACATTTTCTATATTAAATGTGGGCCCCCTACACGAGGGATCGCCCAGGGTAGCCCGTGTTTTGCGTCCCGTAGGACCTCAAGTGATCACGCGACCCCCCATACTACATTAATCAGTATTGTCCTCTTTGGTCAAGGGCCATTGATATCGGGTTCGGATCCAGCGGGAATGGGGTGTTACACTCAATGTCAGCTATCTTCCTTAGTGCCTTGCTGGAAATTTGAGATCTCGAAAGATTAAGATCTCCTTTAACTGTGACTATTGATCTCGAATGTAAAAAAATTATGGAAAGATCTTTCCAATTGTGTTGTACCTCACCCAAAGATACCAACCAAGTCATTCCTAGAATAATGTCCACTTCCCCTAACTCAAAGAGAAAGAAATCTCTTGAATACACAGTACCTTGCATTTCTAGATTTAATCTTTTACAGCAACCTTGAGAATCTTGTTTCAGTCCATTTCCCATCCTCATTCCAAGGCTCACAGTGGGCTGCACTTTCTAGTCCTTTTTTAAAGCCACCTCTTTGGAAATGAAATTGTGACTTACGCCACTATCAATCAACGCCACAACAGGTGTTCCATCAATCTTTCGCTAAAACTTTAGGGTTTTTGGGTTGTGCCCATCCATCGACTAAAACTTATGAAAGTTCCATCCAGTCGCATTGAGCTTCTTCAACAACCTCCCTTGACATTTCGTGGGAGTCCAAGCCTTTTTCTACCTCTAAAGCCACCTCTTCATCTTCTCCTAAAATGGTCACTCTTAAACTTTTCTCTGGACATTTATGTCCCAAACCAAAAGGCAATCCACAAAGAAAACACCTCCCTTCCTCCTTCCTCTTTAAAAATTCTGGATAGGGAAGTTGCCTGGTCCCACAATTGTTACGTGATCCCAAGTTTCCGTAAATCCTATTATGAGAATTAGGTACAATCAATAACCCACTACGATTTGGGTTGAAGGATATATGCTCCATTCCTCCCATGACCTTGCTCGAGTCATTAGTCGTTGTCCTACTAACTGACCCTCCAATGGTCATTATTCCTTGAACTTTGGAAACTATACTACTCGTGTCCGTACGTGATTTGTAAAATTTCCAGTTATGGAAGAATTTCCTCCATACATCACCTACAGTTCATCTTCGATATCACAAGCAATTTCCATTCCACGTAAGATTGTAGCAGGTTGCATTAATCGGACTCGACAACTCGCTTCTAGTTTGAGGCCACCTAAAAAATATCCTAACAGTTACTCCTTCGAAGCCTCGGGTATTTGTGCCATCAATATTTTGAACGCTCACAAATATTCCTCCACCAACTTAACTTGTTGCATGGATGTTAGTCTTTCATGAATGTTTCCCTTACTGCCTTCTCTGAAATGCTGCAACAGAATGGGAATAAGCATGTTCCATATCAATTTCGGACTCTTCTTGCGAAGGAAGAGAAACCAATGCACCGCCACTCCTTCAATGCAAATGAAGGCTAGTCGCATCTTTTCATCCTCCTTAATGCGGTGAACTTAACTTCTCTGCTTAAGCCACCCAACCTAACGGATCTGTTTCTTCAAAAATGGGGAGTTTGACTTTCTCAACCCAAGGGTGACTCTCATAGTCCTTCTCACCTTCAACATCCTCCTCTTCGCTGGCCTCCAAAGATGCTTTATTGCTTGACCCTTGTCGTTGCATCAAGTGAGTCAAGATGGCTTCCAAACGACCCCTACCATCCTTGACTTTTGTCAAGTCTACAACTTGCTCCCCTATTGTTTTCTTAATTCTGGCAATAGAGTCTTCCATCTTTCCTACACGTACCTCTATGGTTCCGGCAGGTTGGACCAAATTGTTAGGTAACTATTTAACTTAATGTACTAATGTGTTAGATAACACTAGCTAGCGAGCAATTGCTCAATATTATTTTAGTAAAACTAGAAGGTAGTGCCTTCTGCATAAGGGACAACTCCCTTACAATCTCTGGAAAAGCTTCTGAGAATTAGTCTTAAATCTAATGCCTATGCCTCTTCACTCGTAAACTATACTTTTATATCTCATTATCCTAACCAACTTCTACGAGTATCTATCTCCTGCTAACAACCTGATATAGTTTATCGATATCTAAGTACTATCATCACTATTTAACTATAACTCTACTGCTTTTTCCGTGTATAAACTATCCACCCACCTTCTCAGTGACCTTTATTCCTAACAAGAACACATAAACTAGTATTACTCTAATCCCCATCTTCTATTCATACTACTTGAAAATTTTATTGCTATTCTTTTTGCTGACATGACCAATTTGAAATGGAGGAAAATTTCCGGAAAAACAATTTCAATGCTTTTACTTTATTGTCTAAAAATTTTGCAATTACGCTCCTTCTAGATGTAGTACATCAAAGTTGTCTAGCTTAACTTAATTTTTTTGATATTAGTTGCATTATGTACTCTAAGGTTCCTAAACCAAGCAATATTTTCACTCCAAGAGTCCACTAGGATGTCCATGTCGAGAATAATCTGCATACGACCCCAAACTTGCCTAGTATATTTGCATCTAATCATAAGATGTTCCAAATTTTTCAGTTTTTTATTATATAACTCATAATGCAATGAGTTAATGGAGAACTTTATCTTGTGCCTTGTAAGCAACCCTCTATTGATTCCCATCTTTAAGATAAATGAATGAGCTAGATTGATTTCACTATCCCATACCAACTTTGTCCACTCCTACCTTCTATTCTGCGTAATCTACAAAAGTGTTTTATGTGCTTTTGTGTTGTGAACTTTCTTGATTTATCTGCTAGCCGTTGAATTTCATCTTGTTCACCCTCTTAACATTTAGGCAACTGTTCCATTATGAGACTGACACTTCTATTATTATTGAATGGGCATATCCATTGGTTATTTCTAATTAATACACTCACTTTAGTTTCTGGATTCATCACGAATTTCAAGGGTTGTATCCTTTTCACCTGATAATAGGGGACCTTTACAATGCCGATTATCATACCAAAAGGAAGTTCTTTCTCAATTTCCAATTATGTGGAATACTTGTTGTTGCATCCATTGCCTTGTCGCTAGAATTTCCTTTAGAGTTCTTGAAATTTGCTGCCTTGGCTATAAGATCTAATTAGCCTTATTCTTTATGAATATTTTATGGATCTATTTCACCCATAGACCCTTCCTTTTGTAACACAACCACCACAAGTTCCTTTCTCTACTCACCTTGTGAATCATCCATGCAAAACGGATACCCAACACCCTTGTTGCTTAGGTCTATAGATTTTGCTCCAACTAATCTCAACTTTGTTTCTACCGTGGTTTAAGCCATTCCACAAGAATTCTCTAAGCCTCCTATCTATTTTCTTGAGGATACCTTTAGGGATGGATAAATGATTAATCTAATAACTAGTCAGGTTGCTTGGTATTGTCTAAATAAGTTGTAGGTTACCTTAGTAACTAAGGAATCTATTACTCCATTGGATGATTCTTTCATGGATTGAGTCCAACAAAGGTTTGCAGTTGGCTACATTGACTCTTCTTTTAGATATTGGTACACCTAAGTATTTAAAGGGTAGGTTCCTTGTTTTAATCCCATCTCGATTACTTTAGAGGCTACCTCTCTACTTGAGCTACATGATAAGTAGAAACAGGTCTTCAGTGGGCTACATCTTAGGCCTGAGATCTCTTGGAACTCCATCATCACTTGCAAGATTAGATCTATTGAGTTTTTGTCAGCTCTGGAAAACAATAGCAACTCATCTGCAAAAGATAGATGTTTGATCTTCATCCCTTTACATTTGTCGTGGAATTGGAATTATGGGTGCTTCTGTATATTGCTCACGAGGAGAGTTAACAACACCTCTATGAAAATTACAAACAGGTAAGGCTTAGGCCCCTCCTTACTTTGATCAGGTTTGTAGGCTCCCCATACCCTAGGATTGCCATAGAAGCAGTGGTTACACATTCCTCTACCCATTTTCTAAACATGGGAGGATAACCTATTGCTTCCATCGTATTAAATAGGAAGCTCCGGTTGATTGAGTCATAGGCCTTTGCAAGATCTATCTTTATAACACAGTTACTCATTCTCCTTAGCATTATACCCCTCGAACAATTCCTGACACATTAGGATATTGGTTCCTATAAATCTCTCCTTGTTGAATGTATTCTGTTTTGAGCTAATTAATTTTCCCAGGCTTGCTCTAAATCTATTAGCTATTATCTTTGTGATAATTTTGTATAGGAAGTTATAACAAGCTATTGGCCTGAATTATTCTAACTTCCTTACATTGCTTTGTCTAGGAATAAGGTAGATAAACATTTTATTCCATTCCTTAAGAATTGTTCCTTTCTTAAAGAAGTCTCCCACTGCTTCTACCACTTTTTCCAGACCCTTATTATTTTCCTAATCAACTCCCCCTTGTATTTTTTCAACAAACTTTTTAAGACCTACTAGAATCACCTTTAGTATGGCCCTTGTTGTCATTCCACTTCCATACTGCCTAGTAAAGTACTCTAAGGCAACCCCTTTTTACTTTATAGATCCTCATGGATCTGTACTATTTCATCTTCCAACATTCTAATAAAATTATTGTTTCCCTTGGCTAATATTGAATTCATAAAATACATAGTACATCTCTTACCCTCCTTCATTCAAATCTTTCTAGATTTCTACCTTAGCCATTTATTGGTACTAATTAGCAGTTGATTATACTTTTCCATTTGTGCAAACTCTTCGTTTCTCACTTGCAAATCTTTTGGTCTCTTTAATAATCTCTTTTGACATTTTTTCAGCTCCTCTAAACCATCAACTTTAAATTTTAATTATGGTTGTACTATTTCTCTACTGAGCAATTTTAGTCTAGTTTTCAAGGCTTTCAATTGATCCTAGAACCTCCGTCTGCATCTCCACTCTGAGGATGTTTCTGAATTCAGGATTGTTGTTGGACCCATTTTTGGAGCCCAACATCGGACATGGGATCATGAACCTTGAGCATGGAGGAGGACTTAGAAGTTGAAAATTTAGAAGAAAACTCCCTTGGAAGCAAAGGCAGGCATCACCGCGGCAAACTGCTTGTTTCGCCGCAGCGAACACACATGAGAAAATCCCCTGGATCTCTCGAGAATTTTATGCCGCGACAAACTTGAAATTGTATTTTTGCGGTGACGACCATTTGGTCTCACCACGGTGAACTCACCACGCTAGCGAAAATAAAAAGCTTCAAGTTAATTACGCCACAGTGAATTCTTAGCTTTGCCGAGGCGAAAACCCCTAAAGCAGAACCAAAAATCAACATACCCTATTTAATGCAACTTAAACTCTTTCAGCTACTCAACCCCAACATTAACTCTACTAAATGCAACCATAAATTTCCCAACAACCTTTCCTCAATTCAAACCCAAAA
>JAOQMP010000006.1:20828060-20841365 GCA_027563575.1 Erythroxylum pedicellare
CGTTAACATAAATTTTAATTCATTCTAACAATTTTGGCTTCATTATGATATAAAACAATTTCAGTACTCATTTCATCCTAAGAGATTAGTGGTTTGTTCCTTTGATCATTAAATTACACATTCTTATACTGTTTTATATATCTAACTAATTGAGTCTTTCTTTTATAAACATTGTACCATTACATAAAATTGATATTCTGGTCCAAATTGTTAGAAAAACAGTTATAAACACTTAGGCCCTGTTTGTTTCCGTTTCTTTTTTTCATTTTTCACTGTGGTTTTCAAAAAAAAGAAAAAAAGTCATTAAAACACGTTTGGATGAATATTGTTTCCGTTTCTTGTTTCTAAAAATAAAAAACCGCAATAGGTTTATAGAAATGTAAAAAAGACGTTTTTGTAAGATTTTAAAACAGGCTTTTTTTCTTGTAAAAACCACTCGTACTAATTTCACTACCTTTTGTGTTTTTTGTTCAGCCTTGCTCTGCCTTCACTAGTCTGTGCTTGCTCCTTCATCTTTGAGAAAAGGTTAACAATGGATGCAAAAGGGGCAAACACGGAAACCAAAACACAAAAACACTGTCAAAAAGTTTCAAGCAACACTAGAAGTGGGATAAGCAACACAAATCAGTACCCAACCATCTGCCATTTGGTCATCGTCAAGGAAGCTACCATCCCTAACCCTACGCCCTACACATGACAAGCAAGAACAAGCCCTACATGAATACAGTAAATCAGCACCTTCCTCCTTTGCGTGGTCAAGACTGTACACACGTCTGGGACTGTTATGACTTTCTCTTCTTCTGGAGTAATAAGCTTCACGTTATATGCCGCCATGGCCTTAATTCACCCTCTGCGCCCACTTTTCAACCTGAAAAGTGCCTGTCCCATGTTTGAAACTGCCCTCTAACTCGTCACCTTGTGTCGGGGTGCCAAGGAGGTGCTCAGCGTCGTGCCGGAGAGTGTTGTCATGGAAGCCATTTTGGTGGGTTAAGCTTAGCTTAGCTTAGAAGAGAGAGTGGCTATGGCGAGTCTCATCCTTGTGTCTTTAGTAAAGAGTAGAGCACTCATGAACATTGTCTTATAAATGTTGCAGCACATCATTTAATGCGGCAGAGCCTACTTTTCAAAGCCTGGTCTTCACGTGAAAATTCTTCACGTATATTTAGTATGGAGCACGCAACACTTGTCTTCACATTTAATGTGGCAGCGGATCTGCAGAGCCTACTCTTCAAAAGCCTATTCTTCACGTAATAACCTTTGTCTCTATATCATAGTGGTTCATTTGTTACAAAAGTTAGCTTACTCTTTACGTCCTAGTGAAGCCTAAGTCCTGTTATAGGGAAGTCTTATTTTAGTGAAGTTTTGTCATAATAAGAATTAATTAATTTAAAAATCTATTATATTATATTATATTATAATAATTACAAATAAAAGTATAATTAAAAAATAGAAACAGAATAATAAAATCAAATATGTTTTTACTTTTAATTTTTTATTAGAAATCTCAATCGAACAAGTTTTTGGTTTTAGTTTTTATATTACAAATCTCAATCAAATAAGTTTTTGTTTTTTAAGAAAAAAAACCAAAAACAGGAAACAAAAACAAAAAACAACAATAAAAACAGAAGTGGAACCAAACGGCCCTTTAATTTTGATCTATATATTATAATTTTTTATAAACTTTCTAGAAAAATAAGAAATCAAAACCTATTTTATTCAATAAACTTTTTAGACTTGGATTTGTTTAGTTTCCCTTGTGGAAAAACTTCCGTAAACTTTGAATTTTTTATTTTCATTTACAAAAATTTAAAATGTCCATTTATTTGTTTTACTGTTGTGACATTTCTTGTTTAATTACATTTTGATATAATTAATTTTACATTATGAACATTTTAGGTTAATTTTGAGTTTTTATCTTAAACTAGATCAGATTTTTATGTTTTTAGTGAATATGTACATAATTTTATGTTTAATTTGAAAGAAAAAATAAAATTTAGGTGTAAATTTTAAATTTTAGAAAAATATGTGACCTAAAAATTAGAAAGAAATTAAGTAAGAAGTAAATTGTAAGGCACGAGAGGGCTGAGCTGTAAAACGAAAAACCTGATGGACCATTACAAACGAGAAGCCGAAAACGGTGGGGAACAGGGGTAGAAAAAGAATACAAACATCTTAACGACAACGTGGATCAATCATGACAAAACAATGTGAGTGCAGATGAGTTGTGAAATACAAATCGACAGGACACAAAATAATCGAGAGCCACGACAAGAAAAGAAACAAGGACTGAACCCACGAGATCGGAACAATGGCTTCTCTCTCCTCGCTCTCTTTTTCTTTCTTTTTTTTAGGTATCGAGCTAGGTCAGCTTATTATCAATTTGGTTACCTTCTTAAGTATTATTTTAAGTTTGTATTTACCTTCCTGATATGGGTTAGCGCCGGCTCCATTTACATATTACCAAGTTCATTCTACATTGTCATTCTTACCTCTGGCTAACAATTGCTACTTCTGTAAAGACTTTATGTTAAAAGCCTTTTAACCTGTCTTAAGCATATATATGATATCATTTGACACATGGTGCTTCTGCTGAGACTTTGTATCAACACTTGGCATGTAGCATTTGCATGTATGACATGTGCATTAAGTAATCATATTTGATTAAGATTAATCAAGAGTATAGAACATTGGATTAGTATTTGCCTTCTAGTAAAGAACTAGCTCCGTATGTTAATGGAATATCTGATAGTTGTATAAACATCAATCACTTCAAAATATTTGGTATTTGTACAAAGTTGGGAAGATTTCCCTTGTACACGAAGTGGTATCTTTGTCTAGTTTGTGATCAGGTAGAATCGGTCTAGCCGAATACACCTACGTACATCTTGGAGTTTTCCTCCTCGATTAGGTTTTCCACTACTGCTCGTAGTTAGCCTCGGAAACATAGTCAATCTTCGCATCTTAGTCAGGTGGGGAACATATTGATTAAGGTTAAGAAGTGAGAGAAAAGAAAAGTTGAGTGATTATGGAGTTAGTATCCTCAGATTCGGTACATTTATCGTCAAGTCTATCTCTAAATAGTTTACCCTCTAGTGTAAAAAAAGTGTTGTCAAATAATATTGAAAATCTTGTAGAAATTACCCATGTACCTATAGAGAATCGTGTATATGAGTCTTCTTTACCATTGTTGAGTCTATACAGTATATATTCTCGTGACCGTTCTTGGACGAGAAGTATTAGGAGTGTGTTATCTACTACTAGGTCTCATATCAAGGAAATCATCTAGAGTTCTAAACTGGAACAGTGTGGTCTCAGGTCTACAACAGCAAAACAGTATATAAAGCTTGAGATTCCTAAGGAGCTGATCGCCTTATGGAGAGCGCACAATCATACACATCTTCATGTTGGAGCTATACGACTTGTTCTTACTTTACATGGATGAAAAGGTATTCCTGCAATAGCCAGGATATCCCTTATTGACACTATCTACACAATATACCAAAATGCTCTTATTGATAACTTGCTTACAACTTTGACAGAGGAAGTGTTATCTTGACTATAGCACCTGATTTCAATATCAAGTTAGACGATCCTACGTTGTTTGAATGTCTACAAGTTCAGATCCAGATCACTAGAGCAGATCAAAATCCTACAGCCATTATGGCTACTTTACATCACCAGATGATCTATCGTCTGCAAAATCATTCTTTGGATTTAAACTTTCCAAATTCTACTTCGGATGCTCTTTACATGGTTGCTGATCAAGCCAATAATCAGACAACAATTCTTCAGATCCAAAGCAATTACCTTCAACAAAGCTTGAAAAGATGATGCGAACAGAATGGATTACCAACTACCAAAAGGTATTTCACGCTCATAGACATTCTTTTCATCCTACAACTCCACCGATTTTGAAGAAACTAAAAGATGGCTCAGTCAAGTCCATCTACACAAAGTTCAGTGACGACACGCCTGGTCCTTCGACATCGGGTTCTACCCTGATGATCCAGCCCATTGAACCTCAAGATCTAGTAGATCTATCTTCTAGGGCAACAAGCCTTACAATCCATCCCATATTTTCTCATACGGAAAGTAAAGACAGTCCTCCTATCCATTATTTTAAATCTAATGGAGATCCAGTCTATGTCAGTCATCATCATGGACATTTTGTATGGGATGTCAACCCATCCATGTGCGAAGTTGATTGTGAGATCTATCTCAATCCTGAGTCAGATAGTGATGATGATGATCTAAGATATCAACGAAGAAGGAAGAAGAAATCAAAGCCCAAATCTCGGTGCTTACCTTCTCGTGAATTTCACCCTCTTGGTGGCAATAAAGATTCAGATCTAGACAATCATAATGGACTATCCATGATAGAATTATCTAGACCAAAGTCTCTTAGAGAGATACTCCAGTCGTCTATGTTTACTCAGACAGATCCCTACATATCTACTGGTGGATCATGCAGATGTATGCCAACAATTCCTGTTACAACTCCTACTCCTTTGCCCTGTATGAAGGTCTTACCAGATGAGGATAACTTTCCTTAATTATCTAGGAGTACTGATGAATCACAGTGGGTTATCTTTAACCCTTATATCAAATCGTCAGGAATTACTTCACAAGGAACACTTGCATCTAATCCCACTGATGAAGTGCTTAACTGGTAGGCATCTAACGCAGTAACACAAAACAAAGTTCTGAGAATGATTGATTCCAAGCTGGATGGAATTAGTCAACAAAAAATCGCTACTCATAAGAAAGTCAATTCTGTTTCAGAACAGATACAAACAATGTATCACTCATACAAAGCTTAGATTCAGTGCCTTGATGCTAAATTGCGACAATACATCTTTGCCTATTATATGGGGCTAGAATTTGAGTTGAAAGTTCATAAGATATAAGAGATATAAGGAATTGTATGACAAAAGGAAGTTGATATGCATGTAGCTCAATCTAAGCAGATATATGGCTCATCTTCTTTAGAGTTTTCAACTCTTCACCCATCATATCCATCTCCTTCGTATCAACGGTATCCAGAAGAAGCTGACTTCTAAAAGGTATTCAAGTTTAACTATCCTTTGATTAAACAGTATATTCATCCTCATACAAATCAAGAGAAGCCTCGACGATCAAAATCAAAGTTTACATCTGATCGTGTGTATAAATCTTGAGTTCCCGAGTCGTTAAAGGTTTTAGAAGCATCATCTTATCATATACCTTTTGAACCAGCTGAACAGTGGAGAAAACCTTTACACATTAATACTCCTCCAAAGTCTCCACCACCAGTACAACCTTCCATCTCATCTCTTGGGAAGGACAAAGCTACTCAGACAGAGTATATGGCTACTCTGACCTCTAAATCTCTTGTAGATGATTCCAGTTCTCAATCAGAGAAAAATGAAGCGGAAAGAAATTCATCTGAACTCTCTGCAACACCAACTAAGTGTTCATCTAAACATATCTCATCAGAGTAATCATGTGAACCAGTCTCTTCACCATTTCTTTAGCTAACTTTACTGATTTTTCAGAATTATCTAATATTCTGATGACTATACCTCAATATATTGAAGTTCAACCAGAAATTAGTGAAGTTGAATCCACAAGTACTGAACCTTTCAAACCTGAACTAATAGCCCAAGTGATAAGTGCAACTGCTTCGACACAGCAGAATACCAAGCCTACTTCAGGTCCTTGGTTTGCATTCGATGATCTTCCACCCCAGAAATGGAGAGATCGAATATATGAATTTGGTGATTGGATTGATCTACAAATGACCAAACCTAATCAACCTCTTTCGGATATTTTGTTTGAATTTACATCTAGGTTTATTGGTACTTTGCGAGAATGGTGGCAAAGTATAAGTGGGTATCAAAGACTTCAGTACATACAAGTGCTAACTACTAGAGCATTACTTGGTATTATCCATAAGGAGTTTTTGGGTGACTGCCAGTTGATTGATAAGCAAATCCATCAAGAATATTTCAAAATGAAATGTTGCTCTCTTGACAAGCATGATATTTAAAAGCATTATAAACACATGATAGAAAGGTATTATCATCTGAATGGATGGAATGACGTTAATTTACGTTACACTTTTATCTCATCCCTTCTAGATGAAATACAAATAGAACTACAAAGGACCATAGCTTCTCTATAAAGAGATATGTCTATTATCTCTCTTGGAGAAATCTATCAACTTGCTTTAGCATCTCTTGATAAACAGCCTCATCTAGTTCTGAAAAAGGCTTGTAAACAGCCTCATCTCTAGATGAAGTGTAAAGATAAACAAACTTGTAAGTGCCATAGCAACAAGAAAGCTCATCAAGCTCAAGTCTACTATGAAAGGAGAAAATTCCATAGGAAGAAAGAAAGGCAAAAAGCCTTGGAAGCAAAACTTCAAAAAGAAGAACATAGGCAAAAAAACATAGATTCATGCGGTTCTTTAAAAAGTCTTCAAATCGCAATAAAGGTTAATGTTTTATCTATGGAAGCTCAGATCACTACTCAAATAGGTGTCCTCAGGCAACTAGGAAAGATGCCAAGTTCTTGGAGAAACTTGAAAAACTTATGCCTATTCATCCTCATAATGCAATGGAAGACATTTTTTAGGAACATTCTAGTAAGGACAATGAAACACAGTTTGCTGTCTCTCTGTCTATATCAGAAGAAGAATCATCTACTGGATCTGCATTTCCTACTGATGATGACTCATTATACATGTTATAGCAGACATGTTTGAAGATTGATTGTAATCCAGTTCAACGACCATACGTCCATATCCAGTTATTTCAATAAGACAAATATGATCAGTCTATTAAGGCCATTGGATTTATGGATATAGGATCAAGCCGTACGATCATGAAGCCCAATATCCTATCAGCAGAAGCATGGACTTCTTGTGATGAACATTTTCTCAAAGCTGATGAAAATAGTTTCAAGATTGGGTTAATAACTAGGAAACGGATTGGCTTTTGTTTCTTTCCTTAATGTATAGTTTGGACTAAAGTACTTGGAAGCAATATACCAGGACCAGATATCTTAATTGGAATGGATACGTACAGTAAAGCATCACCTTTACAAATCCTACCCACAGGCCTCAAGTATCGAAACCTTTTCAGTCCATACACTAATATAAAAAATGTGTTTGAACTAACCTCAGTTCCTGCACATTACACTGGACTTCAAGATAAACTGATGAGCTATTGTCCAGAGGCTCATTCATAGTTTACTTATCCATATCCTCTATAGAAGAATGCTAACTTATTCATAAGTCTACCTTTCAAGAAGAACGAGGATATAAATCCTACAAAAGCAACACATCCAAGGATGAACCTGATGACTTAAAGCTAGCACAAGATGAGTATGCAATCCTCTTGCGGCAAGGATTGATTAAGCCCACAAAGTCGGATTGGGCTTGTCAAGCGTTATATGTCAACAAGCATTCAGAGAAAAAATGTTGTAAAAAGAAATTAGTCATTGACTATAAGCCTTTTAATGCTTTCCTACAGGATGATAAGTTTTCTTTACCCAAAATTAGTACACAAGTACTATTTCTTAAGGAAGTTGTCATATTTTCAAGGTTTGATCTCAAAGTGGGATTTTGGCAATTGGGTATTCGCCCTGAAGAACGTTACAAGACTACATTTTGCATTCCTAATGCTCAGTACCAATGGACTTTGTTGCCATTTAGACTTAAAATCGCTCTATCACTGTTTCAGAAATCCATGACCAAGATCTATGAGCCTATGCTCAACAGTGCATTGATTTACATCGATGATATCTTACTGTTTTCACAGACTCATAAGCAACATCAAGTCTTATTGGATAAGTTTTTGGATTTTACAAAACAGTATAGGATTATGCTTTCGACCTGAAAAAGCACAATTGGTACAAAAAAAATTGAATTTCTGGGTTTGCAATTGAAAGATGGATTCTGTCAGCCAGGTCCACATATTGCTAAGGAATTATTACAATTTCTGGATGAACATCTCACTATGAAACAAATTCAGTAATTCCTCGGGATTGTTAATTACAGCAGAGATTTCATACCTCATGTGGTCACCTACACTTCACGCTTATCTAAGCTTTTACGCAAGAATCCACCATTATGGGAAAAGGAATAAACTACAGTTGTCAAGCATCTCAAAGATATATGTTAGAATCTTTCTCTGGTAAAGCTTTCTGATATTCAAACATTGACAGTTATCAGACATCTGAACACTACAATTTTAGCTACATTGCTTAGGCAACATCCACCTTGGCCTCTAGATACTCTTTTTCACTATAAGTATCTTCCTTCTCTACAACAAAATCATAAAAAGATTTTTGATTTTACTTTAGCTTTACGGCAATTTGGTAGAATGGATAGCATTAGTCTTTTTGCTCTTACTAAAAAGGCATTTCGTCCTTTTACTAGGTCTCCTATTAGTGTTTTTGAAGTTGCCTCACTTACTCGTAGTAGTTTATTCTATTACTTGCATCTTTTTCTGCATGAACATAATTCTATTGGAAATCCTGTTATGTTCAACATCAAAGCACCATACCAAAATGTGATTCTTCTTCAAGAACCTTTATCTGAAAACACATTATGGTATCTTTAGGCACTATCTGCTTTATATGCCTGTGCTTTTACAATTTCTCCTCTTCATCTGTATCAACATCTATGTAATCCTGATAATGGGAGTTCCTTATTAAAGACATTCTTAGAATGGTTCGAACCTTTAGCCCAATGGAAGCAACAATGTGATATCATCATTCAACAGAATCATCTTTGGATAGCTACAGCACACAGACAGAATACACAATGCTACTTCATTGTACATCGTCCTTACAGAGAAACCTCTACTAAAGTGCTTTACACTGAACAACGTGTCTAATTTTGGCATACATCTTTATATTGGCCACGACATAAAGAGAATGTGTCAATCTCTTTAAGGAATTTACTTAAGGAGCTTAATCACTTTCTAAACAATCTAGTATTAATTACATCTATTGGACCACATGTTGTAGAATTCATGCCTGGTGAACCTGAAGCACCAGAAGTTGACATTCTTGGTTCAAAAAGTCCTGAATACACAAATTCAAGAGAAGAAGAGGAGTGTAATGTCTCACAAACTACAGGACCTTCTTAATCGTTCAACTCAGTTTTTCAAGAAGCTCAGAATCTTAATGAAGATACTCCTAGCATTGACGAAGATCAATTCCTACACGAGCTACACATGGCAGAATTCAATAACAACAAAAGAAAAAGACACCATCATGTTGATACTGATAACTCAAGCGATCCAAACTCTCCATCCAATCTCCAAAGTTGGCACTCACCTATTCGCCATCAATAATTTCTTGGATACTTTGGAACAATTATTACATAAGAAAAACAATACAACAGACCATACTTCACCCCTGTAAAGTAAGCACATCTACTGACACAACAACTGACATGATAAAAGATGGACATGCATCGCCATCAACAACTGTTGAAGATTCCATCTTATCATCTTTTGTTTTTCACTTTTAGTCTTTTCTACTGTTGTCTTTTAGACTTTTATATCTAAGCACTGTTTGCTTTAGGACTTTTGTTAAAGTAGATTCCTTTTGATAAGGTTAGGTAAAACAGTCCTTTACTTTTGTTAAAGTGTAATGATTATGTCTCTAGGTAGATTTACATTCTTACCCCTGACCTCGCCTATAAAAGCAAGGTTTAGTTTCAGTTCTAGGGTAGACGGTTTTACTACATAGAGTAGCTTGTACATAAAACGTAGTGGAAAATGAAGAAACTCTCTTTCTTCAATCTTCTTTCTCTTTCTTAAACACTTTACAACCTTAAATCATATGTTGCCTCAGTGTCTAAGATTATAGGATGAGTATGCTCTACACTCACCTTCTATAAGGATCTTATGTATCAGAAAATCAATGACAGTCTAGAACTGTTGCCTTGAGTCAGAAGCATTAATGGGGAGTGAAGAGTAAGAGTATGGTAGTGAAGTAGGGCTCCTAAAAGGCGTGAGCCGTAAAGCCCGTGTGAGCTGTGAGAAAGGTGTGAAGGGTAGTAAGTCTCCTATATCTAGACCTACATAGTACTTCATACTTCCAATCCAACTTTGGCTAGTCGATGGTTTACCCAATTTGGTGGTTTAGAAGGGTGTTAACCATGAGGGTTAGCCAAAAAAAGTTCATGGTTTCCCTGTGTGCCCTTAAAAGTCCCGGAGGACCATCTGTTAACATCCATTTCTCGACATAATACTGTTAACAATTAACTTGTATCCCTGTAGTGAACTTATATGGGGTATTTATTTCCATACCCAACATTGCAATAAATAGGAGTTTTGGCTCTTTTTTCGCTACGATTTCTTACTCTTTCGTTATGAAATTTTAAAATCATAGCCTATTAAAACAATACCTTTAATTTAAAACATTTCATTGGTTTCTTAAAATTATTAGTTACATTTAAAATAGGCCACATTTTATATTCATATCTAATCAAATTTGGCCAAACTTTTTAGCCGTGAACTTAGTTTTGTAGCATAAGGTTTTTAGCTACGAAATATTTTTCGTAGCTAATAAGATTTAGCAATCTGTTTTATTGCAAACTTATTTTTGTAGCATAATATGTTTAGCTACAAAATATTTTTTATAGCTAAAACACAAATATGTTCTAGATCCTATAACTATCAACTATGAAAATAAATTTGGTAGTTAAAAATCTTTTGCTACGAAAATGTTTTTGTAGAGAAAAGAAGAAGAATAAAAAACAATGAAAACAACATTATTTTTTCCACTGAAAGGACATCATTTTGTCCACTAAAATGATGTCATTTTCTCCATATTGATAACCCAAAGACACTACCTCTGATTTTTCTTTGCCTATCTTCATCTTACAACAATTTGCAACATTTATACTGCCTATTCACCAATTTGCAACATTTGTACTACCTATTCAAAAGGGTTCTTCTTTTCTTGGTAATTATGTTTTCAATTCATTCTTAGTTAATGGAAGTTAAGGCTGAGTCAATTAGTTAATGTAGAGATGTGATAGGTGTTAATTGGCTTTTGATGGGCGTGAATAATGGACTGATGTGCTTACTTTTCTCACCTTTACCCACATCTCTCTTTATGCCAACCTTCATTTCTCACCGTTGCGTTGTGTTACTGTAAGTTGAAAAATAGGGATTATACACCTAAATGCTTGTACAATTTGTATCTATGATATTATTAGGAAGATTTCTACTTTGACAAGTAGGGTCGGGGTGAAGATCCTAATGGGTTTAAATGAAATCTTTGAAACTTTTAGAAGTCAGATCTTATTAATGGAACCTTTTCCTAGTATTAATTATATATATTCACTAGTGTTGAGAGATGAGAAATAGAAATATAACAATCTTTCTATACCTAAAGTTTTTTAGAGTTTTGTTATGCTTCTTAAGTTATTATCAAAGTTTTTGAGAGTTCTATTATGCTAATTAAGAATGATGATATTAATACTCTAATTACAAATGCAGTTTGATAAGAGATGCTGCTCATGATAGGGAAAGCAGACACTGAATCAAATCTTATAGTTATTACTTCTAAATTTAGAGGTCTGTTTAAAACTCCTTGTTTTAATTCTTGTGAAAGTCTGAGTAAATCTTAGATATATGGATTGTAGACATAGTAGCCACCAACCATATGACACCACTTCTAAAATTACTCTCCCAACCTATCAAATTATGAACACCAATACCAATATTTTTGCCTAATGTTAAGTATACCTTTGTTACATATACTAGAGATGTCAAATTGCATTCAGATATGTCCTAACAGAAAGCTTTATAGGTGCCAAAATTTAAATATAAATTGTTATTCGTTAACAAACTAATAAAAGTCTTAAAGATCATAGTGGCATTTGACCCTACTGGATATGTGTTTTGGGCCCCAAGTAAGGTCATATTAGTTAGTAAAGAACAAATAAGACTTTACCAACTTGATGATTCTAGTTTTTTGATTGCACCATCCCAATTGTACTTTATAATGAAGGATGAACAATTGTTATTAGAATTTGCACAAAATTTCATGTTCACATTGCTATTGGAGTTAAATAAAGGAAATTTTTTTATTCAAATGTTGTTCTTCTATTTGGAACAATAGATTGGGTTCATACTTCCTATTATAAGATAGCTCATATTTCTTAATTACAAATCCTTCTACCTAAAATTCTTTATCCAATTTGTCCACTTGCAAAAAAAAAAGAAGAAGAAGAAGAAAAGATTACCCTTTTTTAGAAGCATCATGGTCTTTCAAAGGATGTTTTAGTACATTTTTATTTATGGGGGGCCTTAGGTGAAAACTTTAAGTAGAACTCAATATTTCTTAACTATCATTGATGATTTTTCACGTCGTGTATGGACATATCTGATGCAATATAAAAGAAAACTTTTCCACACCATTGAACACTTTAATAAACTCATTGCAAACTAGTTTTAGACCACAATTAAAACTACTTATAGATAATAGCACTTAGTTTATAATCATCAAATGGTTGAAATTTTTATCAAGTGCTATAGGAATTTTACATCAACATAGTAGTCCTTATGCACCTTATCAGAAAGGAGTGGTTGAAAGAAAATATAGGCAATATTTAGATGTTACTAAAGCCGTGAGATTTTAAATAATAAGAAACTGTGCTTTATGTTAGAAATAAGTTGAAACTTCTTCAGTTTAAAATTTAAGTATTATAACACAACATATTACTTATATAACTTGCTTTAGATATGTATATAATCATAATGACATGTTAGGACACATTTGGAAGTGGTTTTTATATTCTTGCTTTATAAAAATGATTGTACCTATGGATTGGAGATAAGTTCATGCTTCTTATTCAAAGCTAGCTCATTTTTCTTAACTGTAAAACATTATGTTGTCATATATCTTAATATAGGGTTTGTCATAATTTGCTAACTAATTGCATTCTTTGGTAGAATTCAAGCTTAGTATGTCAATTTTGATTTACCATTATGTTATTTACAACCTAAATTGCATTTAGTAAGTTAGTAACTTAGTTATAATTGTATATCTACAAAGAAAAAGTTAAATGACTCATCAGAAATGATCCAGTTAATATGTAGAAGGAGTGAAGACTTTTATAAAATTTGTAAAAAAATAAAATATGTTTAAAATGTAAAATTTTTTGTCCACACATAGATTGCTTAAATTTTAACAATCAAAGTCAAGATGAGGTGTATAATTGTTAGTAGTGTGCCCTAGGCCAATGGATATTTGTGATTCATGTATTAACATTATGACTTGTTAATAATATATTAT
>JAOQMP010000006.1:20850853-20861468 GCA_027563575.1 Erythroxylum pedicellare
GCTTGCTCATCAAAGAGCTCCCTAAGATGATAGACTATGGTATGAGCATCCATAGCCTCGTGCTGCTTTTGCAGCTCTAGTGATATAGTGGCTAGCATAATACAACTAGTCATCTTGTTATCATCGAGATGCTTCCTATATGCTCTCCGATCATCATCAGAAGCATCAGTACTAGGGGGATCAAGAAGTAGTTCTTCTAAGACATAACCAAGCTTCTTAAACTTGAGAACTATTCTCAAGTTCCTGAGCCAGTCAATGAAGTTTGGTCTAGTCAACTTGTTAGCTTCCATCAATGATCTTATATTCACACTAGTACTCATAGTGTTGACTCGGGCAATAGTAACCTATCGTCAAATAGAGAAAATTAGAATGTACTTAAATGCATGTCTATAAGGACTTTAATAATATGCATTATAACTCCCACTATTTTCACAATTTCATAACCCTCAATATAAATCTGAGAGAACTCGTAAAGAAATTCTTCTGGTGGGTCGATATCTAATTTCCTTAAGAATGACTTTGGTTTTACTTAACAAGCTCCTTAGTTCAACCAGTAGGTATCGATCATACCAATTGATCTCCAATGCAACTATCAAATCTAGTGCTATCAACTGTTGATGTGTGCAAACTCATTGGGCTGTTAGCTCTTGACACGTGTACACCTAATGTACACTACCCAACTTCGCCTCTATCTACGTTGATTTTGGATTTGCCCAAAAAACCAACGCTTCTAGTTAAAATCAACCCATTAATCTAAAAATCCTATTTCTATGGTTCGAACATGTCTGTGTAGAGCAGGCTTAGGTTTGCTCAACAACCCTATCTTTAAAAAGACTTTCGTTCTCGCCACATTAAAGGAAGACGTTAGTTTTAATATTCTAAATGAAGGGTTTTACTAAGGTCTATATATAGCTTGACACGTGTACATCTAATATGCACCACCCAACTTCGCCTCTGTCCACATTGATCTTAGGTTTGCCCAACAAACCAACACTTCTAGTTAAAATTGACCTATTAATCTGGAAATCCTATTTCTATGATTCAAACATATTCGTTTAGAGCAGGCTTGGGTCTATCCAACAACCCTAACTTTAAAAGGACTCTAGTTCTCGCCACATTAAAGGAAGACGTTAGTTTTAATATTCTAAGTGAGGGGTTTGACTAAGATCTCGTCTAACTTAGATGGTCTTATACATATAACTCATATATATACATATAGTTAGTATAAATACATGACATGATATGGACTACCCAATCAAATTGGGCCTAAGCCCATAACCATCTATCATGCAAACCCCCAAATTTTCCTAACCATGCATTCTCTAATGCATATTTGTAAACACATAATTTTAGTTATGACATCTTATGGATCCTAACATGAAAGCCTAATCTAACATTTGGATCTAAGCCTAATCCAACACTTAGATTTACTATCTTCCTTTTACTAACTTGGTTAAAATTATTATTGTATGTTATTTCGATTGGAATTAATATTAATCAAATTAACATGAATTTCTAATTTCAGAAATTAATTTATAATTAATTTACCTTAAAATAATTATTTGATGTCCAAAATTAAACAACTTAAATTTTGTCATACATGCTAATTTTTCTAGTCTTACTAGAAAATCTATTGATCTACTAAAATCAAATCAAAATTAATTTCTATAATTTCCAAAACATCAAATCATAATTTCAAGCATCTCTAGGTCATTTTATGATGAACAAAATAATTTAGGAATCACCAAAAAATTATCCTAATCACCAAAACACCGATAAGACACCAAAAATGACAAATATGACTTCTAAAATTTTCTAGAAATCAAATTTTGAGCAAAATCATATATACATGCATCAAACATCAAATTAACACATTTTTATCACATAAAAATATTTTTAAGGTTCTAGAACCGAAATATAAACATAAAAAAATATCAAACAAACAGATTCTACAATTTCTGAAAAACTATCCAGATCTGAAAAATTGTTTGATAAAATTATTTAAAACATTTTTAATAATTATACAAAAATTAAGGAGGCATAAATACATCCCAAATATGTTCACATAATTTTTTCAAAATCAAATTCCACGAAAATCATGTGTAACCTCATCAGTTTAGTCGATAGACATCACATGCCCAACAGAAAGATAGATTTCATACATGTTCTTGTAAAGTTGAAATTAAATATTTTAATCACATTAAAAATATTTTCAATCACACTAAATCATTCATTTACATCTTATGAACAGATTGGTGTAAGAAAATAGCGAAAACCATTTTTCTATAAAATTATTTTTGAACAAAACATTACAGGACTCTAAGTTGTCACAACCATGAAAACAGTTTTCACATGTCATGTATTCTCCATCTAACAAGGCACAAGATGGCTCTGATACTACTGTTAGGTTTCGATCATGCATCTCATACATAATATATATAAAATATGCAGTAGAAATAAAACAGAACCTCAAAACCCAGATCTACTCATGTATATAGATATAGAAAAACAAAAACATAAAATGTAAGATGTTTACATACCTTTCTAACAATCTCCTTCGTTCTTTAATCTTCTCTGCGTTGGGTTGTCGTAAATCACAACGATCAATGCAGATCGTCTATAATGAAAGTCCACACAAAGATAGAAGGATGAAACCTCACTAAGAGATGGTTAGAATTTTTTTTTTTTGTGCTAGCAAATCCAAGAACTCTTGAGAGAGTTAAAGAGCAAAAGTTTATGTGTGTAAGAAAAAGAACCTTTCTTTTTCTCTTTTTTATTATGTCTTACACAAGATGCACGAACATCATCTCAATTTTCTGCACCATTGGCCTTCCATAACCGCCATCACTAATGGAAAGTTATGGGAAGTTAATGGTCATGAATAATATGCATTAATGGAAGTTATAAGAAGTTAATGACCATGAATAACATGCATTAATGGAAGTTATGAGAAGTTAATGACCATAAATAATATGCATTAATGGAAGCCAACAACACTTGTTTCTAATCCATTCCATGCAACATTTTCTATCGTGATCACATCGCGAAATACTCTCTTATATCTTGAATCACCATTCAAGACCATTTTACTCATCCTTCGGATCTACTATGTGTGTAACCCATTAGGTTCTTGGTTATGTTAAAGCCCACTTAAATTAACACTTAATTCAAGTAAGTCAAGAGTGGTATCTAGTAATATGTCATGACCCTCAATTGACCGAAAAGTTTGTGATTTGACTACGAACCCTTCTAAACGCAATGTTGCCATAAAATTTGTCCTTTCACCATCTATACCCCACTTAGCTTAGAGTATGGTCAAAGTGTCAACACCTATTAGACTAACTACATCACATCTAGTCTAAGTGTTATTAGATCTTGTCCTGAGGATCTCATCACTCTATGTATTATTGAAGACTCTCTTCTTGACACATACCTACTCTGGCCAGAGACTCCATAGTAATGACCCCGACAAGAAGCTGAAGGTATCATCTCCTCCTATTAGGAGTGGTGAATCCTTTATTGGCTACTCAATTGCCTCCGAATACCTCAAGTTGTACCCAATCACCACCTTATAAGTAACCCCTGAAAGGCACCGATGAATGGAGTTAAAGCACAAGATCAGTATCCAAAATATCCTTAAGCACCTCAAGTCAAAGGATACTTGCACCATTGCTATGATGTGATTATCATTGACACTAGAATAGAATATCCATATGATTGTCTCATAGTAGGTCAATCCAATGTACTTACTACCCTTAGTAAGCATCCACATGTTAACTCTAAACAAATCATGTCTACTGCTTATGAGATCTACTACTTAATCTAGTCAAAGAATATAACATGCACTAGTCTATCTGGATTAATGATATCCTATCTCATTAATCCTATGACTAGGAAAGTTTAGATATTGTAATAATTACACATGATAGGAATCTCATTATCATGATCTCATCATGATTTCCTCCATGCTATATTTTGTATCAAAAACTTCATTAAATCAATTTAAGATCAAAAACAAATCCATAAATGTATGAACATCGAAATAATGAAAATGCCTTTATTAATCATAAAATGATTTGTACAATAAGTGATAAAGGTGATTGCCTTTAGACCACTTCTCTAACATGTTCAACCATTTCTTTTATCTACATTGGTCTCTTCCAAATTAGATTCTCCATTTCCTTCTTAAGTAGCTCCATTTTACTTATACAATGAAATTGTTTCCTTTCCATTATCCTTTCTAAGACAAATGTTTATTGCTTAGACAAATCTCTCCTTCTCTATAAGGAGGTTATTTATAACACCTTACTCTTATAAGACATGTACTTGACATCCTGAGGGACATCCAAGCACGAAGCCCGTAAGAATGGCATGCTAAAATAGTCATCGATTAAAACTCATTGCAAATTGTTTGAAATAATGTACATATATGTAAAAAATCAATAATCAATTTTGATCCAACCTATTTATAAAAAATTTCAGTCACAAAAATTACAAACATTATTGAACTCATCAGAGTTTCAGTAATCACTTGGGCCCATTACAGAACAAAACACTTGTAATCATAAAGTCACATCATTACCAAATCATAAACATACACTTTGTACAATTCTTGTGGAACATTCAAAAACACAAAATTCACTGAAGACATATACAGGCGCACACTGATCCTAACCTGGAACTCTTACTCGGAGCCTCTCTAGAGTTCGTTACTAAACCCTAAAAGCCACGTTGCAATTTTTGATGAGTTTTGTTAACTCAGTTGAGTAACCATCCTCAATGGCTCACTCAGATAACAAAATTCATTCATTATATAATCACACTGTTCATATAGTCAAATAGTTCATATCAATTTATCATTACGTTTTAGCTTTGCAAATCATTCAACTAATTTCAATCATATATGAATGCTATATGCATGAGACTCACATTTGTTTTTATTATTATGACCGAGAGCCTATCACATACATATACAAATATTGGCCTATTGGGCTCAGCCAGAATAGAATTACAAAGCATAGCTCTATGTGTAGAAACAGTAATCATGGAGCAAAAGCTCTATGTGTAAGCGCTTTCATACTGGCTAGTTCGGTCATAACACGTTTAGCTAAGCATGCGTTTATGAAATGCATCAAATACAGAATTAAGTTATGTATAGAAGACATTCATAATTCACAATCAAAATCTCGTAGTCATCGGACCTAAGTCCAGAATTCAACTTTCGTTGAGAATTCAAATATTATTCAGAGGTCATCAAACATAAATCTGGTATTAAACTTTCCAGTTGACAATCAGAATATTCAAGTAGGTAGTCTCATTCACATACAAGTAGCACTTCCAATGATATTCACATGCATCGAACGCCTCGGACAATTATTGTCCGAAATTCAGTACACATTCATTAGTATCAAATTTAATTCAATTATAAACAAAACAAATCAAGGTGAGACAATCTTAGGTTACTCATAGTTCACTCCAATATGCTATTGCCTGGATGGTCCAACAATATCCTACTAGTGTCCAATATGCTCCTCTATATCATATAAAACACATTTACATATATCATAATTTTGCATAAATGTATAAGTCTTACTTTATGCACATCAATGTATAGACAATATGTAAAATGCATGTTCAATGACAATTCTAGGTATCTTATCTAGATTTTGCCGCCATATCATTCAGATAGCAAAACCCTCATTAATATAATTTGTACTTAAGGTTTGAACCATAATAAAACAATGTGAAACTAATTTCATAACCCAATTTATCATTTCAAATTGTTTTCTTATAATATACTTTCGGTTCAACTTTACATAATTATTCTGATAAGGTAAACGACAAAATTAGGCAACACATTCTTTTTGGAAAATTGTTCTTCAATGTTTTATATTTCTAATGAGACCAAGATCATTCAATTTGGTTCATTATTCTATGAGTTATGCTCAAAATACCATAGACTGTGTACATTTGAAATTTTAGTTAGTGCATGATCATGCATTCAAGTTGTACACTTCATATCTTTGAATTCCAATATCCAAAACTTACAAACTTTGTATCAATCAAAAGCTAAGGGAATAAGCTATAACTGTTGTGAAGTCATATTTGTCTGATTCAGCCTATATTAATAGAGTTTATTCAATAAAAATAGGACATGATTTCCTTCCCTAGTAGTGCTATTGCCTATGTCAAGACTTACTTTCAAGCTCAATTTCCAGACCCTTAAGGACAGAATTAAAATTCAATTTCTTCTTAACATTTGTAGCCAAATGTTTCTAGTTTAATTTAAATTAATAATCATTTAAGTTTTAAATATATAGGTCAAAATATGGCCAAAATACCAAAGCATGTTCAATAAAAACATTCCAGTTATCAAATTCTAGCACACCTCAGCATTTTCATTTATGCACCCCCTTTCGGGATAACTTTGCATGGTCATTATGACAAGGAAAATGGTGTATTTCAGTAACACTTTCTTCTAAAAAATTGTTAAACTATGTTTCTAGTTTGTAACAACACTAGAATCATACAATTTGGTTCAGTATACTGAAAGTTTTGTCCAAAGAGTTCAAACTATGTTTAAATTGTAACAAAACTCCTAACTCTACTTCCAGCCAGATTTTGAAATGCTTAGGGATAGAATTAACATTTGAATTCTTCAGAAATGTTGTATACATATGTCTGTAATTTAATCTGAATTAAGAATAAACTCATTCAGAAATCAACAACTCAAGTTATAATCAAAATACCGAAGTCTATTCAATGAAAATTCTCCTGTTCATAATATTCCAGTATACATCTTCACCAATATCTCATATATGTCATTCCAATTAAGGCATAATTCTTATACTACCAAACATATCATAAAGATCAGATTGTCACTTACTTGTTAGGCTTTCAATTCAACTCAAACTTCAGATAAAATCAAGTCTTCATACAAACAAAATTCATCACAAACTTATGATGAAAATAGGTTGATTTTGGACAACAAGATGAAGGTAACTTTCAGCTGGTTTTCTTGGCTATTTTGTGTAAGGTAAAAAGATGGTTTTGGTGCAAAAAGTTAGATAAGGTTCAGGCAAATTATAGAGGAGAAATTTGGAGAAATTTCGTGGAGTAAGGTGAGAGAAACAGCAGAAACATTGCCGTTGGAATTTGCCCCATCAACATGCTAGGTGTCAACTTTACAACACAACATTTGTCCTAAGGCATGTCTTACATTTGCCTAATCAAGATGTTGCCACTAATCCACTCTAGATGCTGCAATTTGTCACTAATTAATCAGTCCATATGTCTGCTAATTATTAGTCCACTAGTCACACAATAATTGATCCATTTGTCATTTAATTACTAGTCCATTTGTCACTAATTAACTATCCCAAATGTCACTCAATTTTAAGCTTAATCATCCAAAATTTTCATGTATCAAATTATCCTACCACTTTGCATTTGTCCTAGTCCAAATGTACCTCAAATTCACCAAAAAATCCAAAATAATGCTAATGGTATCCAAATAAATTTTTAACCCAAATAACTCACAATTCACATTTTAATCACATTTATTAATCAATTATATTCGAAAAATGTCGAATGCATGTACATTCATATTCATATGCAAAAATGTGCATGTCATATTTAACTAAAGCATGATGTGAATTTCCTAATTTCTCAGTACTTTCTCATAAATCAAAATTCTAGCCTTAACATGGGTAATGGGATGTTACAATTCTCCCCTCCTAATAAAAAATTTTGTCATCGAAATTCTTACCTGAATGGTCGAATAGGTAGGAGTACTGATTCCTCATATGCCCCTCTGTTTCCTATGTGGCTTCCTTATTTAAATGATTCTTTTCCACTTGATTATAGTCAATGGAATCAATCGGATTTCCAATTAGTTATCTAGACATCACACTATCTTGTCTATTTCCTCAATATATTTCTGATAACTCAAAATTATCATTTCTTATGCTGACAATAAATCTTAGTCAAATCATATCAATATTTCTTAGCATACTCACACATCACTCTTTATACATTTTAAACATGTTTCTTGGTGTTACAAACTTATATGTTATGGTCCTATTTTATAATAATTTCAGGTGGACCAATTTACGTTAGCTTAGCTTATACTTTTTCCTAAACTAAGCACACCTTAGCAAGGTGATACTTTAAAAAACAATTCATCTATTGCTTGATAATTCACATCTCCTTAATGTTAATACACTTAACTCATGTGTCTATCTCACTTTATTCTAGATCTTCGGTGTTGATCCACCTAATTCATTTGCCTTTCTTGAGTCAGTTAATTTCTAATACACATTAATTTAACTTATCATCAACATCTCCCATCAATTCTGACCTTGAACTATTTTTAGGCCTTATTCATCCAAATGTAAAGGTTGTCGACTCTTTTTTTCATATAACACCTCATATGATATTCTAATGATCTCACTATGATATTGATTATTATACTTAAGGTCAATTAAGACTAAACTTTGTCCTCATGTTCCTATGAACTCCATAATATAAACTTTAAGCATATCTCTAATAGTTAAGACTATTGGCAACAATTACATCTAGTCACTTGTTTTTTTTTTTTGACATCCATAGCCATCAAACATTATTTCATCATATTCCTACTAAAATGTATAGCATAAGTTGTTGTTTGTGCTTTCTCTAACAATCTTTTACTAAATCATCTTTATTGTGTACACAATCTTCATATAACAAACACAAGGTATCAATTTCCTATTCAAACTTAAAATTCGGTTTCATTATCAATTTTCAATTTCCTCAATAAAATTCACAATTTTTGAATCCTCAATTTGGGTTTTGCTAATCTTTTCATGCGAAACTGATTTTAAAATCGTTAGCTAATAGTACTTTGATTTGCCCAAAAGTCAACTCAATATTCTACGCTCTTCAATGCACTAGATTTAGTAACCACAATATCTGAATTTGTGATATTCCTTTATTGAATTTTCTATTCAAGAGTCAAATATGTATACTGGATTTACCAAGATAGTAGTCATGTGTACAATCATCGTCCTTCAATACTTTTATCCATTGTCTCAGTGTCGTATAAAATTCTTTCAAACTCACTAAGTACCTCAAACTTTATTGATCTATATATTTATATAAACTATCCAAGATGTCTCACTGTACATATAATGTCTCCAAGTTGTCAAAACAATGGTTATTCTAACAAATTTCAAATCATATATCAAATATTCAACTCATGAGATTTTATTTGTCTCTATGCATACCAAATCACAAAGTGCATCTTAATTTATAATGTGAGACAATGTTGTATATTACAAAATCTCCAAATTTGTTTTTATTTGTTGTGATCGAGTGCCTTTCAGATACAAAATACAGATACTGGCCATTAGGCTCAGTCTAAAACAGAAATCACGGAGCAAAGCTCTACATGTAGAATTCTGAGCTTAAAGCGCTTTTACACAAGCTATTATGATCACAACACCTTTATCTGAACAGGAATTATATGCAATGCTTCATATAATAGAATATGTCATGTATAGCTTTCACTTTTAATGCACAGACAGAATTTCATATTCATTCCAAATTGTAGAGTTTTTAAGTAATCAAAATATTCTTTTCAACTTTTCGAATACATTCAAAATAACTTTTTGAATACATTCAAATACCATTTATGATCATAGTCACTATTTAATTCAAGAAAAAATAGCCTTCAAAGCTATAATAATGTTGGAGGCATTGTCAATGCAAACAAATATTGCCAAAACTCTATGTACTCACGATTAGTTCTCCTCAATGAAGTAAAATTATCTCATGTTGTTTTTGGTTTTCCCTTATTGTTTCATTTTCTCGAATGATTTTCTCCTTTCATTCGACATTCTCTGATTACCCATTGATTTATTGCAATGTCGAACCATTATTACTATTTTCTCCCCTCATTTCAATTTATTCACAATATTAACTTCTTGTGTTGGCAACACATTCATCAAATCAAATTTATATTCCCTGAACATATTTGCGTAATGTAATGTGGGGCTAAGTTCTCCTCACATTAGCAAGAGTGTCGCCTCAATTTCAAAAATCCAATCACATAGTTAGATACTTTACATCAAACAAAATGCATACACTCTCAATAGCATATTCTATATCTATATCACATTCGGGGATATATATTACCACAATATACGACTGATGTCGTATTATATAATACATTCACCAATTCAAAGGCATTAAATCATTGTTTCATAGCCGACCATATACTATTTCCTGTATCTACATATCCACAAACTTTCATTTTCTCACGTTCAGATAGATCATTATTCTTCCTATTACTTCCATCAATTCAAACACTTAACAAATGCTCATGTATGTGACTCGTATACATGCAACTTAGACTGAGGATCAGTTGTTACTTCCTGCTATGACATGACTAAATGCATGTAACTTGACACATATTTCGAAAAATGCCCATGTAAGATACTAAATCTGGGCTCTGATACTAAAATGTAACACCCCACTATCACAAGACATGTATTCGACATCCTGGGTGATATTCGAGTACGAAGCCCCCAAGAGTGGCATGCTAGAATAGTCATCGGTTAAAACTCATTACAAA
>JAOQMP010000006.1:20861568-20877444 GCA_027563575.1 Erythroxylum pedicellare
AAGAGAAGAGTTTTCATTTTAGCCAAAAATATCTTTATTAGGTGATGATTTAAGGTAAGTTCATTCTTAATCCTTTGGATTTTTAGAAGGGTTTTAGTTCATGAAGCTTAGGAAATGCATGAGTTTAAGTATTCTAGAATCAATTTTAGTGAATATGTTTTTTGGGTTCTCAATTTGTATTCCTATTGAATGAAATTTTTGTCAATGTTAAAGGGAATCAAGAAAGGCAAGAGGATCAAGAGGAGAGGCACCTTTAAGCAAAGAATCCAGGTGGGTTACATGTTTATAGTTGAGTTAATGAGCTATGAATATTTTTTCAAATCAATAGAGTTAAATGATTTTAATTGCTTTATAAATGTTGCATTTATTACTTCTTAAATGATTTACCAAATTGCTATATGTTTGGTACATGAATCTTGTTGATGATTTATGAAATGAAGATGGAAATGGTATTTAAAATATATTATGCTTATGGAAATCATGTTTCAAAATGTGCCTTTTGGGTAATATGTTTACAAGTCATGAAATTCTTGTTTATGTGGGTTTGTGGTGGTCCATTATGTTATGTCATGTGCACATTAACTATGTTAAATGCTTCTCCTACCTGCCCGCTAGTGGCATGCATCTCTTTCACGGACTCCCTTATGTTTATAAACTTCTCAAAACTATTATGTGGATTTGTGATAGTCCATTATGTTATTATTGGAGATTTGCAAGAACTCCCACATGTTTATGGACCTACCTAAACTATTCTGATTGCTTATGTGTTTATTATTTGTTGACAAGTTTGGTGAATACATGACTTATGTTGTTTGTGAATTGTTTGACAAGTTGAGAATTTGAGAAATACGTGTTTTATGGATGCGATGCAAATTTACTATGGCAATGAATATTTTCAATGGTTTCAACCTCATTCCTCCCTATCTCCAGTGATGAGCAAGAGATCGAGTGATCGAGAGTGAAGGCATCACTCCAATTCTACATATTTTTGTATTTTAAGTTAGTTTATGGAAAATACAAGGCTTTAGCCACATTTCAAGTATTACTCATTCATGTATATTTTGGATTTTGGGTTATGAGACCAATGATGTATTATGGATTGAAATTCCCATTAAAGCTTTGTAAAACTCTTTTCTTTGATGTTAGTGAAATATATTTATGTTTTGCTCATGAATTTCCAAGTTTTTGCATTGCATTCTTAAGTATTTCATAGGGGTAAAATCTATGTTCTGACTTCATGGAAAAAACTGTATTAATCTAGGCTGATTTATACAAAGTTATCTCTTTGAAAGTTGTAGTTTATCCTCTTAGCTTTCTAACGATACAGAGTATGAAATCTTTGGATGTCGGAGTTGAAAGATATGTTCTTTATAATTTAGTGTTGATTTGATGGGTTTGTGTTGTGGATTCGAAGGTTTCGTCATGGTGAAATCAGACTTTAGACGCAACGAACCTTTCTGAAAGGTGTTTTTGGCTAAATCTTGTAACTTCGCCACAATGAAGCTAGACTTTTGCCGTGGCATATTTTTCTCGAAGGGTGCGTTTGCTCGACCTTGAGACTTTACCTCGATGAAACCAAACATTGGCCTCGATGAACTTTTCTCGAAAAGTCCTTGGTTTTCGTCGCAGTGAACCTGCCAATGCTGACACTAAAATTCTCCTTATAAATTGAAGTTTTCAACTTCCCTCTCGCATGACCTTCACCTAACCGTCTCAAATTGTGGCCTTGGGATTTTGTAACGAGTCCCGACCCCAATAGATAAGTTTAGGTTGTTAATTGATGTCATAACTTAAGGAATGCATTGTCTTGATATCAATGTATTGAAATCTAGAAATTTATCAATTTTTATGAGAGTAAAGGTGCGCTTATGAATGCAAATATGATCTAAAGGGTATGAGTAATGTATACTAGGTATGAATGAATGAGAATTGGGAAATTATGTGAAGATATATTGCTAGAAAGGTTTGGTGAATGTGTGAATGATTAAATGGGAATAAATCAATCTTACTTAAGGTATAAACCTGATTGCAAAATAGTAGCACACAAGCTATAATATTTGAATGGTCAAGATCTTTGTATATGAATACATACCTGGAAAGTCAATTGAGCATTCATTGAAACATGACATAAATATATGTGAATGATTAAATAATCATATGGTTAACCAAGTTAGTGATTTGTGAACCATCTATGTATGCATAATGAAAAACACGCATGGTGATCGTCAATAGCCAGACATCACTAGATCATCAAGGTAATAGCTTTTATGGCGCATATTGTGAGTTAACCTAGATGTTCTCACTATGATTGAATTGTTTTTGGTTAACTTTTAGTTATTTAATGATTACTTATATGATTGCTATGATTCTGGACATTGTTGGTCTAAGGAGTTTGATACTTATGGAAGTGTTTTCAAATTGTATATGAAATATGGAATATGTACTCAACTGAATATTCGATGTTAGACTCAAGTCCAAAGAATGTTATAAATGATATGAGCACATTGAATGAAAAGTATTGATAGCATATTATGTGAGTTGATACATTCCATGACATTGATATGCATGATCAGATTAAGGAGTTATGACCGAAGTGACCAATGTGAAAAAGAGTTTTAAGCTTAGGATTATGCATTAAGATCCAAAGGCTCAGTTAATTATGAGCCTGGTATCCACAACGGGTATGGGACAGTAAATGAAATGAGTCCAGTATCCACAACTGATACGGGATAGTAAATAGGTGCAAGGTCACAAAAAAGAAAAAATGAAATGGAGTCACATGTTCATTTGCATATACATCTTTATATATATATATATATATATATATATATATATATGAATTATTGAATTGTTTAGAATACAGTTGAAAAGTAAATGAGGATGAGTTACGATATGAAATGTTAGCTTTCCTGATGTACTTAGAGTGTGATAATCTTGATGTACTTGATAAGGTATGATGAAATGTGATGTGATATTCAATATTGGATGATATGTAATACTTGTTGAATTAGGATATGACTTGTCTTTGGTATCTGATCTTTGGTATCTGACTTAAGTGAATACATCAATGATAATTCACTCACTGATTTGACAAATTCAACAAAATTCCAATGTTTATTTTCAGGTTCAGAGGAGGCTAATTAGAGTATAGCTAATGCAATTAGACATGAATTAGTGGTTATGCATGTCTCTAGTCATTACGCATTAAGAATAGAATTTATCACCTATTGTCAAATGTATGTGTGAACTCTAATGTGTAATGACATTTGTGATTTAATATGATTGTGAATGAAAAGATTCAAAACGAATGTTTGAAATCCTTTTGATATGTGATGCCTTAAAATGTGGTAATGTGATCATCTTAACGTGCTATTCTCATAGAGTATATTCTTAACTAATCGTCGATACGTTCGGGCATATGCTCTATGAGAGTGGTACATTACAAGAGCAAATGATCATCCTTTAATGTTATATTCTTCTTCGGTTTAATTTAATGATATTTATATAATTTTACTTTATATACAATACTTGATATTTTGAATTAATAGTATTTTTCTATGATTTAATTTTATAATAATAAATAAATAATCACAATTAAAACCATTTCAATACATTATATCTCTCACCACCTAGTTCCATACCTTATCTCTCCTGGTAATGTCATACATCCACTAAAGCATACGTATTTCTGCTACCAATAACTCCTCTTATATGCCTACATTTGGCAGGCCAACACTCTGGCCCATATTAAATGGTTGGACGAATCACCGTTTTATAAAACTTCCCCTTGAGTTTTAAAGGAATCTTTCTGTCATATAAAACCACTAATGCACTTCTCCATTTGGCCCATCCTGATCTAATACGATGTACTATATCGGCATCGATATTACCATCACTCTGAATGATAGACCCGAGATATTTAAAACTTATCCTCTGTGGTATGACATTGGTACCAATTGCTACTACTACCTCATGTACCATCTGGTTTTCCAAAAAGTAGCATTCTAAATATTCCGTCTTAGACCTACTCATTTTAAAACCTTTCAATTCTAACATATCTCTCTAGCATTCTAACTTAGAATTGACCCCCTCCTTGGTCTTATCTACTAGGACAATATCGTTCGCAAATAACATACACCAAGATACCTCTCCTTGAATATGTTTAATAATTTCATCTAACACTAATTTGAATAACAAAGGACTTAAAGTAGATCCTTGTTGGAGTCGATCTGCGTTTAGTCCAACACTTATAGAAAATGCTTTCGTGTCACCTTCTACCATCCTTACGCTAGTCAATGCTCCTTCATACATATCCCTAATTATTAATATAGGTAATAGGAATTCCTTTAGCCTCCTGACACCTCCATAAGAGGTCTATAGGGACCCTGTCATAAGCTTTGTCCAAATCAATAAAAACTATATGCAAATCCTATTTTTGTTCCCTATAGCATTCCATGAGTCTACGGAGTAGATGTGTTGCTTCTATCGTGGACCTACTAGGCATAAATGCAAATTAGTTGGTCGATACAGAAGCAGCTCTCCAGATTCTCTTTTCAATTACCTTCTCCCACAACTTTATGGTATGACTTAATATTTTGATGCCTCTATAGTTGTGACATTATTGAATGTCCCCTTTGGCCTTGTATAAGGGGATCAACCTACTTAATCTCCATTCATCTGGCATTTTGGCTGACTCTAGAATCACATTGAAGAGTTGAACTAACCATTCAATACCGACAACTCCTAACTGTTTCCATACCTCTATAGGGATCTCGTCTGGCCCTACGGCCCTTCCGCTACCCATCCCTCTCAACACTTTTGTAATTTCAACCCTCGTAATCCTTACAGAAGCGCACCTATTAAGAATATGCCTCGTCACGGAGGGTTCGCCTAACTCTACGTTGCCCGCTATCTCTTTGTTGTACAGGCTATAAAAGTATCTCTGTCATCTCCTCTTAATGGCTTGGGCCTCTATGAGTACATGTCCTACTTCATCACGTATACAACAACCTTGGTTGAAATCATTCATCCCACGTGCCCTATCTCGTGCTAACTTGAAAATCTTTTGTGCTCCCCTTAACATATCCAAGTACCTGTACATAGTCTCATCTGCTTCTCCTCTAGCCACTGTGATAGTTTTCTTTACCTTCCGTTTTGCCAGTCTATACCTTACCCTATTAATTTCCCTCTCCGCCTCTGTTGAACTAGCTAAAAGATCTTTAAAAGCTCTCTTTTTTGCCTTAACTGTCCCCTAGACATCGACCGACCACCACCAAGCTTCCATCTGCCCTCCTCCCTGCCCTTTGGGTATCCCTTTGGATACCCCTAGGTGTTTTGTGGCAGTTGCACGCACTACGAAGGCTACACCCTCCCACATTAGATTTGTATCCCCGCTCACAAACCATGTTGCGTTAGACCGAACTTGCTTACTAAATTGTTCCATCTTGTCCCTTTTTAGCCTCCACCACTTAATTCTACGACAATGCATGGTAAAAAAATTGTGACCTCCCTCCCTTAATCCCTAAATCCAAAACTAGCAATTTATGTTGAGTCGATATGCATGCAGTTGGTAGTATTTTGCAATCTTTGCACCATGATCTAGCACCATTCCTCACAAGGAGATAATCTATTTGCGTCTTGGAGGTGCTATTATGAAAAGTTACCAAGTGTGCTTCGTTTTTCTTAAATAGGGAATTAGCTATGACTAACTCATACGCTACGGCCATGTCCAATAAAGCAATCATATTATCATTTCTAATGTTGTATTTGAAGCCCCCATGGGCTCCTGCATATCTATCAGTACCAACCCCTATATGCCCATTAAAATCACCTCCAAGGATGATCTGTTCTATATTAGAGAATTGTAGCAGCAGCATCCAGCGCCTCCCAGAATAGACGTTTTTGTTGTACGTATGAACCCGCTTGAGGTGCATACGCACAAACGACATTCAGAACCACATTGCTAAAAACAATTTTAGCCACCATAATCCTATCATTTACCCTTGTAATCCCCACCACTCTATTTATAAGTTCCTTGAACACTAAGATACCTACCCCATTCTGCTTCCGCGTACTTCCCAAGTACTATAGTTTGAAACCTCCTATCTCCTTTGCTTTAGCTCTTGACCACTTTGTCTCTTGAATGTAGGCTATTTGTATCCTATACTTGTATAAAATGTCCACTAATTCTAAGGACTTACCCGTCAGGGTCCCAATGTTCCAAGAGTTGATTCCCATTTCATCCTCTCAATTTTTATCCCGGTATACTACACACACCGACCCGCTTGCACTGGTTCCAACAACAATAAATAGAATTAAAGATAAAAATACAAATACAAATAACAAAAAATAACAAAAAAAATATAAATATACTAAATTAAAATAAAATTAATAATAATACTAATAATACTAGTAATAATAGCAATACCCACTAAGTAGTAACTACTGTTCCAACCGAAGGGGTCTAATACATACACATTCTTGTAACAGTGGAAGCGCTCGTAATGAAAAAATTGAAGTGGAAAGATGTTGTATGCAACACTTCCAATAATAAAAGCACTAAATAAAAATAATAATAAAAATACCAAAATCTCAAGATATAAATAAAATAAATGCAACTAATACTCAAAGGTGCTAATTATACGAATAATAAATCTAATACATATATGAGAAGGCAATAAAATAAAATAGTACTAAAATAAAACGGAGGACAGTAAAAAATTAGTACGCTAATCGAAGGGAATCGCAATCCTGTAAAAACATCCATGTTCTCGTCCAAGTAAGAGTGTTTAAAAGGAAAAAATAATAAAGTGTTGTCGAAGGAGTCTTTAGAGATTTTACAAATTTCTCAGAAACATGAAAGCCCAGCACAATTATAACCTGGACTACCAACGGAGGACTCGTAATGGCAAAGGTGAGTGTAACTAACGGTAAAAATTAGTAAAAGATTGATACACAATCTCTATCCATAAAAAACACGTAGGAATAAGGCGTGCAGTGTAGTTGGTGGTATTGGGAATCACCGAAATTCGCAAGTTCCCAAAGTATCAATAGAGTGTAATAAATGCATGGCTAAATGACAAAAAACAATATGCAAGACACCTAATCTCTCTTCCTCTCTCCTACCGTCTGCACCCACACTCTGCAACTTTCTAAGTGCAAAACTCCAAAACTAAACGACATAACTTGCTATGCAATCCTAGCCTTCAAGTAGGAAAAACAACTATCGTTGCGAACTGTCTAACTTAAACTTGCTAACTCTCAACCACCGAATATAACTAACTAACAAGTAAGGAAGAAACTATGTTAGATAAGGGCAACGTTGAATAAAAAAACCCATTAAAAACAGGGAAGAAGAAGCAAACCTCCTAACCCCACATTGCGTAGCAAAAGAATGGAAAAGCACAATCGTAGCCAATTTAGGACCATGAATGCAGAGAACAAAATGTCAGACTACATAAGGAAAAAAAAAAGTGATGCCCCCTTCCCAGAAACTACGAAGCTCATGACATACAGGAATGGGGAGCTATATTCAGTAACTCAAGAAGGATACTAGTTGAAAAGCATGTTATTGCTAAACACCTCTAACACTCAGAAGCTCCCATAGCTTTAAATAAATCAATGCAAGCACTCACTAATGATCGGCATAAACCATGGCTACTGTTCTCACAAAAAACATGCAACAAACCCAAAGAAGTCGTGACCTCCCTATCCACCAAACACAAAAACCTATATCTAGCAAGCTCAACACCAACTCCAGCAAACGCAAGAGGGATATAAAGAGAAAGCAAAAGAAATACCTGAAAATCTTAGGAGATTAAAGTAGGGAGAGGACGATCTCTTACTTGCACCAAAGCTATATGAAAATACTTAAAAGCGCACAACATATCCTCAAATGTATCGATGATCTCGTGTATGAGGTGGCAGTTGGGAGACGAGTCCCGTCGAACCCAGTGGCTTATATAGCACCTGAAACAATGACAGTAGAATGACGGAGGATGGTCGTTGCCAATCTTCCTTCCAATTACGGTCTTTGGAGTGATAGGAGTAGTGGACTTGCGGAGAGCTGATGATGATGTTGTTTTGCTAATGTTATTATGAGGAGGCTGAGAAAGAGATGAGATAGGCCAACACCTCTCTTTCCTCCGGCCACAAGGTGGCTGCCAACTTTCAATTGGCCTCAATCACAAAAGATTATGTTTTAATATATCCAAACTGAGCTATTTGAGTCATCTTTAATCCACTTAAGATTCCCTATATAGGAAAAGGAGTTAGGACCCTGAATGGAGTGATTCAAGTCATTGATGATAGCTTCTTTCAATCCTTCATCATTCACCAAATTATTTTTAAATTTTAAAGGGAATGTGATTTTCACTCTCGTTAACAAATTGAGAACGGACACATGAATGCAGTAAAAAAAAAAGTGGTTGTTAAATTTTGACTTGCTTTAAAGGAAAGCAGTCATCTAGTGTAAATTAACCATGGATCTATCTAATTTCTTCCTTAAGAACCATTCGTTTTATTACTTATTAGACCATATGAAGAATTGGCCTTCAATTTTAAGGTCTACCACTTCTATATTACTCATGCATTTTCCAAGCCCATGATTAAAGAGATTTATATTACATGTAATTTCTTTTTGCTTCTATAGGATGCAAGATACTGTTAGAATCACCATACAACAACAAAAAATTTCTCAAATTAATACCAATCGAGAACAACAGATTCTCCCTAATTACTTTTGGGTGATGAATACTATCTTAATCACTCAACTACATCTATATAGTTCATGCTACATGCAATGGTTACTGATTAAGCTAATCGTAATTAGAATAGTTCATAAGTAGTATCAAAATATAACAATTCCTTTATAAGATAACTGTGGAGACTTCAAATTAAAGAATTAGTTATACAATTATCATAATAAGAATTTTCATAAACAAACACTCACACATTTGTTTAAGTATTTCCATACTTTAGCCTATGATTGCTTCCTTAGTAAGGAAAAGCATAATATATACTATTCTTTTTACATTCTATTAATACTCAATCTTAATAGAAAAATAACTCAAAACAATTTAGAGATAATATATAAATATAATATAAATCTTAGAATTATAATTTTATTTACTATGTATAATTATCTCATAGAGTTTATCCTTTTAAATTATTTTTTCACTAAATTACAACAAGTCGATTGATTTTAGGGCATAAACTAACCAAAAAAAAATGAAGTATTTCTATTCTCGGAGCTAAGCTGAGGTATATGAAGAATGACTTTTTGGCCCCTTTCATCCAATGGTTAAGACATCATCCTTTAATATCGAAAACATAAGTTCAATTCTCGTAAAGGATAAGTAGTCCTCAGCTACTTTCATTTAGTGTTCATTGCTGAGTGGTCGCTTGTATCTAGTATGAAAAGGAGGTCCGAAAGCTTCCTCTCTTCTAGCAAATAGGACAAGATCACCACTTTTCTCGGTAATAGACTTTCTTTCATTCTTTTCTTAACCTTAGATGTCTTTTCATAGATTTCTAAATTTAATGACCATCTATTAAATAAGCTAGTTTTTAGCTTCCTCAAACTCATACAAATACTGCCCTACGTCAATTAGTGCAGAGTGTTTCTTCCTTATTCTCTGTCTAGTTTGAATGGATGATGACAGATTTGTTTGAGTTGATGTACTTCACGGAAGACCAACACGATTTTGAGGATTTATGATCTCTGTATCTATAGCTATCCAATGATCTAACACGTTACATTAAGAGCTGGGGCTTGAATAGACAATTAAGTTAAGACCAATTTTTAATATTAGGCCATTTTTGCAGTCATATGAGACATATTGTATCCTATTTGCAAAATACAATTCTCTAGTGCTTGTCACTTGTAACAATTCAAATTTGTCTAATGAAGAAGCTTTTGAATCAAGAGATGAGAACTCGTAACCGTTGATCTGTAGCTGTTGATATTACTGGCTCTTGGTCATGCTCATGATTAACACTTGCCTTCATTCAGATCCATGCAGAGTAGATTGAACTGCATTGACATCATAGTTTTCACGCAATCTCTATCCCAAGCATTTTCTATGATTATTTTGATAAATTATCCTGTTTTTATTGCCTAACGGAATCTTTAACTTACCATGCATACATCATTCCTACTGTTTACTTCTCTAGTCAATTTAGTGGATGACATTCTAGGATGGAAGTTTGAAATGGATCGGGAACGTCAGAAAGCCACTTTGAGTAGCTGAAGCAACTACCTTAGCCGGTGCCTTTTATAGACGAAGTATTGAAGATCATCCAACCCTATTTAAATTTTCATAATTTAGCTGTGCATTTGTGCTGACTTGCTTATCCTTTCAAGATGGGGAGGATGAGCTTCAAAGCACACTGCCTGCTTTCTGGTCTGCTGCTATCTTCTGTTGCTGGTATGCTCTACAGTAGTTGTGGTCAAGTGAAAATACCATGTTATCAGAAGCTGCTCCTCGTGACCATAAACCAATACATAAGGCGCAAACTTAACTAGGACCAAGATTCGTGATATTACCACAAACTGATCCATATAGATAATAACTCTACATCATATGAATAAAATACTTTAGAAGACAAATTTAACATTTCAATGAAATGCATATATATAGTTTCAAATCAAGCATACTGAATATAACTTCTAGAATCTCAGATGAAATAATACCCATTCTTAAATGAATAAATGGCATGTATCAGAACCCTTTACAACCAAGGAAAAAAAATTTTGCTCCAAAACTATAATTTCACTTAAAAGCAACTTTAGCAGAGTCCACCAGTCTTTTGTGTTCCACCATTTTGCTAGTTCTTGTAGTTCAGCCTCTATTCTGCAATATACTCAAGACCATAATGTTTTGTAAAAGGGTTGAATACACATATTAGATTCAGCCAGAATACCAATGCTTCAAAATCCATTGGACTGTTGGTCCTCTGGCTTTGCCTAAATTTCACAGGAACACTAATCTCCAGTTGATCAAACTTAACACCAATTATATTTCCCCTTCTATGAATAAACATCTCCCTATATATATTTATTTGAAACCCTATAGCTCTTTCTCATCTGTGTTTGGATCCTTCAATGCACTGGTATTTGTGTGGTTTTCACTGTATCTTGTAAATGGAAGATCCTGATCCTCATCTTCGCAAGTTCCTAGAATATCATACACCCCTTCCTCTAGACTACTAATTTAGCAGACCAATAAATTCATTGAGGTTTCCTTTCTTTGATCTTCACTTCTTTCTCTTAGGTTTCACTTTGGATATAACTTCCAGTGCATTTGAATCTCAATAATCTTAACCTACTCCATGTTCCCCATGGACGAATTCTAATTTCATAGAATTATCCTGATTTCCACATCCATCAGTTCTCAAATGGTCACCAGAACCTCCATCTTGTTCTTTCACTGTTAATGTTGACAAAATTGTCTTCTTTATCTCTTTTTCTTAGATGTTTGCTTCCTTTTATTGGATTTCACTTCTGTTTCAGCATTCTTCAACTCGTATGCATTAGTATGGACATTGTCAGCATCCTGCTACTCCTTAACAAGAGTCTCTGATTTCTTGACATTGTTGCAAATATCCAATTTCTCAGCACCATTATATGGGACACTGTCAGCTTTTTTAGGTTTCTGCTTTCTCTCTCTGGATTTAATTTCCAAAGTGATGTTCGCATAGGCCTGATCTCCTGCCTGGTTACAATCAGCCTGAATTTGTTCCCCAAGAATGCAATCCCCAAGATCCTGACTAATGTTATCCATGCTACCAGCACTTTGATTTGGCTTCTTTTCAGACTTCCTTTTCCTTTTCCTGGATTTCACTTCTGTTTTCATTTCCATCGTCACATTAATAATAGCATCATCTTCAGCTTCCTGCTGCTTTTCATTGCTACCAATCTCTGATTTCTCTGCAGTGCTATGTTCACTTTCCTTCAGTATTGCCTGGTTAGTTGTGGTTATAGTCGCATTATTTACACTTGCATGTAAAACATCACATTTACTCTTCATAAGAACGCAATTCCCCACCTGAGCACTGCTCTTTTCAATGGAATCACTATATCCTTGATTCTTCTTAGATTTTTGTTTTCTTTTATTAGATATCCCTTCTATGTTAGCGCCCTCTTCTGCCAGATGAACAAAATTAACATCAACTGTTTTATGTTCTTCAAGAATGCAACTCTCTGAATCCTGAGTAAGATTATATGAGACTTCCTCAACATTGCTTTTTTTACTTCTCCCAGATTTCACTTTTTTGTTCTTAGTTGGTACTGCTTTCTTATTTTCTCCATCTTCACCAACTTCCATCTGTTTCATGATGATACAACTGTCCAACATTTTCGCTTTGCTCTCTGCATTAACAGCATGACTGTTGGATTTCACTAATTTCATTTCTTTTATCCCTTTTGCAACAGCACTGTCACCTTGATAACCCATCAGCTCCGTGGAAATGCAACTCTTAGATGTCGTGGCAAAATGTGGGTCATTATCAGATCCACTTTTGTTGGGTTTGACTTTTCCTTCCTTTTTTCCCAGGCTAGAACCTGGATCCTTAATAACACCACATTTGGAATACAGTTGAGTCGCTTTAGATAGTTGAGAGCCTGTAGCCAACTGAGAAATTGGCCTTACCAAGACCAGAAAATCACAAGTCAACACAGGTAAACAAAATAGGAACTGTTGCACAAAAATGAAATAATTAATCAAGATAATAGGGCTATAAACTTTTGATATCTTCGTCATAGTTTCATAAATAAGAAACAGTACTGACCCATATCCACTAAAATCAGAGAAACATTATCATATGAAGCACATAAGCCACGTCAATGCTTAAACAGGCATTGAATAGAAAATGCTAGTGTTACAAAAATGACAAGATAACAACAAAGAGGGAAAGAACTAAATGCAATGCAGATAATACACAACATTAACAGCCTTTCCTGGCTTAATTGATGGTTCATTATTAGCCAACTTTTCCACGTCTAGTTACAAAGTCATACCTTGGAAGAAGCACATTTCTGGAAACTGACTTTTCTTGCCAAGAAGGGTGTGGTGGCAAATTATACGACTTATTCATATGCTGACAAAAATGGCAAGCAAAAATGAGCAAACAGATTCAGTATAAACAATAGTTAAGGGGTGCATTGAGGTTCTAACATAACTAACACACCGTATGGGGCAACATCACTCCTGCTGGTAGCCTGGGGCAGTGAGGATGAAATTTAGGGTATTTGTAGAAAACAGATCTGACAAAAAAAACACAGAAAAAGAGATTTAAGGGATGGTAATGCAGTAAACAAAGTAACATTGCTATACTCAACAAACTTACAACACTTGATTGTTTGTAATCGTTGGCATGCCATCAATAGGTGAATAAAGTTCCCCAGGCTGGACCGGATCAACAGAAACACAAATATATCCATTCATTCCACCACTACATTATTGAAATAAATGTGTTACATCATCTATAATTTGCAAAATTATGGAAATGACTTATGGCATTTTAACCACTCGATAACATTAAAGATAAATCAGAATATCAGTTCGCAATAGAAAATCAATAGAAGATTTCATTAGCAGGAAAATTTTTGAGAAAGTAGCTGCACTTCAAATCAATAAAGACAGGAAAATAACTATGAGGCGCAATTTTTATTGGTAGCCACTAATAACATAAATAGGAAAAAACATAATTTAAGAAAAGTTTCTTTATTTGGCAGTGATGGCCACTACAGGCCACCAGCTGCTGGCCATTTAGTTGGTCCCGTAAGAAATTGAGAAAACAGATTGTCACCCTCAAGTATGAGAATTGTAACAGCAGGTTATGCAAAGGAAAAAGGAAACAATAGAGAGCAATAGAAAAGGAGTCCTTTAATCCAAAGATGTCTTCTCAATCACTCAATATAGAACAGAGAACCACAAACAAGACAGGACATTGAGAAATTGATTCACAGAAATGGAGAATGGCACCAACAGGTATAATACAAGACTGCAAACATATCTTCATTTCAGAATGAAATGATGTTTGTCCATGTGTGCACAAATTTCCAACAGAGCATAGCTGAATTTGAACCTTTTATATTTCTTTTTCAACTCATGCAATTTGTCAAAAAGAAAGCATTTATTTCCCCTTGCCTTGCAGCTTTAATTGTGCAAAAATGTTTACCTTCTTGTATAATCATGGAACTGGAAAGAGGAATTAGAATTACAATAAATGACAACAAATTTTACAATCACAGGAAAGCAGCAAAAATAGCAAAACTATGAATTCCATAATATGTAATGCTGATGAAACAACCAATTTCAATTATCACTCAAGATAAACAGAAAAGTGAAAAGCAATGACTAGAAGTGCTGCATTCAGAAGCACTGAAAAAGTCGGAACATAAACCTCATTTGTGGGTCAATTTTCTTTTGGGTTTCATATCCTGGCAATTCCTTATGATCATTCTGTTCTGACAAAGAATTCATTGTGACTGCCAAAGGATGGGAGGAATGAACAAACAGGGTATCCATTCGGAAACTGTTTCTTTGTCTCTCTTCAACCTAAATTACAAATGAGAAATAGTTAAATGTTACCGTACAAAGACACTGCCAACTTCACTCACAATAAATTTGAAACAAGGGTAACAGGTTCTACACATAGTGAAAGCTGTTCATCACATAGCATTACGAACCTACATAACCAGCTATATAAAGTTCAAGTAATCCAAGGGCCTTTTTATGCTCCAACCAAATTTTAGACTCCTATAATGATAGGAATGATACCTGTTTTAACCACGTATACGATTCCTACTGTCTCAGTCTGAAATTTGCAGTTTGTTCTTGATTTCTAATATTTTCTACTGCATTAGAAGCAACCAATCGGCTTCCAGCTGTACTCTTACGAACTACACTTCTTTGTTACTTATTTACATTCTATTCATTTCATGTCTGCTACTAATTTCCTAATGACCATAATCATGCTTTTTTAAGAAGATTAGTACAATTACACCTTTACTTTGGTTAACTAGACCACATCTTATCAAATTACAGTTGAAAACCATGTTGGAGGCTGTTTATTCTTTTGTATTCTTAATATTGACTGGGTTGCAAGATGATAATAAAATGAATTGCACAAACTTTAAGTTAGCACCATTACACAAGCAAACATGAGTGGATCAACAATTTACTTGCCTTAGAGTAAAAAGCTCTGGGACACTGAAAGCATACATGCAGCCTAAAATTTTAAACCAATGATAAGTGGAAAAAATTCAAAGAATATAGAACTTACAGTCAACGTATGCTCCACCTTTTCAATCTCAGAAAGAAGTCGGCTCTCTTCAATGAATGGCAATTTACAAACAGCCTGTTATTTGTGATAGAACTCCGCATCAAAAGTAAAAAATTTAAGTTGATAAGCATATTCTTCTGGAAGAGGTACCGGCAATCATGAAATGTGCAGAAGTTGTAAAATATTAACATACCAAACAGATATACATATAAATATGCCCAAGTCAATATCTACTTCTACAAACATACGTTCACATACATAAGTTATATAGATTTTTCAACCATAACCAATTTTAAGCACCCACAAAGGATCAAGAATCAAAATTCACCTGCCAAGGAGCACGCGTTCCTTCCATGTCAAGCTCAAATTCTGCAAGAGCATTGAACAATTAATTGTCAACATAAGATATCCTGAATCACCCACTATGTTAACTCATATAACTATACCTGTGGGATAGAAATCCAATATGGGTGATGATGGATCTGTCATCAATTTCCTATAAAACAATGGAAGAGTGTGTGCACTGGTGTGTACAAATCGGGTCAATTTCTATTTATAAATTCAAAATCACCAAACATTATGAGTTAT
>JAOQMP010000006.1:20877544-20896634 GCA_027563575.1 Erythroxylum pedicellare
AAATCACCAAACATTACGAGTTAACATAAGAAAAGAAAAAAAACCTTGCAGCAGGCAGTACACCCATTAATTGATCAAATGGCTTGAAAGGTTGTCCAAGTGTGAAGCGAATGTCCAAATTATCAATACCATGAAAATCTGAGGCAAATGGTGCATAATGATATGGATAGAACCTAAAAGAATTGTTCATACAATTAGAGATGATCTTTGAACATTCCAAGAAGGCAAACATAGATGGATGATGTTAAGTTTTTGCAAGCCAACAGCAATCATATTGCACCCATGTCCCATAATTCTACAAACTAAACAAGAATAAAAGAGGAATCATGTTGGTTATAGGTGACAAGGAACATAATAGGATGGATTGATTCATGTATTGAACATTGTACTTCTTCCAATTCACAATGCAAGTAAGGACCCAAGTCAGCGAAAGCTCCAAAAGGATGTTCTGAAACAACAAGAACATCTGATCATGTTGAAAAATACAGCAGGCAATTAGAAGCAAAATTCCTCAAATCTCAGAATGTTCAAATTAATCAATATGTCATCAAACTAATCAAGTAAAAATATCTCATCCAACTAGATCCTGCACCACTTTACTTTTAAACTAGAGTCAATAATCTCATAATTATTTGCTGATTGACCTAGCAAAAAATAGGTGTAGCCGGGGTACATTATCACTGATTTGGCAGTCAGACATTTAATTTTCATGAGCATATAAACATGAAGCCTACAAAACCAAGTGAAAGCACAGCATACCATTTCCACGAGCATACTCCTTCATAGTAATAGCGCATGACCCAACATATCCCTTCCACAAATTTAAAAACCTACATATATAGCAATAACTGCATTAAAGATAACCGACAAAGCAACTAAACAAAAACAGATGATGACTCCATCAACACACGGGACAAATGAAAAATGATGTGCATCAAACAGACAAGGAAATCAGAAACAAAAATCAAAAATTTTCAACAGCAGTCAAAATCAAGAATATGTGAACAGTCAATCCCAAGTTTTTACATTATCAGAGCTCTCAACGTCAGATACAAAACTAGAGCTACAAGTAAACCTATAAATGCAAGTGAAAACTAGTTTATTCAAGGATAACTTGCTCAATCCATTTGCCTCACCGCATGACTCCGAATTCTGTGACGCTCGTCCTCTGTCTGAGCCTCAAATTTTGTATCATAGAATCTTACCTTCCATTCCTCTTCTTCCCGTCTTATCTATCAAAATGAATTTCCAATAGGAGAATTAGAAACCCTTTATTTTGTATATTCTGAAAGTATAAAGAACTAAAGAACAAAACTTAACAAGTAAAACAGTCGCTACTGTAAGTAAGAAGAATCAGGAGAATAATCTGTCAGTTTAGACGTCCCCATGCCAGGTTAGTGAAGTTTATGTAACACAACTTTGAACTCAATTGTACATTGAATATAACACAGACTTGAACAATTTAAAACTCTAAACAAAAAGAATAATCACATTTTCTGAATCTTGGCATAGGCTTGACGTCTCCCAGGTAAGAGTAGATCCATAGTTTCCATCAGTTTTTGTATTATTGTGGTACAGAAATCGAGAATCAGAAGCATTAGAGTCGGGGTGTTTTGCTGAAGCAAATCGTATCTTTCTGTGTCTGTTCTTTCGCCTCTGCCAACAGCAGAAATTAGTCTTCAAGATAATACATCAAAATTTATGTCAGTGCTGGTTACATGGTTTCCAGATTACTAAACCATAAATATTCCATACAAAATGAGTAATGATCTGTGGTACAGAAATAATGAACAATGGGATGCTCGATAGGGAAAAAAAAGAAGGGAAAAATTAAACAACTGGTAGATGATGAAGTGGACGAATGGGCATGCATATATCATAGATCAAAAGTGACCTTTATTGACGTAGTGTGGGAAGGAAAATAAAGATAAGTAGTAGAGAATAGGTTATAATTGATGTAGATTATAGCTGGAACTTGAAAATAGGGCTTAGGGTTTGTAGGAAAACCTCTAAAAGCATAAAATTATTTGATTGATAAAAGACATACATTAAAATCAAGCATAGGCTGTCTATTTATACTAGTATAGGACAACTCCTAATTAAATAGGAATCTAAACTAAATGCTCCTGCATCATTTATCATCAAGAAACTAAATAAAAAAAGTAAAAATACAGAGCTACGTCTGATTATAGATATGTCAACAAGTTATTGAGAAGCAAATAGGAACCTCTATATGATTTCTCAAGATAGAAGATTCATGAGATCCCACAGCTTGTAGAAAGTGCTGCACCCTCGTCAAGTTTATCTACAAAACAAAGCCGGGATAAAAAAAGCACTAACAAGTTGAGAAAGAAAAAATTTCAGTGATGCCTCGAAATAAAAAATCATGTAGACAATGCTGTGTGGAATGTAAATTAGATTAACATAGCCACACAACTGGCAGACACTTGACAACAATGGTCCAGTTTAATATCATCACTTGTATAGTTACAAGGTGCATTTTCTTTTGAGAAAAAGATAATGGATCTATGTATAATCTAAGATGCCAAGGACCTGGAATATAATCATCCAAAACTGTTTTTAAAAGAGAAAAACAACATGAACGTCTTATCACTTAAGATTTTGATAAGCAATTCCAAAGGTGTAATTTAAGCAATGTCCACAATAAGTTTGGTCACATTATGGACGCCCTCAATGTAGTTGGAAGTTTCCTTAAAACATCCTTCAACCATGAATCATTATAGTAATAAAAGGCTGATGAACACACCCTCGCACTCATAAATGAATTATTATAGTAATAAAAGGCTGCAAAGCCTAGCAAAAAGGAATACAGATCATGTGCTACCATGATCGATGTGGTTGAAAGAACAAAATCATTATACAATTGGGGATAGTCTAATATTGGGAAAATCAGGCTGTACATTCCTCCGGTTTGATCCATTTTAGAGAAGGGTTATGTAGTCTAAAGTTAATTTTGTAATGAACATAATTTTGTAATGAAAACCCTTTTGGTCAGTCTTCCATAAAAATCATTGATCATTGAGCGTTCCAACAGTGTTGTTTCCCCAAAACACCAGTCTATTTGTCCAACAAAAGGTCATCTCAATCCATCAACAACATCATCTCCACTAATTGAAACAATGTCGTTGCTCTTTAAATCTTTCTCCCCTTTAACATAGAAAACACATTCTTTGATGGTCTAATATGACCTTTTGTTGGAGTTACTTCCCACATGAAATAACATTGTGCGAAAACAGCATCGTACTGGTGTTCCCTGTTAATTATTTTTATGCAAAACAGAAAGGGGGGACTTCAAGTTGAAATCTGCCAGCATGAGGTTATTACTTTCTTGAACAACTGAAATCACTTAGAAGATTAGATGTCAATAATCTTGTCCTGTAGAACACTTATTAGATGATCCATGGGTAAAAGACAAAAAAAAAAATGTTTTAGTAGCTATATCAGTAAGGTTTTTCAATAGTCACCTGTTCTGTTTTTAATTTACATCCAGCTCTTACATACTTCTCGTATAAAAAATAATCAAATGAATAAAAAGAATATTGAAGGAAACACATGGATCATCCAAAACGGATTGAATATGTGGAGATACCTCCTGATCAAAGACCAAAAAAGATAAGGAAACATGATATCATATAATGAATTGATTATCAACTTAATGAGCAATCAACCAAGATAATCAAGCTAATCATTAGACAAAAAATGTCAGCAAACATGAAATACCATATAGCATACATGTGCCAACAAAAAATAACAAACAAATAAAGCACATAGTTAAATGAATACAATATGATGAAAACAGGAATTTCAGTAGAAATATTCAAGCAAGTCAGCTTTACACATAAAGCATTGAGCTACACACCTCAAAAGAATTGGTTAAGTAACCGCCCATCTGAATAAATTCCTTTTTGTAAACCTTCATTAGCAAAGTAATGGCTCCCTATCAAAATCAACATTATTAGCAATTGAAGGGTGAAACACTATGCAAGTGATAAGCACAACATATAGTGCTTTACTTGGGTAATGCAATTGGCAACAGTATGAAACAATTTTAGTAGTTTCATATTAGGTTATATAGGTTTCTGTTCAGTACATACATAATGATCAAGGGTTATCGTTTCATTTTTCTCATTGGTTACCAATCAGAAAATTTTTTCTTCCACAAAAATATGATTAATTTGCATCTAAGAAAAAAAAACCAGTATATATTTCTCTAAGAAACGCACATAGACACACAAAAGGAAGCTTTTGTTTCCCAACCTGACTTATTCCCAGTGATGGTAAGTTTGGAAGAAAATCATTCCCAATGAACAAACACATGAAGACAAAATCGTCAATTAAACGCTCTGGGTCTGCCTTCAGCTTAGTGGATGGGATCCGCATCTCATGTGCTAAATACTTACGCAAAACTTTAATGCTGAGAAACTGCAACCAAATATGCCATCAAAGCTGGCAATGTTAAACCAGAATATGATGTAGATGACGGGGCCAAGAAAAAGGTTTGGATGAGGTGTGCAAGGAAGTAAAGAGTCTTAAATTCAATCACACAACAGCAAGACCATCGATTGTATGTTTCCAGAATCATCTCTATCAATCTTATGTTATCCTCAAGCAAAACAGTTAACTAGTCTCCTTTCCTATCTGAAATTAATAAGTCAGAATGCCTAAATTTCCTATAAATAGAAATTTGAAATAGAAGTTACAGAAGCACAAGGACCATGAACTTCATATAGTATTCATCAAATGCTGACAACCAATGCTAGTAACTTCTCCAAAAACTTTTATATGCTTAAATCATAAGAAAGTTTAATCACATCAAGTTGATTGCTCAACAGCATAAATTACTTGATTTTTATGGTTAAGCCACATGCCCAAATCTTTATCTTTATGTCAGTAAATAGCTACTGCACAGACCTATAGATGAATTTCCCATGCGGATATGATGCAATAGTTTTCAAGTGACTTCTACAGTTAGGTTTTTTAGAAATGATATCATATCTTAACAAAACAAATGTCTAATATTGATCTGCTCTATTACATCTGTTCTTTGTTTTTGCTAATATCGTACATGCTTCAGTCAATCACAGAGATAATGCACATAGTCATGTATTGATGTTGTACCAATTACATACGATGAACAATGAAAGTCATAACCTTAAATCTCAGACCCATGATGTAGTCCTCAACATTTTTGATATCTCGAAACTTCCCAGTTTTTTTCAGCCAGTAGACGCGTATCTTCTGTGTTTTCAAAGAACCTTTTTTTGATTTGTCTTTGCGGATAACCTCCTGTATCAGCAAAATTAGGAGTTAAATGTGGACCATCCCCCTTACATTCTGGTCATCATCTAACATGAGAAACAAGTTTGGAATGAAAATTTCTTTTCATGAATTCGATACACATACCTCTCTCAAAATTGTGAAGTGAATTTCATGAGTAGCTAATCCAAGCAGGATCAAATCTGCGTCCTAAATAGCACAAAAGAAGACGTAAAATTGGCCATGTCAAAGTTGAAACTCAACCAAGAACACAGAGGGCAAGTCATTTACCATTCCATACACGCAATGGTGTGTATTAGGATCAAAGCCTGGTAGATTTCTCTGCAAGCGGATGTAAGACATCACCTTATGCTCCCCCTCACCAGGTACATTGGCATCAGAAAGAATGACCTAAGAACCCATATTCATTCACAAGAAATGTTATACGAAAAAAGTCCATGTGCACAAATCTGAAGACAGTGATTTTTCTTTTGTATTAGTGTGTAGATGGTAGGAGGGAGGGAAGTAGAGAGAGGTGGAGCAAAAGCTAGTTCTCCCTTCACAATATCAAAGCTACCTTTATCCCTTTCCAACCCAAAACCCCATTCATCCTCAAGCGTATGTAGTATCGAAGAGCTGATGATAATAAATCCATAAACTCAGTTCCAGGTGTGATCACATTTGAATCTAGCTTGTTTGGTTCCGTCTCCAGCAAGGCCTGGCAGTAATCAGAATGAATACACAAGAGCATTGCAAAAGAAAAAATCCAAATTTTATGATTGGCCATGGCAACACTTTCCACGTCTTATGACAGATGTAAGACTCACTTCATGAGCAGCCCTGAAACGCCTTGATCGCTGTTGATTCATCTTAGCTCGTGGGGCAACACCATCTGCATATAGTCAAGTCATATGTGATTAAGACACAATGAAAACAAAAACTCAAGTCATATGAGATTAAGACACATTGAGAACAAAAACTAACTCAAAGAAAGGGGGGAAAAAAAAAAGAAGCTATTGCAAAACAACAGTAATTACCAAGTGCCATGAATATAAGTTTGCGAGGCCTAACAACGGAGAAGATCCTATCTATGTATTTAAAAACTGCTTCGAAAACTTCAGCGTATGTAGTTGGAGCAGGCTGTTACATAAAGCATAAGAAAACTAAATACTTGAGAAAGAACGGGACAGGACAGGACAGGACAAAACAGAACACAGGTAGGTAGGTAGTTAATTACGAGTCCTTGAGGAGGGTGGAAACAGGGGTGAATGATGCCATTCATGTCGAGATAGAGGTTGTCGAACTCGACTCCATTGGGGTTTGGAAGGGAAGTGTCTACTGGTACTGAAACACCGTCAACCACCTGAGGAGGTTGCTCCTTCACATCTATCGTTATCCTTTGGTACGTTTGACTCAAATACCTGAAGAATGAAGGTATTCCCATTGTCGTGTCGTCGGCGGCGGCTAAGTTGCGAAGTCACGCTATCATTCGCTTCCAGCTAAACAATAACTGTAAAGAGGCCGCTATCTTAGGGTTTAAAACCCTATATGCAACGCTTAACTTATCCGGGTAGCTAGCAGCGCTCTATGGCTGTTAATGGGTGGGTTAACCACAACTGACGAAGTTTTCGACCCAAGCAAAATAACAAATTTGTAAAAGTTTAATCAATTAAGTTAAAACGAATTTTACATAATAATAATAATAATAAGTTAATTATTAAGAAAATCTTAACAATATTAATTCAATTTTTAATTTATTGTCAAAATAATCTGACATTAACGCTTCTATTAACGTGTAACAAACATCGTCATATTAATGATTGTCACATATTCTATTTTTCTATGTAATTATTTTATTATTTAATAAATTAAAAAACAAAACTCTAATATTAAACTTACCACCGGTAGAAATAAAGGTACGGGAACATGTGGATGATTTAAAATTCTAATGTCGCCAAACCAAACCCGCTAACAACATTGTGGCAATCGAGAAATATAAGCAGTAGAAACTCTGGGTTTGGTCATTTACTTGGAGAATTTATTTGAACTTCTTCGTCGTAGATATTTGGACAAGTAGTTCTAAAGATACGAGTTTTTTCTCTGTTGAGCTCCATTCCAGTGTTTTAGTTGTCATAATCCAAGAAACAAAAATTAGGTTTAGTTCCCTGATTTATAGACTCAGTCTTTACGTTAGCAATGTACAAATTGAGCTAAGGAATTTTCTATTACCTTCTTATCAAGGTAACAAAACTATCATAACCAGGAGATAGATTGAGCTAACAAATTTTCGATTACTTTCTTATGAACATAACAAAACTGTCATGACCAGGATATAGTTGGGCTTTATTAGTTTCCCAAGGATAAGGTGACAATCAAAGGTGTCACTTTCTTTGCCTACAGGGGAGGAACAAATAGCAACTCCCAAAAGACCGCAAACACCAGATATGTTTAGTTTGAGTTTTATTAATAAAATGTAATATTATTTCATCATTTGAGAAAATAGTTTATAATAGAATAAAATAAAAGAGAAAAGTTTTATATTACATTACATATCATTCTATCTTAAGTAATAAAAAATGAGAAATCTCTAATTTAGAGTGTTTAGGACGTGATGAAAAATAATAAATATGCATTATTTAATATACCCTTAATAATATTTTATAATACCAGGTATACCCATCCCAACTCTAATAACAAGCAAGACAATACATCCATTTGTGTGATTGTAGCAAAGAAGGAGCACCGTTGCCAGGTAGCTGGACCAGCGTCATCACTGGTTAGGTAAACTCCTTCCCTTTATTTCACGCCAAGTTCCAGCTAAGTTTCATTTGTCCATAGCTTTTATTTCATGCCAAGTCTTTGTGCAATCTACTATTTTCACGCCAAAACACCACATAGACATTTGATTTATTTTCTTACTTCTGTGATATGTTTTATGATCGTTGAAGTTTTGGGTGGCATCATTATCATAAGCATAATGATATTAATAAAAATTTTCAATTATTTCCCTTCTTCTTGTCAAACTTTTCTACCTTGGTGCCAATCTTTGCCTTTTAGACACTCACCCATGTTTGTCTCTATCACTTATTCACTCTGTTGCTATTTAGAGACTCACTGTGATACATTAATTAAAAATTTATATACTCCACAAAATAAAAGTGTTCGATCCTTTCTCCATAAGATAAAAGTGTTCGATCCTTTCTTATTAGTGTTTGAACGACTTTGCTTTCTTCTTGTTGAGTTAGCTCTCTCTGTAGTCTTGTTATTCTTCTTTAATATGATACGATTCGTATGAAATTGAGGAGAGAATCGTCATCTTCATCATCCGATGTTTCACTATACTTCCAGATCATCCATCTTCCAAAACAGGTTTAATCTTTAACTTTGTTATGATTGAATCTTAGTATCACACAAAATGACAATTCTTTTCTTAAGCAGATGATTCTTTTTTTATTGGGTTAAAAGGTTTAATTGTTTAGAATTGAAATTAGGTGGGTATTTTTGGTTTGAATAGCTATACGCCTGGATAGGATGCAACTCTACTAAGTTTGGTCACTTGTATGCTTCCTTGCCCACTCGTTACAACAATTCATACTAGACCTACAGAAAATTTTTCCTTTCTTTACCTAAAAGTCAACTATGAACTAAATGAAAGGTCCTAAATATGATATATAAAAGTGATAAAACATTCCAAGTGTTTTAAGAGTCTTTTTAATAATAACAAAATAATCCTAAATGGGACCATATCATAAGCCCACTAAACATGAAGGCATGTAATAAGAAGCAAAAGCTTAGGTCACTCGCTGAAGTCATCAAATAGAAAATTCCAATCTTACACATTTAGACCACTCTGCTAAACAGATTGGTCAAAGAAAATCGTGAAAATCATTTTTCTATAATTAATTTCGAGCAAAATATTACAAGACCCTAAACTGTCACAACCATGAAAGCATTTTTCACATGTCAAGTATTCTACATCTAATAAGGCACATAATGGCTCTGATACTACTGTAAGGTTCCAATCATGCATCTCATACATAATATATATCAAATATATACAAAAAAAAATAAAACAAAACCTCAAAACCAGATTTACTCATGTAAATAGATATAGAAAACAAAAACATGAAATGTAAGATGTTTACATACCTTTCCGATGATCTCCTTCTTTCTTTAATCTTCTCTGCATTGAGTTATCGTAAACCACAACGATCAATGTAGACCATCTCTAATGAACGTCCACATGAAAGTAGAAGGATGAAACTTCACTAGGAAATGGCTAGAATTTTTCTTTGTGCTAGCAAAAATAAGAACTCTTGTGAGAGTTAGAGAGAAAAAGAGTGTGTATGTAAGAAAAAACCTTTTTTCTCACTTGTGTCTCAAATAAGAAGCACGAAAACCATCTTTATTTTTTGCACCTTTTGGCCTTCAATAACCCCCATCATTAATGAAGAGTTATGGGAAGTTAATAGTCATAAATAGCATGCATTAATAAAAGTTATGGGAAGTTAATGACCATGAATAGCATGTATTAATGGAAGTTTGGGAAGTTAATGGCTAAATTGACAGCTAACAATACTTGTTTCTAATCCATTCCATGCAACATTTTCTACCACGATCACATCGTGATATAATCTCGAAACATTCTCTCATATCATGAATCACCATTCAAGACCATTTTACTCATCCTTCGAATCTCCTATGTGTGTGACCCATTAGGTTCCCGGTTCTGTTGGCCACTTGAATTAACACTTAATTCAAGTAAGTCAAGAGCAATAGCTAGCAACACGTCATGACTCCCAATTGACCAAAAAGTTAGTAGTTTGACTACCCTTCGATACACAATGTTGTCATGCAATTCATCCTTTCACCATCTATACCCTACTTGGTTTAGAGTATGGTCAAAGTGTCAACTCCTACTAGATTGACTATGTCACTTCTATTCTAAGTGATAGTAAAGCTTGTGTTGAGGATCTCATTGCTCTATGTATCATTGAAGACTCTCTTCATAACATATATCTTCTTTGTCCGGAGACTGCTGAGTAATGACCCCAATAAGAGGTCGTGGGTTTCATCTCCTTCTATCAAGAATGGTAAATCCTTTATTGGCTACTCAATTACCTCTGAATACCTCAAGCTGTACCTAATCACCACCTTATGAGTAAACCCTAAAAGGCACCGATGAATGGAGTCAAAGTATAGGATTACTATCTGAGATATCCTTGAGCACCTCAAGTCAGAGGATTCTTGCACCATTACTATGATGAGACTATCATTAACACTGGAACATAATATCCATATGATTGTCTCATAGTAGGTCAATCTAATGTACTTACTAACCTTAGTAAGCATCCATATGTTACATGTCTATAACTTATGAGATCTACTACTTGATCCAATCAAGGAGTATAACATGTCCTAGTCTATCTGAATTAATGATATTCTATCTCATTAATCTTATGACTAAGGAAAGTTTAGATGCTAACATAATTACACATGATAGGAATCTCATTATCGTGATCTCATTATGATTTCCTCCATGTTATGTTTTGTATTAAGGTCTTCATTAAATCAATTTAAGATCAACATCAAATCTATAAATACATGAACATTGAAATAATGAAAAATGCCTTTATTAATTATATAATGATTTGTACAATAAGTGTTAAAGGTGATTGCCTTTTGGACCGCTATCGTGCCAGAGAGGAATCAACAACGTGAAGCACAATCATGCCACCATGCACAACGTGTTAAGAGGTGTTTTCAGGCGCGAGATTTTTTGTGTTTTGAGTTTTCGAGTTTATTTTTATAACCGAACAAAGTGAGGAAACCTTGGACACAATCCTATAACCCTTAAGCAATATAAAAGAACATAAAAAATACTAAAAAGAGGCAGCAACCACTACAACAAAGCAAATTAAAGAAGAGATATCAAGAAGAGCTTTATAGAATTCAAGATTTCCATATTAAGACACAAACTAGTTTTTCTTTCTTTTCCCTTTAATTCTTTCATTGTCTTATATATATATTTTGATTACTATGATGTTTAACATGATTATAGGTTTCTAGATCCTTATTAGGGATTATTCTTGAATTTTTTTGTGAACCTTATTTCTTGTTGAATTCAATATATTGATGAATGTTTATGATACTTGTGATGCTTATACTTAGTAATAAATTGAGAGAGACAATCAAGTTATATGTGTTAAGGTGTGTAACGAGACTTGGTAACTTAATATACCTACAATTATCAGATTAACAAAAAATTAAGAATAGATCTTAATTGTGAAATTAATTATCAAATTGTTTACTTGTTTTGTTTTATTATTTGCTTTCATTTCAGTTATTTATTTTAATTTAAATCAATTCTTAATACATTAGACAACGTTCTTTCCATGTTATTAAGGTGTCTACTAGTCCTCATGGGAATGTTACTTTTTGATAATACAAGACACGATCTATATACTTGCAGTATTAAGAGTTTTATTATTATATAAAACCTGTTAAAACTTTTAGCATTATGATAATTTGAATTCCTTTGATTTAAAGATTTGATAATTTTCTTTTGTGAGTGTAGGTACTTAAACATAAAAAATTATAACAAGTTCAACCTGAGTAATGTGCAGATTTTTTTCTTCTAACCCAGAAGGCATTATAGAATGAATGGGAGTTTCTATAGAACATGTAATATTGGGTGGCAGTACTACCCAAATTATTCATAGATTAAAAATGCAAGTAATAACATGAGAGCACAAGATCCACCAAGTTTCTAACAGGATAGGCTTGGATCCTTGGAGTCAAAATCTTTTAAGTCAAAGTTCAGTAATATAACAGACGAGATAAGCTCCAAGTTTGATAAGTTAATAGAAAAGTTTGATAAGTGGGAAAGTGAGAGGAGGATTCAAGCTAAATTTGATAAATTTATAACAAACCACTCCTCTCCTCTTCATAACTTGGAGGTTCAAGTTGAGCAACATTCCAATGCATTGTTATTAAGGAGTGTGGGAAGTCCTCTAAGTGATACGGAAGCACAACTGACGTTCATCTTGTGTTATGAAATTTGTGGGGTAACCACCATAATTTTCAATTTCAGGCACCAGATTATATGTGGGAGAATCCATATTGTTTGAGAAGTTGGTCTCATAATACACTCTATGAACATAATGATAATTCAAAATGGAACAACTCTTATATTGATGCATTGCACGATTACGCTTCATCTGGATCTTTAATGGAAGATCTTTCCAATGGTGAAGCTAGCCAATGAGTCTTCCAAGAGAGTTTTTATCTAATCGAAGACATTGAGCTAGATACAGCACACTATTAGAGCCCATTAATACCTTAGTGTGATGAGGAAACAAAGGTTGAATTCACAAGTAAAGTCGCAATTCAAGAAAAGGATAAGGAACAAATGACAGAGGACATAAAGCTTAAATAATATAAGGCAGTCTCTATTCAAAAAGAAAAAGTAGAAGAGGGGACAAGGGTGATTTTATAAGAAGACAAGCAGTTCACCTTCTTATAGGACAAATTGTTGGATTCAATTTACGATTTAAGAAATTTCATCCTTCCATATTTTATTGAAGGTTTGTACCAAAAAAGACATTATTTAACTTACTTGGTTTTCTTAATTTGATCAATTAATTCCTTCTTATTATCTTGCAATTAATGACTTATATACAAGCTACTAAACTGTCATGTTAAGAAAAGGATGGCAGCAAATCACTCACCACAATGACTGTGTAGAAATAAATGAAAAACATGGGTATAGAATGATCCTATAGAGATGTATTTAATCTCTTTGATTGTTGAAGAAGGGAAGAAGAAAAATCGAGCAACTACTACCTTTTCCAAATCTAGTTGGGAAAATATTAAGGCAAGTGTTCAAATTTTTTTTTAATAAGGAGTATATTGATGTTCAATTGAAGAATAAGTATAATAGATTAAGGGCTAGATTAAAGAATTTCAAGAACTTACTTAATGAAACAAATTTTGGTTACAACTTCTTTACCGATGAAGTTAATGCTACAAATGAATGTTAGAAAAACCTATTTAAGGTAAAAATATGTCTTTGTTTTATTAATAATCATATAATATCATTACAACAAAGTTTATTTTAGCTACAAAAAAAACATAGCTAAATGTCTAAAAAACATCACCTATAGTTTTTAGTTACGTTCCTATTTTGTCACACAAAATGTTGCCAAAGATTCGTAAATGAAAACTATAGGCGACATTTTCAAAAATTGTGGCCAATAGCTTTTTGCTACATTTTTTCCTAGCTAAATACTTACACTTTCACAATAGTAGCCCAAACATTTTTAGTTACGTTTTAAGAAATGTAGCCAAATAGTTTTGACTACGTTTTTAGAAATGTAGCCAAATATTTTTGGCTACTTTTTTTAAACATAGCCAAATTTGTTTAGCTACATTTTTTGAACAATGTGTTTTGTATATAATTATCAATATATTTTTATTGTGAATTTATTATACAAATAAATTGTATAAAATATTATTAATTCAAAATATCTAACATTATATATAAAAAGTAAAATTATATAAATATCATTAAATTATGCCAACAAAAACAATATTCTTTATATTAGTGACAACTTTAAAAATTCTTATAGATAAATAATTAATAAAGAGACCAGTTTATAAATTATAAATGCTCATATCACAAAAAATAGAGCATAAATCGGATGACTACCTGGTGTTATCCATGTCAATTATCATCCAAAAAGCTTGATTAAAATCAAATAAAAATATTGTGAGTATTAAAACAATAAGTATTTGGCTCTAATTAAATATACCCAAAAAATTGTCAACTAATCCAAAAAAGTACAGATCGATGTCACTTATTTCATTAAGAAACCATAGAAAACCACTTTTAGGTGTTCATAAGCTTCTTTAACAATCTTTCCATCCATTTTGAACTTTACTAAAGTTCGTAAGCTTTTTAAGGTCAAATAACATGATTGTGCCACCTGGTACATTATACCAAAACCAATATCATAAAGTGACATAGTTAGACAAAAGTTGCTAAAAATATAAACATACATGGTGAAGCTTTGTACCCCTCATAAAAAATCATCAAACCAAGCAATCCATTCCTTATTTAACAAAAAGCAATTACTATATACAATAGCCACTTTTTAGGTAAATCTATGGCATTAAAGTATTAAAAATATGAAAATGGTCGAGCTGGAAGTTATCAAGTTTTAGAAATTTATCCTGTAGAAAAATAGACATAGAAGAATAGCAAACATACAATCGTATGTCTATGGTAACTTTTGCAATAAATGAATGAAGATGAATCATGTTACAGATTCTCCTTATCCATGTAGCAATGTAAGTCAACGTACAAGAAAACATGAAATTTCCACTCATATAAGAAATAAATATCAGTCCAAACTCACTATTAGTTTATGCCCTATAGCCAATTGCTCTAGTTGTAGTTTAGTGACAAATTATTTAAAGGCATTCTTTATCTTGTACATATTTATATGTATATGACAAAGTTCNNNNTAATGAGATTATAATTATGAAATTCATATTGCATTTATGTATGATTCCTAAATGTTCCTAGTCATTGTTCTATTAAAATTGGACATTAATAGAACGTAAAAAAAGACTAGCACATATTTTGTTTTTCCTTATAAAGGAAGAAGTTGATCTCATGGGCTAAGGTATAGAGATACTAATAAACGCATGGGTACTTGTTAAAGAATAAGTTCATTAAACAAATCCAACATGAGAAATCTATTTGAAACATTACTTGCATGTTTATGAAATTCTCATTGTGATGATTGTATAAGTGATCATTTGACTTGAGGTCACCAAAGTTATCTTGTATATGAATTGTTATGTTTTGATACTACTTATGACCTATTTAATCATGGGTTGTTTAATCGGTAGTCATTAGATGTAGCATGAACTATATGGAGGTAGTTGTGTGATCAAGATAGGATTCATCACCCTAAAGTAATCAGAGAGAATATTTCGTTGTTCTCGATTAGCATTGATTCGGGAAATCCTTGGCCAAGGTAGAACGACTTTTGTAAATAGTTTACAAATGTTATTAATTGAATTGACATCTAATGGTAGAGAACTAATATAATTGGACTCAAAATAGAGCAGATATTAATTTCATACTTTATGTCTAATTAGAACATTGTATGATGAAAGGATTGAATTATACGAAAAAATCATACATAAAAAGGTTAGTCAAATCTACTTTGACATTTCTAAATATTCGGGTGGTTATGGCGCATTACTATACGCCAATCTTAATTAGAGAGTTAAAGATAAATTAAAAGGAGTTTTAATTTATCTAATTTTAATTATTAATAAAATAGATTTTATAATCCTTGCAATGTATTTGGGAACCTAGTGGGTCTCATATAAAGAACGTATTGAAGAGAGCAAAGTTAAAATAGATTTTATAATCCTTGCAATGTATTTGGGAACCTAGTGGGTCTCATATAAAGAACGTATTGAAGAGAGCAACATTAATTTAATCAAGTTGGACTTGAATGTCAAGTTTGAGAAACTTTATTATTAAATATAAGATATTTAATAAATAAGGATCAATATGAGATATTAAATTTAATTTGGGTATAATTGATATTTAATTAGAATTATTTGTAATTTTAATTAAAGTTTAGATAAAATTAAAATTTAATTTCAATAAATTATCAAAACGTCCAAAGCTTATTATAAATAGGTTTAAGCTTTATAGAGTTAGCACTTCTTGCTTAACCCTCTTTATAACAGTTATAGAGTTCTCTCACCTCATTCTCTTGATATCGTTAGAGGTTGAACATTTTTGCAGCTACAGTAGTTAAAATAGATCAATTTCAGAAATAGTTTGAGGGATACTACAAGATAAAGATTAAGCTTCGGAATAAGGTACGAATTAATTTTATGCTTTATTATGATTTGTGTTAATCATTTTATAGAATTAAAGAAATCTTTGATTTTAGGATATTAAAGGTTGCAAAAAAGTTTCGTAATTATTCTGCCACATCCAAGATCAAATCCCGACCCTATTTCCTAACACTCACAACGTGCTCCTGTGGGAGCCGAGATCATAGATTTTACGCAAGGTAGGAGTAATAGAACTAGTAATTACTTTTGGGCAAATGCACTGGTTTTACAGTAATGGGAAAAAACTATGGTTATATATTATTGCTTGAATTTCAATGGGAGGTAACCATCTTGTCTAGGCTTTATGCCTTATATTTGCAGAATCCAAATTTATCTATATAAGAAAGCAACATTAAAAGTAGTTATAAAATGGAATCATGAGTCGAGTCTTAATAAATGAAGTTTACAAAAATAATCAAGTATTTTAACTAGTCAACTCAAGCTTGTTGTAGAAAAAAAACTAACACAAAGGTATGAAACAACAAAATACAAAAACAAAAATGTGACGGCTATACTGCTACATCCCACATTTTGGTATAGGATGAATTAGGTTTTCTCATTCCTTTCTCCGTAATTACTTCCCCCAAAGGCATTCCTTTATGCTCAACAACTTCCAATCAAACAACACCATTTCCCCATCAAAAAATTGTAACTTCAATATAGATTATTCTTTTGTACATATAGGGTCTATCAATCATGGTCACTCCGATGCTGTCAAAACTCGAGCATAACTGTTTCTATCAACCCACCGCTTAATGATCCAAAAGCATTTAAAACTTGCTCTAACAACACACTGGGTATTCCCATTCCAATTAAAATAGTTTGCCTTATTCCATAATTATGAGGAGTCCTGTGATAAAGCTGGAAGTTTTCTTCCATCAATAAAAACTTATTCCCAGTAGAGCATTGTATATTAAACTTTTATAGTCGATTATTCAAAAGGATAATTTAATATGATTACTTCAACATTCTGTGTTAAAATTGTTTACTTTTTCCCACTGATGAATAGATAGAACTGTATAGATATAACAACAATCATTAATTGACAAAGCAAGAAGATAAACTAAACAAATGAAGAGTAAAAACAACAAAAAAGGAAAGAAATAGAAGAGGTACCTTCCAGTGTGTGAAATCGATGAATCTCTGAACCAACAAGCCATGTCGACTCGATAATCTCCATCATCGAGATATAGAAGAAAATCAAACTAAATTAGGCATATAAGAAAAAACAAACAAATTCAGAGAAATGAAAAGAAAAGGTTAAGGTATTTGATACCGTTATGGTATATGCCTTAAATTTGTGAAAAATGGCCTTATTTAGATTTTTTTATTAAATTATTACTTTAGGCAAGTTGAAAAAAGTATTCCCATTTAAAGTAGAGTTTTAGTCTATGTTTGGTTGGGTAGTTATTAAAGGAATGGAATAAAATGTAATATTATTTCATGAATTGGGAGAAGGGTTTATAATGGAATGGAATAAAATAAGATAGAAGGGGAGGGTTTTACATTACATCATATTTCATCCTAAATAGTAAAAATAAGTTATCTCTTATTTGGGAGTTTAGGATGAAATGTAAATGATAAGCAACATTTCACTATATTACAATATGAACTCTTCTTCTAAACAACATTTCATTATATTACATTATAAACCTTTCCATTCCTCTCAAACTTGATCCTTGCAAGGCTTTGGCAAACTCCAAGATAGTTCACTTTTGTAAATAAGTTAGTTTAACTATTTTTGGGTTTTATAAGCATATCAAACATGAGCATCTATTTGTATTTTGTATTAAGCTATTGATGTGGTTGTTAATATGTAATTAAATCTATGCTTAAACTCTATTTTGTTTTAGTAATGAGATTAAGAATTGAAGAAGTTCCTTTTATATGTGTTCACATCTATCTTTTGTTGAGTTACTAATGGTTATGGAATTGTATGTGCAAAATTAGTGTTGGTTTGTTGGGTTTGCATTGCGGATTCGAAGGTTTCGCCATAGCGAAGCCAGACTTTGGACACGACAAACCTTTCTCGAAGGGTGTTTTAGGCTTGATCTCATAACTTTGCCGTGGCGTATTTAGCCTGAGAGGTACTTGTGTTTGATCTAGAAACTTCAGCACAACGAACTTAGAATTTCGCTGCGGCACATTTTTCTCGAAGGTTGCATTTGCTCGACCTTGGAACTTCGACTGGTGAACTTTTCCCGAAAGGTCCTTGGAAATATTTCCTCAGTTTTGCCACGGTGAAACAATTACTTTGACGTGGCGAACCTACCAATGCTGATGTTGAAATTTCTCCTTATTCAACTTTCTTCTCACCTTATCTTCACCTGGCTGTCTCGTATAGTAGCCTCGCCTTGGAATAAGTAACGAGACCCGTCCCAACATCTTTAGTATTAGAGCTTAGTTTTTTTTTAAGATTCCTAGGCTTATAATACGTAGTGCTATAAATTATTATGATGTGTGATTAATTGTTGCATTTTTGAATTGATTGATTCCATTAAGTGAATGTATATCATGCATACATGTAGAAAATAAGATTAAAAAAATGAACATAAGCTAATCGTTAGTATTTAAATTAAAGGAGTAAGATGCCATATCGTAGAAGAATACGAGGAGTTTTGCAAGGATCTATTGCACCTGACTCCCCACCAAGAGAGGAGGCTATTAATAAGCCTAGAGCCCAAGGAAATGTTGAGGCTTCTATAGAACATGGTAGTGGGCCCCATCGATCACAGACACATAAGTCACCTATTTCACAAGAGTAAGTACCTACTCCCTTAGTGTTGGTTTATGCCCTATAGCCAATTGCTTTGGTTGTAGTTTAGTGACAAATTATTTAAAAGGCATTCTTTATCTTGTACATGTTTAGATGTTTATGATAAAG
>JAOQMP010000006.1:20926089-20944104 GCA_027563575.1 Erythroxylum pedicellare
CAAGACTTCAACATTCACACTTCACTTTGTTCTACCGAAATCAACTTCACAATTTTCCCCAAATCCAACACCGAAATTAACTTCAAAATTTTCTCCAAATCTAACACAACACCACCAATTTTTAACCTCAAATCCACCATCATCCAAAAATCAACACAATCAAACAATCATAAATTTCAAAATGCCATGAAAAATTAAACAAAAATAAAAAATTAATCGGTCTTCACTAAATCTGGGTCGACCTCGGGTCACGGTGTGCGGTGTGAGAGCGTGAGGAGGATGACGACAAAGGCCAAACGGTGCGCGGTGGACGCCGAACTATGGACCTCAGCAGGCGGCGACGTCTTCGGGCGTGCGATATGCGGTGTGCGGTGAGGCGAAGACGGTGTGTGGTGGACGTCTTCGGGCGTGGACGACGGTTGAAGGCCGGAGGCGAGGCGAGGCAAGTGGCAAGGCAAGCTGGAGGCACGACACGTCGGAGTCGGGACGGCGAAACGAAGAGAAGAAGATGAAGAAAGAGAGACAGTTGAGGCATCGGGCAGGGGAAGAGGGTAGATAAATTTAGGGTTTAATTTCTTTATTTGCAAAATAGTCCCTGGAACTTTTCTTTACAAAATGGCCCCGGAAAAATCCGGTATTGACGGTACCGACCAGTACCGACCGAAATCGGACGATACCGAACGAAATTCATCCCCAGTACCCTTTATGCCCATTCCGATACCGTTTTCCGGTCGGTACGGAACGTTCCGGCCGGAACGGTACGATATCCACGTCAATGAACAAAACAGTTGTTAAACAGAACTGTAACTAATTTTTTCATCTACCTCCCTAGTTCTTGCTTCTTTCAACTCCTCATTAGTGCAGCGAAAATTTCCCTAAATACAAAGCTCTGATCGAGTTTCAAGAACTCGAATCAGCCCTTGCCGCTGCACTTTTAAGGATGTCGAACAACACAAAGGGCACAAAACCACCAACAAAGAGATTCCTCTTATATTTCATTCACACATAATTTAGAGACAACTGTACATTATTCCTCAAAACGCTAACAAAAGATAATGTTCAAACAGACTTTGCTCCTTAAAAGATTTGATGAAACCCCCCAATTTCCCAATGCCCCTATACCAGGTCCAAAACAGAAGCCATCTCATATCTGCTCCGCTTTTCAAGATGATTGATCGACTACAGGGACACATCTGTCTGTGTCTCAGTTTTATTTCTCTTCGGCACTCTACGAGGGAAAAGAATCATGGTCACCTAAGTCATAACTTTGTGTTTGTTGCTATCTTGACGCCTCTTTTTAAGGTCTTGGTGCCTATTAGCAGCGTCATCTTGAGTGTCTCCACTTGTGCCAATATCCTCTTCTCTCATCAGATATTTATCAACCTGCTCAGCTGCTTGTCGTCCCTCAGATATGGCCCATACAACGAGAGACTGACCTCTTCGGCAATCACCGGCTGCAAATATTCCTTCCACGTTTGTGGAGAAGCGACCATATTCTGCCTTGAAGTTCGAACGATTGTCTTTCTCCAAGCCTAACTTGTCTGCAACATTCTGATAAAGATCAAACGGGAAAATTTTAATGAGCCTATGTTCAGATACATTTGGATATGATAGGCCAAATTGAGCTAAACTTAACAAATGAATTTTTATCCTTTTCAGGGATTCGTAAAACAGGACACTAACCGATTCAGGACCAAGGAATCCCATAGCTAATAGGACAAGGTCTGCATTAATCATTTCCTCACTGCCTTCTACCTCCTTGAACTGAAATCTTCCACTGGCATCCTTCTCCCATTGTACACGAACAATTTCTAGTCCTTTAACATTACCATTTTCATCTCCAATAAATCGCTTAGTTAAAACCTCATACGACCTTGGGTCTTTTCCAAATTTAGCAGCAGCTTCTTCGTGTCCATAATCCACACGGAATACACGAGGCCACTGCAGAATTGACGAGATTATAGGAAGGAAATATAAAGGACAACAAAATATGCGATATCTTTCTGTTTTCAAAAACAGGGGAAAAAATGCATCTACAAAAGCAAACTAACAAACCTATCTGCATCATTGCTAATGGAAAATGTGACGGAAGATAAAATTTGCAAATCCTCAAAATGCTACCTCTAGGCTCTTACCAATATGAAAAAGGTTGATGCTAACACATGCCGAATAGGTATAGCAAAGGTTAGAGAGTCAAACCTGTGGCCATGGATTTCCAGGAGCTCTAGTCTGTGGTGGCTGTGGTTGTAGCTCTAGATTTATGAGGCTAGTACAGCCATGTCGAATGGATGTTCCAATACAATCTGTCCCAGTGTCACCTCCACCAATTACTACCACTTTCTTTCCCCTAGCAGAGATGTATTTACCATCCTCTAGATTGCTATCTAGCAAGCTTTTTGTATTCACATGAAGAAACTCCATGGCAAAATGTACACCAGACAACTCACGGCCTGGAATAGGAAGGTCTCTGCAGAAGAAAACTTGATGAGAACAGATACATTCCACATATTTCAACTACTATGCCATGAACCAACTTCTAAATTTGATGAACTTCTTATTGCTTTGGGATGTGTTGAATTACCTTGGTTTTGTGGCTCCTACAGCCAAAACAATAGCATTATTCTCCTCTTGAAGCCAGTCAAGAGAGTACAAAGGATCAATTCCAACATTAGCATTGACCACAAAGTTGATGCCTTCCTCTGCCATTAGGTTGACTCGTCGTTGGACTATATCCACCTTGTCAGCCTTCATATTGGGAACTCCATACATCATCAGTCCTCCAATTCGGTCAGCTCGTTCATATACAGTAACTAAATGACCCATTCTATTCAATTGATCTGCAGCAGCCAAACCAGCTGGTCCACTTCCAACAACAGCGACTCTTTTCCTGAATCAAAGGTATATCCAAGCAGATTTCCATTATTAGAAGCTTAAACACCTCAGGAATGGGGTCTCTAGTCACAATATTAGTCGATTTTAATGAGGGTTCTATCAAAGTTGGCACGAAAGTTTAGTTTACATTTCGTCAACTCATTGTGAAATAGACAGGCAGCTGTGGGGACAAATTGTACTTGGTTAGATCATCCAACTATTACTCAAGGTCGTGAAATATCCTGGGAAAGAGAAGGAACATACCCAGTTCTTCTAAGGGGAGGCCGTGGTTTCATCCAACCCTCTTCAAAGGCCTTGTCAATAATTGCACATTCAATGTTTTTGATAGATACAGGATTCTCAATAATACCGAGGACGCAAGAGCCTTCACATGGTGCAGGACACACACGGCCAGTAAACTCGGGGAAGTTATTTGTCTCAAGAAGCCGATCCAATGCCTCTCGCCACCTATTTTGGTACACTAACTCGTTAAATTCTGGTATTTTGTTTCCAAGAGGGCATCCAGAGTTCTCCTGCATCATTTGATACATTCAGTTTTAGTAGCTCAAATGAATAAAGTCATGATTTAAAAGATTTTAACAGACATCCAGAATCCATAGGGAGCCCACCTGGTGGCAGAAAGGTGTACCACAATCCATGCAACGAGCTGACTGGGTTTTTAAAAGTAGACCAGGTTTTGTATCCTCCATAACTTCATTCCAGTCGTTCATTCGGACAGTAGGATTCCTATATTTAACACCCTCACGCTCATAAGCTATAAAACCACGATGCTTAACAGCATCATTCACCCGTGTTGGCCTCCTCACTTGTTCAGTTGCTACCTTCTGTAAATTATCAATCCACATTAGATGCAGAAAATAAATGCAGATCACCAAACAATGAAAGTCTGATGAAGCCACTAAGTAAATAAATTCTTGATTCTCAACCAAGGAAAAAATTAATAAAGAAATGTTTGGGCAACCCAGTTGGTGTCAAATAATTAGAAATAATTGAAAAAGCTTCTCAAGTTAACAAATGAACAGATGTCACTATAATATTACTGAGAGAATAAAGGAAATAGTTGTAATTATGTTATTAGGAATCTGCAGCTTCAACTATGCAGTCGCCAACAGGAAAGGAGGTGTACAACATAAGGGAAAGAGAGTCATAATTCAAAAGGATGTGAAACTAGAAAAGCAAGGTTTTTTCTTTTATTTTCTTGCGTAGGAAGCAGGTAGAGAATGTAAAGATGTACCCTGCTTCACAGGAAAGAAAAGATTGGGAAGAGAACTCACCTCAATGGATGTGCCATTCAGAGATGCAGTTGCTAACTTCTTCAGCTCCTCAAAAGCATCTTTCTCCGTCAATTCTGCTTCATCTTGCTCTTCAGCTTCTTTGGCAGCCTCCATCAAGGCTGTTTCTTGTCTCGCATTTGCTAAAACCCGTTTGTAATCCCTAGGGAAAACTTTAATAAATTTAGGGAGAAGATTGTCAAAATCTGCAAGAACTTCTCTAGCTAGCTGGCTACTTGTGTGTCGTTGATGTTGCTGTATCATCATTCTCAGAGTCATTATGTCCTCTTCTTCAACTTTATCCAGGTCTACCAGTTCGGTGTTACATCGAGATCGGAACTTTCCATCAGAATCCAAAACATAAGCAATTCCACCACTCATACCTGCAGCAAAATTTCTGCCAGTTTTCCCAAGCACAACGACAGTGCCACCGGTCATGTATTCGCATCCATGATCACCAACACCTTCTACAACCGCTTTTGCTCCAGAATTACGGACGCAAAATCTTTCTGCTGCCATTCCATTTAAATACGCTTCCCCACTTATAGCACCGTATAGAGCCACATTACCAATAACGATGTTTTCTTTTGGGTCAAAATGGCTTCCTTTTGGAGGATAAACCACAATTTTTCCACCAGATAATCCTTTACCAACATAGTCATTAGCATCACCTTCCAGCTCCAGCATGATACCAGGGCAAAGGAATGCTCCTATACTCTGCCCTGCACTTCCTGTTAGTTTAATATGAATAGTATCTGCAGGAAGGCCTGCCAAATTGTAACGCTTAGTGACTTCATGGCTAAGCATGGTCCCAACAGCTCGATTAACATTGCAGATTGGCATTTCAATGTAAACAGGAAGCAGTTTTTCCAGAGCAGCTTCAGAAAGCAATATGAGCTCTTGATCTAAAGCCATGTCCAAGCCATGGTCCTGCTTTTGAACACAATACTGCGCAGCTTCAGGGCGAATGTCAGCAGCAGGTCTCAGTAACAAGGAAAGATCAATATTTTCCAGCTTCTCATTGTGCTGGATGACTTCTTTATCAACTTCTAGCATGTCTGATCGACCAATCATCTCATTTACTTTACGGAAACCAAGCTCAGACATTATCTCCCTAAGCTCCTCTGCTAACATGAAGAAGAAATTGATAACATGCTCAGGCTCTCCTGCAAACTTTTCCCTCAGGACAGGATCTTGAGTTGCAATACCAACAGGACATGTGTTTTTGTGACACTTTCGCATCATGATACAGCCAAGTGTTATAAGGGGTGCAGTGCTGAAGCCAAACTCTTCTGCACCAAGAAGAGCAGCAATTGCAACGTCTCTTCCAGTTTTCAGTTGGCCATCTGTTTGAAGAATAGTACGACCCCGAAGATCATTGGCAACAAGTGTTTGATGGGTCTCTGCTAAACCAAGCTCCCATGGGAGCCCAGCATTCTTAATGCCCGTCCATCGGGACGCCCCAGTACCCCCATCATGACCTGAGATCAGTACATGGTCAGCATGCCCCTTTACCACCCCACTGGCAATTACTCCAACACCAGCTTCAGATACCAGCTTCACACTAATGCGAGCCGCTGGATTAGCATTCTGCAGTGGAAATTAATAGTATTAGGATGAAACAGTAAGTGCAAATATGTTACATTTTCAGGAGAATATTAGAGTTGTTCAGACCATGTAACATGTGCATGTGTGACAAAACTGTGGCAAAAGATTGAAACAATAGATATACAGTCATGAAAAGCCTAAGTATATAAAGAACTCAACACATATACCTTAAGATCATGAATTAGTTGGGCTAGGTCTTCAATTGAATATATATCGTGATGTGGAGGTGGACTTATTAATCCCACTCCAGCGGTAGAATTTCTGGTGACTGCAATGTCCCCTATAACTTTGTGACCAGGAAGCTCACCTCCTTCACCTGGCTTCGCCCCCTATAAATCAAGGCAGGAATGGTCAAAACAAAATCATTGACAAAAAATTAACAGATTCAGTTGGTATTTAACCTCACCAAATGCCAAAGTAGCTATCAGTTAAAGATGCAATGCACCCAGGGGTGCTTTGCAGACACAGCATCATCTGCCATGAACATAAATCCATAAACAATAGGAACCTCTATTCCAAGAGGAATACAGGGGCAAAAATAGGAACAGACAAACCCAATTCCAAATTAAAAGGGAAAACATGAATGGGATCTTCAAAGTCATAGGTAGGTTATTTAACAGGTACCTGAGCCATCTTGATCTGTAGCTCATCAGCATTAGTCAGGTAGTAGCTTGAAACTCCAAATCTCCCACTTGCAACCTGCTTAATTGCACTTCTTTTTGGGTTCAGCGACCCATCTGCAAGAGGTTCCATGCGAGATGGCTGCTCACCTCCCTCACCTTCGAGGAGGATAAATGTGAGAAGCAAAGGAAATCGAATTTGGGGAGAAATATAAGCAAGAAAAGATGATAACTAGGCAGCATAAGGAACTACTTCAAAAGTATTGAAGTAATAAAAGCTCGGGCACGAGATGTAAGACATGATTTTTGTATTCAATTTTTCCTCAAAAATTGAATATCACAGATGCAGAACGTAAAGAAAGAATGTTCACATATTATGTGTACCAGTATTTGATTTCCCTCCAATTTTGTTCATAGCCATAGCCAGTGTTGTGTGGGCCTCCAGGGATATTGATCCATAACTCATAGCTCCAGTGCAGAAACGCTTCACAATCTCACTAGCTGGTTCTACCTCCTCTAGAGGAACTTTTACTTCTGACTCTCTGAACTTCAACAACCCACGCAAGTTGCAGCTTTTGTTCAACTCATGAATCCTTTTCGAATATTCCTTATAAGCAGCGACACTATTACTTCTGGCAGCTTCTTGAAGCTTTGATATGGCAAGAGGATCATTCAGGTGAATTTCACCACCTTTTCTCCAGTGATAGTCACCGGGGTTGGGCAGTGCTACAGCTTCTGCACTTCCAGGAGGGAAAGCCCGAGAAGGAAATGCCAATTCGTGCAAGTGAAGTGAATCACGGGCAAGGATCTCAAATGTTGCCCCCTCTACTCTGCTTGGGGTTCCAGAAAAACATTTTTCAATCACTTCTGACGAAAGACCAAGAGCTTCAAAAATTTGAGCACCCTTGTAGGAGGCCAGAGTTGATATTCCCATTTTTGCCAGAACCTTCATCATTCCATAGTTGCTAGCCTTGAAATACTTCTTGACAAGTTCATCCTTTGAATGGAACTCACCAGTAGACTTTGGTGGGATCTTTCCATCCACCTGCAACCTCCAAATGGCCTCTACAGCTAAATATGGGCAAATTGCATCTGCACCAAATCCAACCAATGTACAGAAGTGATGCACTTCACGTGGCTCAGCTGAATCAACAATCAATCCAATTCGAGTGCGAGCCAGCTTTTTAACCAGATGGTGATGAACAGCACCAACAGCCAAAAGTGAACTTACAGCAACACGTTCGGGTGAGAAGGCTAGACATCCAAACACAAGCAAATAACAAAATTAATTATATAGCTTATAGTTGCATAATTATTACATATTTTAGACTGGGGAACGGCAGAAGCATAGAGAGAGAGAGAGAGTTTTGAAAGATCAATAACTTGGGGATCAAAGCTTTCATCATAATGCACTTGAAAAGTTACAGAGACAGGATAATACCTCTGTCAGAAAGTACTAATAAAGTATAGCCTTCCTTAATTGCTTCAACTGCTTCAGCACATATCCTATTTAATGTCTCTTCCAGCCCTTTCCTCCCACGCTCCTTTGCATAAGTTATGTCAAGAACTGAACTTTTCCATCCTCTATAATCCATCAATTTAATTGCCTCCATCTCATCAATGGACAAGAGGGGACCTTTTAGTGAGAGACGATGGCATTGTTCTTCACTTGTTTCTGTTAGATCACCTTCAGGTCCAATCATGCATTCCATGGAAGTCACAATCTTCTCTCTAATAGGATCAATTGGTGGGTTTGTCACTTGAGCAAACATTTGCTTGAAGTACTCGGATGACAATTTTTCTCGGTTAGACATAACTGCTAAAGGAGCATCATTTCCCATTGAACCAAGAGCCTCTGTAGCATCTTTTACCATGGGAAGCAACAGCATCTCCAAGGCCTCAACAGTATAACTATATGGTGTTAATCGAAAAATATCAGAATCATTATGTATCCCATGAAAACAATCGAGTATATCACATTAGAGGGTGAAAAATCATACAGCACCACATACCCAAAAGCTTTTAATGGTGCCAGTAAGCCATGAATGCCCATGTTCTCCATATTGTCATCTTCATTAGATGCCTTCAAGTTGCAGAAGAAGCAAATCACAACTAGGAATCACTAAAGTAGAGAATAACAAAACAGAAGTTAATTATCCAACAATTAACAATGTAATTCTTACGGAAATAACACCAGCTATGACTGGAGCAACCCTTTCAGATTCAAGAACAGAGTTAACTATGTCTTTAAGCTCAATCTTTTGCCTCTTTAACCAATCTCCATATGGCCTAGCAAGAGAATATTGCTGCTTTAAGGATTCATCATCTACAACAATATGCTTGTCAAAATCAACCAGGAGCATCATTCCAGGATTAAGTCTTCTTTTGCATAGGACATCTTCAGGTGGAATGTCTACAACACCAACTTCACTAGCCATAATAACTCGTCCACTACGAGTAACATAAAATCGACCAGGACGCAACCCATTACGATCAAGTGTAGCTCCCAGGTAACGGCCATCCGTAACTGTTAAAAAAATATACCATGAGTAAAAGCAGTAAAACTTCAAATGGGGAATACGTAAAATGTTGAAGCAGCTAACATGAGATAAGAGCAGGTCCATCCCAAGGCTCCATGAGAGCTGAGAAGTATTCATAGAGGGCCTTCCTCTGAGGGTCCATATTTTTATCATTTTGCCAGGCTTCAGGTATCATCATCATGACAGCTTCAGGGAGACTTCGTCCAGCTCGAACTAGAAGTTCAAGTACACCATCAAAAGCCCCTATCAATCAAAGAATTGGAAACATAAATCTATCGAATCATGAAAAAAAATTAATGTATATAATAAACATTTTAGGGCTTTAAAACTTAACATGAAAAGAATTTACCTGAATCAGAAGAACTAGCATCCACTATGGGAAGAAGCTTCTTCATCTCATCTTTTGACAGACCAAGCTCCTTGCACTTCAATAGACCTTCACGAGCTTTCATCCTGAGCAGCAATGTTCAGGATCATTTCATAGTACAAATTTTATCATTTTATCCCTTCAATAGATTTGCACATTTAAACAAATTGCCATGAGAATATATATCCCAGTAAACAACATACTGACCAGTTCACATTGCCTCTGAGTGTGTTAATTTCACCATTATGACCCAAGATTCGCATAGGTTGAGCACGATCCCAGCTAGGAAATGTATTGGTAGAAAACCTTGAGTGTATCTGCACCAAAAGAGGGAAGAGTCAAAGATTGAAATTTGGCCTGCTTCAAATTGCCAAATGATGACACAACTTGCTCAAAAGCACACATCAGGACTTCAAAATCTTGTTACTTCAGTGCCAGATGCAAGAACTGGTTGAATCAATAATTTATTCTAGCTAAAGAACTTTTTTTCTGATCGACCACCAATTGGTGTCTTACTCCTCAAACAACTGACCATAGAGCACTGCAGTAATTTTCTGCAAACATGACTTACTTCTGCAATGAGGTTTCTTACCAACTCACCCAAGGCTTCAGCATCCAAACTCAAATAGTTTTCAAGGAGTGGAAGAACTTAAGAGATCATTCAAACCTCAATGCCTCAGAAGTCATTCCTCAACCTTGCATACCTTCAGTTACCGGTGATTCCCATGCTGTTTGTTGAAGCATGAGTTAGTGGATAAAAAGACAAGTGAATGGATAATATATTTACCAGGGCCATGTAGCTCGTAAACCTTTCATTGCCAAGATCCTCATAGTAGTACTCGCTTAACTGTACAGGCTTTAACTGACCCTTGTAAACAACAGTCCTGCCGAAAACAAAAAATGACAAAATTGCTAAGATAAATGCTAAGATCACTCCAGCAGTAAACTGCGTAACTTTGAGAATGACAAACCTTGAGGAAAGAGAGCATATATAGAAGTCCCTCACACCACCATGCTGGAGGTTTAATGCTGCTCGGATGGCTACCATGGACACTCTGCGCAGTATGTACATCTGTAGTGCAGTGTATAACGTTAATTAAGAATGCCAGACATTAGAACTAGAAGTTCAAAGTAGCCATCTAGTTTGAACAAATCAGATTCCCAGCCCAGGTAAGGATCTTCTGTTCAAGAATTTTCAAATTTGACTACTTGTGCAGAACTCAAGTAGAACATACAAAAATGGAAACGAGGAAAACCCAGTCTCCGAAAAAATAATGGATCAAACATTACCTGCTGTTCGAAGTCAGCTTTGGACCTAGGAGTAGGAGTAAGAAAAACTTGTTCAATCACAGGCTCAGTTTGCAAAGCAGCATTGCCTAACCCTGAATTATCTGTTGGAACCGATCGCCAACCAAGAACCGTATGCCCGAGAGACTCGGCAACCTTTGACACAAATCACAAGATGAAGTTTATAGGATTGAGGGCCAACAGATTAAATAAAGGCTCCATTTTAAATGTAATACCATATATTACCTTTGTGAACACATTTTTGCTTTCTTCCCTTCGATTGTCTGAAGTGGGCAAAAAGAACATGCCAACTGCATATTCTCCAGGCGGTGGTAGGAGGAACCCAATATCCTTGGCAACCTGGTTGAGTGCAATTCAAGGAGGAACATCACCGTGATTCATATGTTGTAATTTGCAGTCACATGCATGAGGATTATAAAGTAAAAATAGAAAAGAAAATCCCCTTGCTCAACAGGAAGAAATCTTTCAAAAAGAACATCTCAATAAATTCAGTTATTATAATTTGTAGTAGTAGTAGTAGTAGTAGATAACAAAAATCTTGGAACGAAGGAGACGCAGGCACATAAAGTAAACCAGTGAATAATTTTGAAAATATATATCAACATATACAAACAAAAAGGGTGCCACACAATTAAAAAGATTTTCTTTTAAATCGTAAAAATGATAATGATAAAAGCTCACCTCTCTATAGAAGTCATGAGGAAGAGCCAAAAGAATTCCAGCTCCATCACCCGTATTATTTTCACATCCACAAGCCCCTCTATGTGACATGCGTATCAACATCTCCAAAGCATCTGTCACCTACATCATCCATATCTCCATGAAAGCCAATCAAAAAACAAGAAAATTTGAATGAACATCACTAATATCTATCCCTAACACACGAATCAAACGGGTATACGGAACACGTCTCTCAGCCTATTTAGCAAAATATAATGTAAAGAAGCACTCACCGTTTTGCGGCTGCTCTGGCCGGATAACTCCGCCACGAATCCGACCCCACAAGAGTCCTTATCAAAAGAGGGATCGTAGAGTCCCAGAGGCTTCTCCGGCACGCCGGACAATGCTGACCGGACCACAACCCGGAGTTTCGGAGACCGACCCGGCCCGTCAGACTTCCAAAAAAGGAGTCTTTCCGATCGCAATTTGGTCCCAAAGAATTTGGTATCTACGGCGATGGAGGGCCTTTTTCCTGCAGCAAAGCACTGGACAGACCTAGAGCTCCAGCGAGAGCGTGCTCCGACATGAAGCTTCGGTGTGACAAACGAGGATAAGGGGGAGGAGAATGATGGTTTATTGTTCTTGGTAGGTAAGGCAAAAGGAGAGGAGGTTGATCCTTGTTGTAGGAGAGAGCTTGAGGTGGCCGACATTATTGACAAAACCTAAACAGTAGAGCTGATGGTTTGATCGCAGTATTTATGTTGGAGATTTTGCTTAAGATAACCGAAATACTTTCATAAACACATATGCACTGCATCCAGATCTGAGAAGATCACCAGAAGGTTTTTCTTTTGAAAAACCAACAACAATGTAAAAAAACAAAAGCCAGAATTGATTTAACAATGTAAAAAGCTGATACTTGGGATAAAACAATAACAACAATCAGATTTGATTTGATTGAGAAAACACAAGCTTAAGGGGCCGATCCAACCTAGAAATGAAGGGCGGAAAACAAAACTAGGGAAGCAGTGGGTCGGGGGAGGGGAAGGCGGCGGACCTCAACCTGAGAGAGAGAGAGAGTAGGAGCAGGGGTAGTTCTCTAGGTAAGGAGAGAGTTCAATTTATAGAGAAAAGGAATAAGAAAATAGAAAAGACAGACGATGGTTGAAATTTTTTAACCGGAGGAGGAAGATTTTGAAGCGCCTGCCACGTGTGGAGTTGCGTTATGCGGCACGAGACAGCCGCTCATGGGTGGGTCCTAGTCCTACCCATAAGGATAGGCTTCGGCTTTGCTTCCTCAGTTGCTCGGCTTTGCTTTTGTAAACTCCCGTCGCCGCTCGCTTATTAACAAGCAACAACACAACACTCCCCTTCTTTGGCAGAACACATTATCCAAATCTTTAAGATAAATACAAAAGCATTGTAAAGATAATTTGATTTATATTTCAGTCTTAATCCAAGCATATATACAGAATTCTAACCTCTTATTTACTTCATCTTAACTTATCTTATCCATAAAATTAAAATCTTAACTTATAAATACGATAAGTTTTTGTTTAGTCAGTGCGTACGCGGCAAACCGTACAAGCGCCAATAACTGAACGCCAAAGGCCTTCCACAAAAAGGTTATTTGCTGCGGCAAAAGGCAATTTAATTAATTCTCTTAGCAATGCGATGCCACATTGAAAAGGGAAGGATATGAAATCAGATGCTCTGGCACATAGAAATAAAAGGTTGAAACAAGCAGCTCCCCTTGTTTTTATTCTGTTTGTTTCTACTAATTGCAACGGCACTACGCACCTTTGTCAATGCACATTTATGACGACTTCTTTTTCCTTTTTTTTTTATTTCACCCTTAATTAAGCATATGATATCTGAAGCCATGTTAGATTTCTTTAATAAAGGATGCATGTTAAAAGAGTCTAGAGAGACTTTTATTAGTCTTATCCCTAGGCTAACGGATTTATGTTATAACACCATCTAGAGAATCATCTTCCAGCATCAAGGCTCAAGATAGTTCTTAAGCCTCTTATCAACATTCTCCAAGGAGCTTTTATAGATAGAAGACAAATTAGAGATAATATTCTCCTTATTCAAGAACTTTTCAAAAACTAGAAGAGGAAAAATTCATTTAAAGATCGACCCAAAAATTTATGTCCAGGCTTAACCCTAACTCAAAGTTTGATTAGGTCCAGACCATGCTTGATTATTTTACTAATTTAACATTTTAAATTGTTATTTTTTATTCAAAATAATGCCATTTTTATGTTATGTGAAACTTTTAAGCTTTTATGTGGCCTGTTTCAAATAGTCAGAACCTAAACCATGTTATGTTTGAAGTCCAAAAATATATAAAAAAAAAATCAAACCCGATCTAAATTCATATCAACTCAATTCGAATCTATTAACTTCGAGTCAGGTTGGGTCAATCATGGGACACTAACTCCACTAATTAGAAGTTCATCATCAATACCTACAAGTCTTTGATTTTCCTCCTTACTATCATTGATTGCATTAAGTAGTGTATTATAACTCTATCCTTTAGCATCCACGTCAATGGAGCTCCAGTAAATGTTAAATGGATTAAAGTATTGAGGCAAGTGGATCTTTTATCACCTTCTTCATATTAAGCATATAATTACTGATTAGATTGATTAACTATGTGATCACTCAAGTAAGGAGTTTCAAGTACCATAACAAATGTAAGAAACTTGGTATACATTGCTTAAATTTTAATGATTATTTCCTCCTTCTTTCAGGAGTTGATTTCCATCCTATAAATGCTATTATGCATACCATTAACACCTTCACTAAGCTCTTTGGTTTGGCCATGAATAAAGATAAGAGCCATGTGTATGTCTTTTCTACTACTTCTCATTTGTCTGACTAGATCTCTGGTTTAACTAGACTTCATGTAAAACAATGATTATTTTTAATTTAAAATTTAGAAAATAACATCATTTTGATTTTCAAACTTCAAGTTAAGCAGTCTGAACCAAAGCCTGATCTAAATTATAAAAATTTCAAGAAAAATGCTAGATCTAAACTCGAAACTCATTCAAGTTGTACTAAACCTGTTAACTTCAGGCCATGGACATAATTGTAAAGCCCACTAAAAACAATATTTAAAGGATAGAAGTAGTCAATGAGCATTTAATATAGAAATTAAAATTTAAACAAAATTGCGAATACAACTTACACTAATTTTATTATTAACACTGGATAAAATTTCATATTTTAAAAATAAAATAGTCTTTTAATTTTTATATAATTAAATCTTAGTTTCCTATTATGATTCAAATTATAAAAACCTTCAATTTTTGATTTGACAAATTATCAGTAAAATTAGTATAAAAATACTTTATTTTTATAAGTAATAACTACTTATAAATTTTAAAAATTTTAAATATAAAATATATTTTTCAATTAACTCTTCATTTTTATAATTTACAATCTTGACCTATCTATTTTTAGTATTTCAATAAACTTGCGAATATCGACCAGTATAATCTAATATGGTAATTTGATATAATACAAAGCAATTTTACACATTTTTCGATCAATATGGTATAAAATTTATAATGTTGATTAAAAGAGCCAAAATATTCATTCAATTTTTAACGGGATATATATATATATAGTATATTTTGTTGAACTATAGCAATCAGTAGCTTTGTTGTTTTATGAATATGATAGAATTTTATCATTAATTTTGTAGACTAGCATAATAAACATAATTTTGTACAAACCCTAATTAATTATATGTCAAGACAATTGTGCTTGGTAATTATCTCTCAAATGTATCATTGGGCCTATGCTATGAGCTTGCTATGATAAATAGGCTTGACCCATGTATTGCAGTACACAGGAGGCCCTACTGCTAGCCAACCTTAAACATAGTCGCCTCATTAAGAACTGTACGGGTTTTTTTGCTAATCAGAGTTTGGAATAGCGGTAGTCAATCCTTTGTGTCTCTGTCACTTCACTTCACAGAAAATAACAATGAATTCAATTTTTCCTTAATTTTCAAGTATTTATCCATACAATTATTGAATATAGCATGTTGTAATCCTAGGTTAATCAATTGTATTGATTAATTATGAAATTAATCTGTGATTTCGTGTTATTTTTCTTCAATTGGTATCAGAGTCAGGTTAACCCTAATTGTGACTACTAATTTTGGGTAATTTTTTAGATTAAATTTTTTCATTTTTTATTAATTTGTTGATTTCGAAATCTATTTTGTTAATTTTTGTGAAATCGTTTTTGTTGTTGTTGGTCTGTTTCGGTTTGGCAAATCATGTGGTAATGTTGTTGAATTTTTCTGTTGTCATTTTGAAAAACGCAAGAACTCGTAAATGCAAACTGAAAATGTTTTATTTATGAATTTTTGTGAACTTTTTCAATAGCCGTTTTTATGAAATTGATTGAGGGGTTTAATAGATCGTTAAATACAAAATCTAATGACACTGGTTTTATTGAAAACATATCACAATTAAAGGAGTTATAGACAATTTTCTAAACCGGGCCACAAACCAGATCAAACGACCCGAATTACTGGTTTTCAGGCGGAGAAGATAAAGCCCAACCCGCCAGCATCTTCCTCACACACACTGGTGGTGCGTGCAAGCGCGTGCGGCCTACTTCTTTGGCCGTTTTATACCAAATTTTGTGTATTTGCTCCATTTGCCCAGTTCTAATTTATGGTTTTTTTGTGGAATTTGTTGAATAATAGAATTTTTATTTTTATTTTCCCCAAATTTTAAAATTAATACAAATATAATGTACTCTCCGAATTTTTTTCTTAAAAATTTTTGTACTTGTTTATGGTATTATTTGGGCTTGAGGGGTCTTGAGTACTCTCAATATTATGTAGTTACGCACCAAAATTAATTTTGGATGTAGCTTATGCATATAATGTTATATTATATGATTATTACGGTTAATTTTGTAATTGTGGTGCTAATTGGAACTTATGAGGGCAATATTAGGAATGTTATTGGACTATTGTCAATCACTTTGTGTAATTGTGAGCTCGCCTATCGTGAGACTAATTATTACAAAATGCTATTGTTATGTTGTTATTGGGCATACATTAGATACTATGTTAATGATGCACTTACCCTATTGGTTTGTCTTTATCAATATGTTTTCCAATGTTTTGTTTAATTCATTAAATTATGTCTTTAAGTTTTCAGTATCCTATCGATATTAGCTTTAGGGCATAATTCAATGTTCTGGGTGATCTGTGTTGTAATTCGGGACCCTTAGGCAGGATTACAATTGCATGAGAACCTAGTTGTGTTGTTTGCCTAATTTTGCTAGTTCTTGATATATTTGCTAAATGTCCTTGCATCGTATCAATTTCTAGCTTTGAATTCTTTGATTAAGCTTAATGGGATCAATTATGAGGACTGACTTGAATCCTTGAATCTTTTTTTGGCGGTTTCTAATGTTAATGTTGCTTTTCTTAAGGATGAGCTTGCACAACCCACTGTTAAGACTTCCACTACAGATAAAGCTAAATATGATAAGTGGGTTCATTCTAACAAGGTTTTTTTATGACCATCAAGTACACAATGGAGAAGACTATTAAAGAGAGCATCACAAAAACTGATAAGGCCAAAAATTATCTTAAGGTTGTCGGTGAAAATTTCCAAAAGTTTGATAAGACTGAAAAGTTTAATTACTTGTCTTTACTGTCTAAAACTAAGTATGATGGTGTGGTTGGTGTTCATGAGCATGTTATGATGCTTATGAACTGGTATAACAAGTTGAAGGCTATGAAAGTTGTGCTGGGAGAGGAGTTTCTAGTCTAGCAAGTGTTTGAATCTCTTCCATCTAAGTTTGATGTTCTCAGGACTACTTATTATGCTTAGAAAGATGAATGGAGTATTGATGAATTGATTTCTATTCTTATTCAAGAGGAGCATACTATGAAGAAGGGAAAGTCCCATAGCATACAAAAATAAAATTTATAGAAACAAACAAGGTAAGCCTCAATTTAAGAAGGGAAATGATAAACCTGCATTAACTTCTGGGCCTAGTGAGAGTTTTGGTGCTAAGCCCAAGCCTGTTTTTAATGGAAGCTGCAACTTTTGTCGTGAACATAGGCATAGGCAGTATGACTGTGTGAAGTTTAAGAACTGGTTGGCAAAGAAGAAAGGTATACCTCAAATCTTTGCTTGTTTTAAATCAAATATGGTAGATGTTCCTCCTAATTCATAGTAGTTAGACACTGTTGCAACTATTCATATAATGAATTCATTGTAGGAGTTCAAAAGTAGGCGGAAACCAAATAAAAGGGAGTTGACACTGCAACTAGGATATGGATTTAATGTTAATGTTGAGCACAAAAGAGTAGTTTCCTTGAAGTTGAGTAGTGGACATGATTTTCTTTTAAAAGATACTGTTTATGTGCCTTTTATGAGAAGGAATTAGATTTCAGTTTCTGTTTTACACAATTGTGGATACATTTTCCATATAATTAATAATGGTGTTTTTTTGTACTATGATTCTGTTGTCATTGGTTCTGTAATTATACGTGATAGATTGTTTATGTTAATTGCTAATTCTTCTCTTTTTGACCGACCATATGATAATGTTAATGCTGTTGTTGGAAAGAAACGTGGGAGAGTTGCTGAAAAATCTTCTATGTTGTGGCATAAACGATTAGGACATATCTCTAAGGAGAGAATGGAGAGGTTGATTAAGGAAACTATTTTGCATGATTTGGACTTCTCTGATTT
>JAOQMP010000006.1:20970271-20989926 GCA_027563575.1 Erythroxylum pedicellare
TTATAATTTATGTCCTTAAATAGCTTAAACTTAAAGATTCATTTCTATGATAATTTGCAACTTCCTCTTAACCAAACAAAACCGAACAACCATGATAAACTAACACAAATGACATTTATTTCAGAATTCAGATACACAACCAAACATAACCAATTCAATTCAGTATTCAGAATTTCAGATTACATTCCAACTCTAACCAATTCATTTTATACACAAACACAAACACAACCTAACTAATTCAATATCCAGATTCCAGAATCTCATATCACGCAAAAACACAAAAAATACCGTCCAACACTCCAAGTCCAGCACCGTGTATCATCCAACCAAAACCATCATCCTAATTCCAACATTCTAATGATCCAATCCAACACAACAAAAATTTTAATTAAGCATGAAAATTTTGAAATCAGAAAAAAATCACAAAACAAACTTTGGGTCTTCGGCGGGTCTTCAAATTTTGACAGGGGTCAGAGTCTGGACGCCTCTCCGGTGGCTTCAGACGCATCTCTGATGGCTTTGGTGTGGTGTAGAGGTGCTACAATGCTGTGGCTTCGGGTAAAGAAGGCAGTGGCATCTTTGGGTCCCCATGGAGGAAGCGACTTCAACCGATGACAAAAGAAGATGAGCGAAGGAGACGAGGGTCAAAGCAGAGACGGCAACGTGATGACAGTGGCAGTTAGATGTGACAGTGAGAGGGTGACAGTCGACAGAGAAGAGGTGGGCGACGCACAGAGAAGAGGTGGCACAGAGATGAGAGAAGAGTGAAGAATAGTCGGGGGGATTGGGGCTTTTAGGGTTAAATTTACAAAAATTGTAATTAGGTTCTTGAATTTTTGGAAGTTTACGGTACCGGTCGGTATATTCTGGTACTGTTGGTACCAGCTGGTACCAAACGAAAACAACCGGTACTATTCGATATTTTAGGCCAATATCGATGATGACCCGTACCATCCCATTTTTTGGTCGGTACGTACTATGCAGCATGGTACGGTATCCTAAACGTTAAGTGCAGGAGCTTCTAAAAGGATATAATCGTAGGAGAAGTCCCCAGAATTGCACTATGAAAATTGATTTAAAGAAAGCTTTTAGTAGTGCAAATTGGAATTTCCTTCTAAAAACAATGGAGATAATGAACTTTCCCCTAAAGTTCATACAATGGATTCAAGAATGGATTTCTACTGCATCCTATGGGATTTTGATAAATGGGTGCCCCACGAAGATGTTTAAAGGAAAGAAGGGTCTTAGACAAGGGGATCCTCTATCCCCTTACATATTTCTAATTTGCATGAAGGTTGTTACTCAAGTACTAAAACACAACACCTCTTGGGATCCTAAATTCATATTCCACTCAAAATGTAAGAAAATTTCACTATCAAGCTTATATTTTGCAGATTATCTTATTCTCTTAAATAGGGCTAATGTTTATTCAATCACTCTGTTGATGAGATCTCTCAACCTATTTAAGGAGATGTCGGGGTTGTGTGTGAACCAAAGCAAGAGCTATCTCATCCTCTCTAAAAGTGTTATTCACCTCTCAAACGCTTTGTCTCAAACTACAAGAATGGAAACTAAAGATCCCCCTTTACTCTACTTGGGGATTCCTATCTCATCAAGGAGGCTAAGGTTCTGCGAATGCATTCCTTTAATTGAAAAGATCTAAAAAAGATTGGAGGCACGGTTAAATAGAGCACTATCTTATGGTGGAAAAATTCAACTACTGAAATCGGTGATAATGTCTATGCATACCTACTGGTGTTCTTATCTTTTTCTCTCAAAAGGGTTGATTAAAATGATTGAAAAACTGATGAAACAATTTCTATGGGAAAAAAGGAATGGAGAAAGAGGAATAGCAAAAGTTAGTTGGAAGAAAGTTTGTCAACCAAAAGAAGAAGGAGGACTAGGGCTGGAGTCATTATCCAATAAAAATAGATTTCTCACATCCAAGAGGATTTGGAGAATACTAAGTGAAAAACAAACTATGTGGTCCATTTGAATTCATTCTTACATATTAAAGGGAAGGAGTTTGTGGGGCTGAAAAATTAATAATAGCTGTACCTGGTTTTTTAACCAACTTCTAACATTGAGGGAGGATATGTTTCAATATATTTTGTGCAAGATTGGGACAGGGGAAAGGATTTCATTATGGTATGATAATTGGACAGGGAATTGACCATTAATACAAAACCAACTGGCAAGATCTTTACTAATCTATTCCCTAAGGATACTAAGCTTCAAGAAATAATCAGGAATGAGAATTGGTCCCTTTCCTCAGATGAGGTTAGATTGTTGCTTCTACCTCAATTCGGAAGCTAGGGGAGAGGGATATCTATCTGTGGAAGGGTATCCCTATCTCAGAGATCACTAAGAAGGATGTTAGAAGAATGAGGGAGGGGTCTACAAACCGTGTAGGTTGGGACAAATTGATATGGAACAAGGTACTTAGACCCAATGTTAGCTTTCTGTTATGGTTAATTATGTTGAACAGACTAAGCACCTTAGACAAATTGAACTTCCTAACCTCCTCTAAGATATGTATTCTATGCAAACAAGAGGTTAAATCTAGAGACCACCTATTCTTTGATTGTGTTTTCTCAAAAGAAGTTTGGGCAAAGATCTCAAATCTAAGTGCCCCTAACTACTCCTATGACAGACTCACAGATATCCTACAGGGTATTCCAAACTTGCAGATGTTTAAACATGACAAGGATATTCTGTTACTATCAGTGGCTAAATGTGCATAGGTAATTTGGAATAAAAGGAATATTAGAAGGTTTAGAGATAAGGCTAACTCGCTAATCTTTATTATAGATCTCACTACTACCAGCATAAGGGAACAACTAATCATTAATCAGTTGAACCTATACTGTAGTAAGAGAATGACAATTGTATGGAGATTATAATGCCTATCAGAATTCTCCAAAAACTCCTCTACTTAATTCGCACAACAAAAAGGAAATCAATAACACCTCAACATAAGCAGATATCCATCCATAAAACTAAGGAAAATGCGGCTATTTAAGAATGGAGTTACTTGGAATATTCCAATTCTGGGTGAATACTGATCATGAACTTATCATCACTAGATATCCCGAAGCCTGAAGCCCTTCAAGAAATTATACACGGATCAGTTGAGCTTAGACCTGACATATCCTAAATAATAGAAGAGATAGGAAGATAATATTACCGGTGTTGAGTTTTTGGATGAAGCATTGAGAGTGAGAAGAAGGATCTATGAATCGTCAAGCCAGAACCTTATTCATTCCAAATAGAGACTCTTTGCAAAGATCTGAGAAAGGTGGTGAGAAAGGATATCAAGATTGAACCAAAATCGAACATTATTGAATGGAATAGACTTACCTGAGACAGATCCCCTCATGGGCAACCCCAGAAAGCCTCCCCTCCTTTAGATATTGCAAGATTTGGAGAGAAGAAACACACAAGTCATTCCCTTACAGCAAAACTTTTTGTTGTTGAGAAAAAATTCCAGAATGACCTACGTTCTTGAAGAAACGAGTATGAGAATCTCCAAGGATGCTTCCACCGCTTTCATCGCAGATTAGCTTTTTAGAGTTGACAAAATGAGTTCGTTAGAAGGAGTTGCAAAGAGTATGAAACATAAATCAAAACTGACCTAATTTGTGTTCTCCATCTTTGGACTGTCACCAAAGAGCTGAGTCCTCAGAGAGTTTCCTCCCACCTCCGAAAATGAAGTAACATAATGGATGACAGAAGGAGTGTTGTTACCTGAGAAATAATAGATAGCGCATCAAATAGAAGGATTTGCTCTTCGACGTCATTGGACACAGCGCATCCAGGCTAGCCAGAGTACCTAGAGCTTCGTCGCTTTGCAATCATTAGACCTAATCGAGAAAGAGCTCGAAGTTTCGCAAAAGAAGACGTTAGTTTTAAGTAAAGTTAGCGTTTGATAGTCTGATGTCGTATTTGCTTTCTTTGGGTTTTGTTATTTACGTGGTTCTCCTCACATGAGAGCTAGGCAAATCTCCTTACTATGTAATTTTGCTGTATTTAATGAAAATTTTAATTTCTAAAACAGAATTTGTTTGTACAAGAATTGGTATCAGCACTATGTATGTGTGTGTTACTGTCACAGCTATGAAGCTGAGGCTGAAATGGTATTGCCAAATTGCTCTCATACGTCGTGTTATTACACATAATCAGTACAGACAAGTAAGAGTAATTAATAATTAAACGCGGCTTTTCAAAGCCGGTTACTGACACAATCACACAAGTCCTTTTATATTTATAGAAAGAGATCGAGGACAGACAGGGAGTCGGTTGACAATAATGAGTTGTAAGGGAGCTGTACGTGTGTTGTTTTTAGCGTGGCTGTCATGACCCCATAGAGTCAATTATGATGAAGGATCGGTGATCTGTTAAGATAATAGAATGGTCTCATCAATAATATACGGGTAATGCACCATGGCGGCTTTTGGTAACTCCAAAATTTAACAACTAAATGGATCTTTGGTTTCGAAATGTGGACGCTTTAGGCGATTTCATAATATCTTATTCGGTACTCTTTCAAAGTTTCAAAGGGCCGGCCAACCCCATGTTAAATGCAATTTGTAACTGGGAGGGGTCGATCTCAGGCAGGGTCTAAAAGTGCAAAATGCAGCATACATTTCAAATACTATTTTAAATATATATATTTTAACTTTTGGTGCTATTACACAACGATGGGAAGAGGGGGTTTCTTTTTGCCGGAGATTGGCGAACCACCCGCACTGCTGCTTCCCCCCATCACCAGGTTACTATTCTCAACTAACCCTTCATGATTCCTAACCTTAACAAAGTTGGTGAACATGCTTTCTTCTGTCTTGGTCCCGTTTTGGGATTTAGTTGATACTTGAAGATGACTTACCCGTCTTGGTTTAACCTTTTCTTTTTCTTACACTATTTGCTAATGCAAAGACTAAATCCTGATCTTGTTTTTTTTTTTTATTTAAAAAGAGGAGTTAAAGAACTGAATTCAAGGCCCGCGTGATCTTCTTTGACTTTAGTTGACCCACTAATTTGTCGTTTAGGTTTTTATAAGTGAGTTGAGATAACTAGGATTCTGAATTCTGATAAGGGACAGCGCAAATTTAGCATGGAGAGGAAGATCCTTAGTGTTGCAAACAATGGATGGTAGAGGGTTGTTAGCTTGAGAGCGAAAATGGACTAGAAAGTGGTAGGTAGGATGCAATTCGTGAGTGGGTAGATGGAATGTTGAAGTGAGTATCTCCGCTAATTGGTTTCTTTTGATTTATGTACACATATATAAATGTTATGATGATCAAGTGGTAGTTAACTACTTCCACCTACCTCATTTCCTCCTTTTCCTCTTTTGTCTTTTTAGCTATGCAATGCCCATGAAATTTCTTACTTGATGATTTCAAGAAGTTGAATAGTCAAAATCAACGCGACTTGGGGTTTTATTAAATACAAAAGTGGTTGGTGCTGCAATTCAATTAAGCTTGTTTCACCAATTGATATGACTCTTGGCAGTCGTCAATGAGGACAATTCTAGGTCTCACCTAATCCTACATAACTGGAAAATAAATCCAAATTATTTTTCTTGCTTATCAAGACTTTTGTAGCGGATGGTCGATACAACATACTAATTCACTTCGGATGTATAAGGTTTCCTACTAAAGCCGATAAATCAGACTAATAGGATGAAGTCTATTCCATTCGTTTCATATTCAGCTGAAGACACGCCACGATCGATCATTGACCAGTTTTTTTAACGCAAGGTCATCAAATTTGCTTCTTGCTCTTGGCTTTGAGCTAGAGCATTGAAATGTATTAAGACATTAGCATCAGGCTTTGTATTTGCAGTCAAAATCAGAGGAAGTGTAGGGTTAGAAGCATAAGCAACCGATGGCTCCTGCCCGATGAGGACAAGGACCCAACGTTTGCCTCAAGATCGATAAGTAGATGCTATTATTGTCGACTTGGGCAACAAGTTCTTGGTGGGGTAACATAAAAGCACACAATCTACTACTACCATTTCGTGGGCATTAGGTAGCTACTTCCAGGACCACTAACATAAAAACACACAATCTACTACTACTATTTCGTGGGCATTAGGTAGCTACTTCCAGGACCACTACCAACCATAGCCTAGATTAGCTGATTTTTGCTTTTGAACGAGTATCTCACTAAAAGCTGATTCTGTTTCCCTTTTTGTCCTTGGCATCGTCGTCTTGAAAAATTTTAACTCAATTACAGATCGTGGCGTTCGAGGTTTTTCTTGAAGACACCAAGTAGTATTAGTAATTCCAGGTGGCCTTGTGTGCCTCAGACATATAAAAATGATTACTTTGGTTAGTTTAAGGTAGAGAAAATCAATAGTTCAATCGAATGTAGAAAGATAGAAGTTGATCTTCTTTAAATTAGCCGTTTACAACTCCTGGAATCCGGGATGCGTAGAAGGTTCAGATTCCAGGCCTCCAGGTATCAGAAGCTGGGCCTAGTACTGGGCTCTTCAAATGTCTCTCCCCTCTGCTGCTATTCCTACTTGAGTTTACGAACATTCGGTTACATGATCTTAAATTTTCTTTTTATAGAATGCAGAAACTTAAAAGTTAATTTTCATTACGATCAAGTTAACGGTTTCTTTTTACCTTTTCTTCTTAATGATACATCAAGCTTTTAAACTTGTTTGTTTAAATTTTTGTACTTTAAAGAGGTAAGTAGAAATTGGTCCTCCTTGGAGCACTACCTCAATCGAAAACTACTACATTGACTAAATTTCAATTACCTCTTTAAAGTACAAAACCCCAAATTCATCTATCATTCAATGTTTCGTATGCTAATTTAGTAATTATTGATTTAGTTGGTAGAGAAAATAAAAGATTTCGTCCAAAAGTTAGATTACGAAATTCTTATATGTAGGAGGACTTTTGTTATTTCTTTAGTTTTTAATTCTGATCTAAGTGTTCTAATCATTAATTAAATATTGATCTTTGTAATTTATTTTGGATAGATATGTTGAACTCTTTTAATGTTTTAGTTAATCAAGAAATTGATGATATGATTTCACGCGAATCTTAAGGTCCAGGTCCATCTATTAGTGGCAAAATGTATCACAAAATGACTTCTCAACTATCTTATGCAATCAAAGCCATCACAAAGGTGTAGCACCAATTTCTTACAACTCCGGTTAAATTAGAAGAGAAAGTTCAACATTTAATTGCAACTGTTGCTCCAATAAGTCCACGATTCGCTTAAACCATATTTTCTGATTTACTGGATCTATCATTCCAGTCTAGAATTTCATTAATAATGACATCAGTACTCTAAAAATAAGAGTTTTACCAATTTCTTCCTGGTGCGAGAGTTTTGGGGATGTTTAAGCATATTCTCTTGATTATGCTCCGAGGATGCAACTTAATGTGTAGATATTGGGGGGTTTGCCACTACTGACGTGGAAACACTACTGTAACGTGTCTCTCCTTCCTAGTATGTGATAAGCTAAAGAATTCCAAGATAGTACCCATTTGAAATATTATACATTACCTTAATTGACGTGTCCATAAGCTATGTAAATTTTGGTTTAGATTATTGGAGTAATATCGCCTGTTTGCTTAAGAATATATCTAGTAGTTGTTATTTTAACTATTAATTTCATTTGAATTTCTTGACTTTGTTGGCTTTATCACAATGTCCACTTCTTAGAGATATTTTCTAAGAATTAAGAAAAGTTGTTAAAGTCCTTTTCGTATTTGAAATACTTTCTAATCGATAACAAGGAAGTTGATTCCTACGGGATCACTATGTTTTATTCTCACATAAAGTAAAATCTTATCTATTATAAAATTTTTATTGAGTTTGACTAGTTCCTATCAGTAATAGCAGAGCTTTCATTACTGTGGCGACCAATAAAGAAAGAATAAAAAATTTTGAGCCTAGCTTAGTAGAACTTCAATAAGGTATCAAACATATGGAACTTAATTTTCTGATAAGTTGCATCACAAGGAGGAAACTATCAATATGATTTGAGGCTTGTCTCCCAATTAAAGAAGGACTCAATAAGGACACTAATGATTGCAATCGTCATAGAAGGATCCGACACTAACTTTAATGATTTTAATGGTCATTCTCAAAATAGTTGAGAAGCATCAAGGATAATAAGGATAGGAGATGTTAGATGTTCTCATCCAAGTTGGCAAACCTTAAGTTTCTAAGATCATCAGGTAATGACTCAACAAAATGGTTCCATTGAGTGAATCAGTTTTTAGAATATTAGGTTATGCCAACATCATAAAAGGTGTCATTAGTATTATTCCACTTTAAGGTGAAGCTAATCAATGATAGTAATGGCTATACCAAACCTATAAAGAAGAAGGGTAAGAGGTAAGATAGGGCATATTTTGAACCTGTAAATTGTGAGGATCTCAATGAAGCATTATCAAAGATCAAGTACACCATGTTTTTGTGAAATTGCAAGAAGGAGCTCGAGCAAATAAGGAAAGGATAGATACAAAAGGCTCTAGTGGAAACATTTACAGGAAGATATAAGGCTAATATAGTGGATGATGTTCATATGTTTAAACCCAAAATCTTAAAGAAAGTTATTAGCCCTGCTCAATGAGAGAAAAACAATTAAGTTGACAACAAAAGATTGTTCAACCTTTTAATAAACCATAACTAGTGCAATAAAGGTCAAAGCTACATTAGTAATGAAACAACTTTATATAGTAGAAAATGTAGAAATAGAGAACTTAAGGCCCTTGTTTTACTTATAATGAGAAGGTTACACCTGGTCACATGTGCCAAAATTTACAAGTTCTCTTATTATTTGGCAACACCAACAATAATTATTCAGATGATGATAAGGAATCTGAAGGGTAAGAGGAAAAAATTTCTAGGTAGGATGTTACATGTAAAATTTCTCAAGAAGTGAGACAGATTCATGAACTATGAGGACAAGTTTCTAATAAAAAAGGAAGGTATTGATAACATAAAGAATACCAAAGAATTCCTATTAGAAATCCAAACTTCCTTGATAGAAATGTGCATAAAACATGAGATACATGATACATCTTGTATATGGAACATGTAAATTTTGGTTCAAATTGTTGGAGTAATGTCATCAGGTTACTTAGGGATAGGTTAAGAAGTTGCTATCTTTATTATTATTTCCATTTGAATTTGGTAACTTTATTTTTGTTAGTTGATAATTTCCTAGACTTTAGAGATATAACCTAGGAATTAAGAAAGTTATTAAGTCCTTTTTAATTGATAATAAGGAAGTTGATCGTAATAAGATTACTGTGGCCTATTATCGAGTAGAATCCAATTTATGATTTAGATCTAACTTGGCTTTATTAGTAGTATTAGAGCTTTCATTACAGAGGTTGGGTTAGGAGAACTTTAATAAGACATGAGTGATGGAACTTAGTTTTACTGATAAGTTGCATTACATGGAGGAAGTTATCAATAGGTTATTTAAGGCTCTGCTCTCAATCAAAGAAGGATCTAGCAATAATAATAATGTGGTAATGGTTATTCTCACAATAATAGAGAAGATTTCAAGGTTAATATAGAGGGGGATGTCAAATGTTCTCATCCAAATTAGCAAAGCTTGAGTTTCTAAAATTCTCAAGTTATGACCTAACAAAATGGTTACATTAAGTGAATCAAAATTTAAATATAAGGTTATGTCTAAAACTCAAAAGGTGACATTAGTATCATTCCACCTTGAGGTGAAGCTAATCAATAGTAGTAACGGCTATGCTAAGCCTTCAAAGAAAAATGGTGAAAAGTTATATGCAAAATTTTTAGAAAAAAACTTTAGGCTCATTTTAGACCTATATATTATAGGGATATCAAGAAAGCCTTATCAAAGATAATAAAACCAACTATTTGCATAAGTATTAGAATGAGTTCAGCAACTAAGGAATTAAATATAAGGTTGAATTAACAAGCTTTAGTGGGAATATTTATAGGAGGACGTAAGGTTGTGATAGTAGACGACATTCATTTACTTAAATAAAAAACTTAAGGTTGTGATAATAGATGGTATTCATTTATTTACACCAAAAACATTAAAAGAAGCTATTAGCCTTACTTAGATGAGGGATCAACATAGTAGGCAACAAAAAATTATTTACATATTTAATCAACTTGTAATTGGTGCAATAAAGGACAAAGCTGCATCATTAGTGAAACTTATTACATGATGAAATGTAAAATCAAAGAACTCAAAATCAAAGAACTCAAAGCCTTTGCTTTAATAGTGGCGAGAAGTTTACACCTATTTATAGGTGCCAAAGGTTGTAACTTCTTTTGTTAAATGGTAGCACCAACAATAATTATTTAGGTGATGATGAGGAATCCAAAATTTAAGTGGGAAAAAACTTCCTATTAAGGATGTTACATTGAAAATTTCTCAAGAAGTGAGAGACATATTAATGAACTTTGAGGAAACGGTTCTAGTAAAAAAGGGGGTATTGATAAGACAAAAAAGTCTAAGAAAGTGCCATTTGAAATCCAAATTACTTTGATTAATGTGCATATGGGAAATTTGTATACGTGAGATATCTTGTGTATAAGACATGTAAGTCTTGGTTTAGGTTGTTGGAGTAACACCAACTTGCTTAGTAATAGGTCACGTAGTTGTTATCTCAACTATTATTTTCATTTGAGTCTAGTGACTTTGTTATTGTTAGTTGATAATATCCTACTTCTTAGAGACATTATCTATGATTTAGGAAAAGATATTAAGTCCTATTTGCATTTAAACTCTTTCAAATTGATATGAAGGAAGTTGATTCCAACAAGATTACTAGTGTTTATTCTCACCCAAGCAAAATCTTGTTTATTATATGATTCCTATTAACTGATTAATACCTATCAGTGTGATCGTTACTATTGCATATACTATACATTTGATTTGTTTTCATTTTATTTTCCTTATGGAGTAGATCTATTTTTGATTGCATCTCCTTCCATAGGTTTGGTTTTGATGACAATGACTTAGGTGTGCAGTTGTTTTCATATATTCTCATATATAGATGATAATGTAAGTAAAGTTTTATATAATGATAGTGGAATATTGTCTTATGTAACTTAAAATTCTAATAAGATTGAGGAGTCTCCTGTCAATTCCTTGTTATAAGGTTAAGTTGTGATAATTAACTCTAATATAAAGTTTAAATAGATAAATTTTCATAAACGATGCAAAATGATATTAAAAAAAAAGTTGTTGAGTTGATTATTTGAATTGATTTGTTAGGCTTAAACCTTTTAAACAATCGAACTTTTGTGTCATGGTCTACATGGTTGCAAAACTAATCAAAGTATGTTCCGATGTTTGACCTTCGATTCTAAATTCAAGCTTAAAGAAAGAGATGTATTATAAATAATAATCTATCTTTTTCAATATGATTGAATATTTTTGTATCTAAACATATGAAATTAGGTAAGAAAGGTTTGTGTCATATGTGATAATGTCTCTTTTTCAATATGAATGCATATTTTTATACCTAAACATATGAAATGCGAGAAGATTCCATATGAAAGCATTTTCTAGAGTTTTGAAACCTGCCTCTTAGAGAAAAGATGCAAATACTTTATTGACACTTATACCAATTTGGGTATTGATATAGTATAGTACTAATGGCTGTTAATGCTCGATATTTTTTTAATTTTCTGAAATTATAGAATAACCCCTCAAATTTTATAAATGAGAACTAGTTCCCTATTATGATTTAAATTAAACATATTTTATTTGACTCAAGAACTTATTTATTAAAATTAACATAAAAGTAATTTATTTATTTATTTAAATTGTCAACAAAAGCTAATTTTTTGTTTGCTTTATATAGATTGCATGTACTAAATGCAAGTAGACAACATGTATCCTACAAAATATAGCCCAAAAAAGGAAAAAATAGAAGTTAAAACTATGAGAACTTGTTTTTGTGCATGGAAAGAAAAATTGCAAATTATGTTCTTAATCGTTGTAATCACTTAAATAGTTAGCAACCTATTTACTCTCAAGTTTGTAACCCCTTCAAGAGCTAATTATTTAATACAATTTTTTTTAAATTTAAAAAATATTTTTTTTAAAAAATTGTGATTTAAATATTTAAATATAAAATAAATTTTAGTTAACTCTTAATTTTTTAATTTACGATTTTAACTCAATAGTTTTTAACATTTTAGTGTACCAATTGCTATGATATGTACAAGTCAAAATTTTACAATACAATTCAACATGGTAACCAAGTATAGTACAAGACAAATTTGTACTATTTTCAGCTCTATTACAAAATTTAGAACACTATATTGTAGGCTCAAAGGAGATTGTATGCCTGTATCATAATCTACTATAAAACACAGGTGCCATATGAAAATATTTCCTAGAGCTTTAAAACCTTCTTCTTGGAGCAAAGTTGTAAATATTGCATTGAAACTTGTACCATTTTTGGTATTGATATAATACAAAATCAATAGTTATTAATACCTGATATGATTTTTGATTTTTTAAAATTATAAAATAGTCATTCAATTTATATAATTAAAATTTAGTCCTTTATTATGATTAAAATTAAAAATAATATTTTAAAATATGACTCAAGAACTCCATTTATTAAAATTAACATAAAAGTACTTTATTTATTTATTATTTAAATTGTCAATAGAAGGTGGTTTGTTGTTTGGTTTATATAAACTTTATGTTCCAAATGCAAGTAGACAATATGGAATAAGGCTCATGTACTAAAGCTTACAAGAGATTGCCTAAACAAGGAAAAAAAAAAGTTAAAAATATGAGAACTTATCTTTGTTTGAGAAAGAAAAATTGTAGTTTATATCCAACAATAACCTTAATATGAATTAATTATAGAGCTATGTCATAATCAAACTCGAACAAAAAAAATGTTGAATTGAATCCCACTAGTCTTTACTTGAGATTATTACTCCTTTTTTTACTTGCTATTTTATTTTCTGACAAATTCTTCAATTAATATGGGAAAAAAAGTTTAATAAGAATATTAGAATAATAAATAATAGTAGAAATTTTCTTATTCCATCTGCATCAAAAAGACATTATCTTATAATTATCTATGACCGCTAAATCTCTAGCGTGACCCTTCATTAAATACAAATAAGAAGGAAAGTGAGAAAAATGGCTAATACTATTTAAAGAATTCTTCTTTGAATAGTACGGTAATATTACATGCTCTTAATAGACAAAGTCAGTTGAATAGCTAGCAACTTAGTTATTCTAAGTTTTTAACTCCTTTAAGAGCTACATTTTTTAATACAATTTCTTTTAAAAAATTATGTTTAAAAATATAAAAATATTTTTAACTCAATATTTTTCAATATTTTGGTGTACCAATTGATATGATAGGATTAACTCAAAATTTATAATACAGTTCACAATAGTAACCAAGTATAGGATGAGACAATTTTGTACTATTTTTCAACTAATTTGGTACAAAATTTAGAACACTATCTTGTAGGCTCAAAGAAGAGTATATACATGTATCATGATTTACTATCAAATTTGCTATATAATTACTTTAAATAATCAACAATCATATCCATTTATTTTTTTATTATCTTATTAGCCTAACTTTATTAATTGAACCGGAACATTTGTTACTTGATATGATACTATCAAAGTTACCAGCAAGAAAGAATTCATTACTCGATGACCTTTACCTTGAAGACATAATCATAATTGATATTTTATCTATATCTATGAATCCGATATCATGCCAAATTTTTATATTAATATAACCTTATTTCATTCTATTTGTTTGAGCATCCATCGAAGTTGAGTATTTTTTAGAAGTTCATTGAAAACATTCAATTTGATCAAAAATTTTTTTCTTTTCTTCTTTATTTGTTAACTACTATTTATTTATACGTATGAAAAAGAAAAGAGGGAAGATATGCTAAACTCGAAAAACATAAAAATTAAGAACAAGAATCTAAGAAGAATTGTATCAAGAATCATTATTATTTAAACACGGAAAATGTGAAAATTTTCATATTTTTTAATTTATATTTAATTGATTGTCTTTTGTTTCTAATCCATTGGCTTTTTTTATCCAGAAGAATAGGGAAAAAAAATAAGAAAAATATCCAAAAGTTAAATGCAATTTTTATGAAATTATATATTCTTAATTAGTATAAATCTTTTAAAAATACTTCATACATTCAACTCAAGAAGATCAAATGATATAACTAAAATACTTGAGAATTTCATTCAAAGGAAAAAACCTTATAAAAATCGCATTGACTATTATCAAAGTAAGACATGATTAACTGAAACTGTTTAAATAGGCACAGGTTAACTAAACAATATTTCCGCTGCAATTGGACTTATGAGTTTTCAGTTTATAGGGGTAGTATGGGATGTGTCGTGGAAAAAAGAAACCATTCGTTTGATTAAGTGTGCTACCAACCAATTTTTACCTCTTATTTTAGTGCGTGCTTCCAAATTAGCTTTGAGAATTATATGCATGACTTGCTTTCGAATGGGCTATTTTTGCATTAATTATTACAACCTATTAATGGAGAATTCATAGGTAGAACCAAAGGGTGTGAACTGGAACTGTACAAGTTATCAATATTAACTGAAGAAAAGGGCTCAAATGTCTTAATGTTTAAAAAGTAACCATAAGAAGTAACAACAAAATCGATGGAATCCACTATTTCGTTGTCCATTTCTATCTATTGCTCGTTACAAAACAGCTGTTCCGATGAATAACGAAAAATTTCCAGGGCGAGAGAAGGCATTGTTTTTTTTTTTTTTTTGGAGAAATTATAAAACAAATTTACCCATCAATTTCAAAAAGACTCCAAATCGACATGAAAATGGAGTTCATCTCCTCACCCTTTCATTACCTTATAAACTCAGTTTCAGAAATAGGTGGAACCGAAATGTTTCTCTCCCATCACACATGGTTTACCGGAAGTGGAGAGAATTTGGCCAAACATCAGCCCAAGTGAGTCCCAAATAGTTAAGTCATACATTCTAGACTGCCAACGGTTCAGGTATTGGGAAAAGCATAAACTGATTTGATGGAGAAACAAACACTCAAAACTATACAAATCCATATGAAACAAAGCCATAAAAGCTGAAATGAAATAAGCATAAAAATTTAGAAAAATTGGGATTAAAGAAACAAAGGTTGAAAACAAAGCTCTGATAAGATCAGAATTCATTGACCATCTTGAAATTTCATCGTCTACATCTCTGTGTCACAAAATCGGACCATCAAATTAGACACCATTTGTCGAGCAAAAGGTATATAGCTCAGGCTGTACCTGAAACAGCTAAAACTAAACATGTAAGGAATTTGCACAAGTTACTATGAATGCCAGGTCGATGTTTCATCCTTAGAAAAACAAAGTGACGATAAGGAAGCTTAGATGGAATATTTGTTGCGGTGAAAACAATTAATTATTTGCATTAAGCTGCTCGGAGTATGAGAAACATCCACCAAGTCGAGATACTATCTGACAAGATAATATTGCATAACTCTTTGCCCAAAATTTTTGAATGCCCTTCACATACAACTGAAAAGGCAAGTGAGGCAAGATAAATTCTTACCAGATAAAGGCACATATCTCGCAAATAATTGCAATTACTGTTAAAATCTTGTTATGAATCTGCATGGTTGGTAAAGAGAAAAGCATAAGGACAAGTTGTTACTATATCAATCTCATAATTAAAAATTAACATCAAATTGGCTTTTGCAATGGAAGTGAAGTGCTATTTACTGAGAAAGGAAAATGTCTCAAAAGACAGGAAGAGGAAATCCATTTTAATTTGACATCTTCAGATAAAAAGCAACAAGATGGGAAGTAAATCCAAAGAGATGTAGTGAAGACCCTGACCTTCCACAAAATCTTAGGATGGAGAAAAATTCCACCTTCTCCAAAATTTATTGTGTGTGTGTGAGAGAGAGGTGTGTTTTTAAACAACGATAGAAGATTTGAGAAGAAAAGATGGAGGCATAGATATAGATAATGCAAAGGGAATTGTGTTTCGAGCCCAACTAATTAGCAGAAATCCTTAGAAGGTTTTATAAATCTCAGTACCTTACTATCAAGTTTCAACTACATCAAGGTACAATCAGGTTGTAAGATTTTATTTTGCTGTTACAACAGTATCATAATAATGCATAAAATCTCAGTGCCATTTCACTTTCTATGTTTCAGACTTGGAATGAGTTATAAAGGACCACGTTGAAAGTTGAGAAGATGAGGAAAAGGAATTCAAAGTTTACAAATAGTTAGGAGTAGTTGCCTTTTCCCCATGAGTCCTTTAATCAAGGAGAAAAGTTCTTATCCTGGCTAGATGAATAAAAGCAACAAATTCATTGACCTCAGTGACGAATGTTAGGATGCAATTATTATGCTCCCCAAAGCAGTCAAATTATGACACATCAATGAAGTCCATAATGGTCATTGCTAAACGGTCAAAATAAGAGCAGATTAAGAATACAGTGAAGGGGAAGACGACCACTAAGGTAAAACAATCAAACATGAAATGAAGGCCTTGTCCATAGAACAACACCCAGAACTTCCTCTATGTGAAACCCCATAAATTGAGTAAAAGGGAAGATGAACACTACTTTCCCAATTTCAAGGTGCTTAAGCATTATTCTGGTCATAGAAGGATCTGCATTGCTAACTTACCCAGAGAGCACAAACGAGACATATAACTACACATCCAATGTAAGTAGATGTTGCATAAACACGCTCTGAGTCAAACATCATATTTAGTTGTTGCCCAGGTCCAATGAGTAAGGCTGTGCTGCCAAATAGAAATACAATTTAGGTAGTAAGAAACCAATGGAGAGAGAAACATTAACAGAGTCACATGTGATCCCAGGTAAAGTTCTAGCATAGCATTGTTTAGCCTTTATCACAGTAACTGCAGCCCTTCGTAGATATTACGCTAGAAACTGATTGTCCTTCAATTTGACATGATGATGTATATAAAGAAAGTACTAGAAAATATATTACATCAGCTAGCAAGGATAAGAAGGGAAAGAAACACTTAATTTCTTTCTCATATACATAATTGCATTTTGACATGAAGATGAAAGGAGCACAATAAGCATGGTGGTTATGGTAATAACAAATAAGCAAATAACAAAATGTTGCAGGACCTTAAATAATCAGTTAGCCAAGCAAACTAGCAAACAGAGAGTAAACGACCAGAGAAATTGGGTTGACCAAGTTGATGTTAACACTCATTGCGTTAGAAAAGAACATCAATGTACCTTCCAACTGCCAAGACATTGCCAAAGGTGAATAATAATGCATACTTTATGGGCTTGGAAAAGACAATCAAGGACTGCAAATATGGAAAATTTCTAGTGTTATCAGCACCTCATTTACACCTTTTCATTTGGAAAGAAACTATAAATAACTCTTTTGTCAAAATACGAGGAAAGTAGGTACTCCTATGGTGACATCAATTGCTCTATGCAATCATTAAGCAGCAAGTGATCACAAGGTATTCCTTAGAAAATGAATGGACCTATACAAACATGATGTCATGCGCAGAGTTCACAAAAGTATGTAGGGTGCTAGGAAAGTTTTAATTCTTTCTCAATGGGAAGAGGAGGTAGAGCTCCAAAATCATTCAATGCATAGGATGTTGATTTGTAATCAGATGCAAGTTTTAGCAGCAGGCTACTCAAACATTGTGTTATAAAAACAGAAAGAATCAAAAGAAACTAGCAACTAATCTTCTCAATTACTGCATGCAGATATCATTTATCAGGACAGTATATACTTCTGCAGTGTCTATCTTGCAAATGTTTTTGAAGAAACCAAAAAGAAATTGTAATATGAAGCGAGTTACAATTGAGTGCTTAGGATACTAGTGGCCTTAAATCTATGGTCACTAGAACGTAAAATAATGACCAGAATCAGCACTCATTAAATGTGAAAAGGTTCGTCCAATGGTCATTTCATATCCCACAGCACAGTGATTTGGCAGCACAATAATTATAATCTCAAAATTTACAGGAAAGGATAGGAATAGTATAAGAGAAAAGCACTGATTCAGTTTGCTCGTGCTGATGACAAGACTTGTCAAACCAAAACTAAGTTCAAGTACTTACTGAGACATCAACATTATTTAAATCTTAAATGATATGTTAAATATTGCTGTTGCTGTTTTTAAGTTTCCTCTCCAATGATCTTAAGGGCACACTTCCCGTATTAGCCTAATATTTTTAGGATTTTATTCAAAAATACTTGCAGAAGAATTTTTTAGTTGACAACGAAAAATGCTACTCTTCTTACCAAGTGAACTGATCCCTCTGGGTCATAGTGATGGTTTCATTATTCATGAGGAATTATCTGCTAGGCCAAGACTTAACACCTTTACATATGCCCAACAATACCGAAGTGTTGCAAGGAAGGATATGTATGAATAAGCTGGCAGCAAGAGAAAAATATATGTAAAAGCTGTACGAGACATCAAATTTCTCAGCCGTTTGTTAACTTCCAGCATTATTCGTTTAGCATGATAATGAAAAAGATTGATTTTGAATCTGCAAATGCCAAGCACTAAACAATTGGGATGTACTGGGTCTTCTGCCAAATTATCCATTAAAACAGCGAGTAAAACCCATTTCAAAAACAAACCAAACAGACGGGTCGAAGGGGCAAAGAGACAGTAAACAGGGTGAAGTGATGATCATACCAGAAACATAAAAGCAAAGCCAGCCACTAGACATGCGCCAAATGCGTACATTCTCTGCTCAAACAAAAACTCAAAAGCAGCGTAAATCAGAAAGCCTCGTGAAGGTTTGATATTTGATAGAGACAGAAGGGGAAAAACCTGGGTAGCAGAAAGGGAACAAAGGCCACGTGATTCATCTTCCAAGAAGCTCTCTCCTGTTTCCCCATCACCACCCCCTATGAACTGCTTCAGCTTCCGCATTTCAAGATTTCTACGCCTTTCGAATCTCCGTCGCCTTTGCAGTAGAAAACAATTAATCAGAAACAACAGGCCGAGTAGAGCCTGACGACAGTACACAGTTGGTTATAAGTTAAGTATTCGCAGTTAATTTCGCTGACAGTAGAGAAATTTGGCAACCACGAAAATTGCTTACGCGAAGAAAATGAAATTAAATGTGAGGTACGAAAGAGTTTATAATATAATATAATATAATATAGTAAAATGTTGATTAGAAGATAGATGAAATAAAATGAAATAAAATGAAATACAGTACAATGTATATATAATAATAATAAATGAAGGGATAATTGGTTTGTATAAGATAATGATAACAGGAATGAAAATGAATATAGTGAATAATGAGAAATGATATTATCATTATAATTATGATGGTTGATTAATAGAAAGGAATGATTATCGTTACCATTAAAGATGGTTTGTGAAAAATATTAAAAAATGAAAATTTATTATAATTAATTTATTATAATTTAATTAGTTATATTGTGATTAATTAATTACAATATGATGAGTAATTACAATATTGTAATTAATTTTAATTAATTATATTATAGCTAATTAATTAATTATATTTTCATTAATTAATAATTATACTTTAATTAATTATATTGTAATTTATTATTTTAGTTAAATAATTACAATATTTTAATTTATTAATGAATTATATTTTAATTAC
>JAOQMP010000006.1:21015515-21027354 GCA_027563575.1 Erythroxylum pedicellare
GTAAAGATTAACGTTTAATAATATAGAATTAAAGTAGTTTTCCTTTTCTTCTTTTTTTCCCTCAAGAATTAATATAGTAAATACTAGTGAATTTATTATTATTAATATCCTCTTAAATTATAGCTAAATATATGATAGTTTTTTGTGTGTTTCAGGTTCAGATTTAAACTTAAACCTATAAATTAGGTTCGGTTCGGTTAAACTGATATAGGTTCGGTTTAGGTTTGGTTAACTTAGAATTGCAAGTTAGAAACCTGAACCTGATTTTTCAGGTTCAGTTCGAATCGAACCTAAACTCAGGTTCGGTTAACCTTATTTACAAGTTTGGTTTATACAGTTTAGGTTCGGTTCGTGAGTTTTCTTTAACACAACTAGTTAATGGATTTAGTTTTTTGGAATGTGAGGGATCTAAACAACTCAAAAAAACAATTAGCAGTATATGCTTGTCTTAAGAGATTATTAGTTTCTTTTGTTTGTTTGATAGAATCTAGGAACAGGTCTCTATCCTATTTAAATAATGTTTGCTCCTCCTTGTTTCCTAGATGGACTAGTTACAGTAATGTAGACCAGGCTTTGAATGCTAGGATTGCGTTAGCTTGGAATCCTGATAGTTTTTGTGTTCTATACTAAGCTCTAATGACCAACTGATGCACTTAGAGTTAACACCTAGGAACTATTCATCTTCCTTCTTAGTGACTTGTGTTTATGGGTCCAGTAACCTCAACCATAGGAAGAATCTTTGGTCTGATATGTCAATCATTAACCACTCAGTAGGTAAGCTTCCTTGGATTATTATGGGGGACTTTAGTACGATTATGTTTCTTAATGAGGCAGATCCTATAAGTCCCTTTGTTATGAATGGGATGAGTGATTTTCGAAAGTGTGTGCAGGGGAATGCTTTGTTTGATTTAAATTTTAGTGGTCTAAGTTTTACTTGGAACAATAAACAAAGTGGAGATTTCTTTAATTCTAGGAAGTTAGATAGAGCCCTCATTAACTCAGCTTGGAGCTCTAGGTATCCTAGTTCATTTTATGTTATTCAGAACCCAAACATCTCAGACCATTCTCTAATAATGGTTAGGTCTTTAGCCAATATGCAGAAGATAATTTTTCCTTTTAGGTTTTCAAATTTTCTAGCTTCTCAGCCCAATTTCCTTTAGACTGTAGAGGATGCTTGGTCCTCTCAAGTTTAGGATACTCCTATGTATTGTGTTTTGTCTAAGATAAATATGGTTAAAAAAGCTCTCAAAAATTTGAACTTTATCCATATTTGGGATGTGAATGTTAGGGTTGAGAGTTGCCAAGTTACTTTTAATAAAATTTAGGATCAAATGAAACTTTTTCCTAGGTCTTCTCTTTTAATTGCTAAGGAATCTGAGGCCGTTATTGAGTTAATTAGAGCTCTAAAAGATCATAAGTCTTTCTTCAAATAGTCTTCTGTGATTAAATGGCTCAGATAAGGGGATAGGAATACCAAATTCTTCCACAATTCTCTCCTAGCTAACAGAAATAGAAATAACATACATTCTTTAGTAGTGGGAAATGGGAACAGGATAGTTGGCCTATAAGAGATTTAAGATTAGTTTCTTGAATACTTTTAAGGTACAATTGGGGATAAAAAGGCTCTTCACTCTTCTAAATAGTTTGTGGAAAACCTTTTCCCTCATTCTTTTCCTGATAATCTTTCTAATTCTCTTATTGCTGAAATTTTGGTAAAAGAGATAAGGGAGGTATTCAATTTTCTTAATCCCAATAAGGCTCTTGGTCTGGATAGGTTTGATGGGTTTTTCTTCAAACAAACCTAGCATATCATTGGTAAGGAAGTTACTTGTTCCATTCAAAATTTTTTCCAACATGGAAAACTCCTCAAAGAGCTTAATTCTACTTTCATTTCACTCATTCCTAAAAAAGCTCACCCTTCCATAGTGTTAGACTATATACCTATCTCTTGTTATGCTTTATAAGGTGATTGCTAAAATCATAACAAAAAGGCTTAGAGAGATTCTTCCTTAAATTGTTAGCCCTAACCAAAGTGCCTTCATTAAGAACTGTCGAGTAGGGGATAATATTCTGTTGTCCCAAGAGATTTTCAAAAATTATCATCTCTCTAATAACCAGAAGAGGTGCGCTTTTAAAGTGGACCTTAAAGCTATGATTCAATTTAATGAGATTTCCTCCTAAATGCTTTAGTAGCTGTAGGCCTTCCTTTAAAGTTCATAGAATGGATCAAAGAATGTATAACCTCCGCTTCTTATTTTGTTTTGATCAATGGATCTCCCTCAAAAGTTTTTAGAGGGAAGTCAGCCCTAAGACAAAGAAATCCTTTATCCCTATTCTTCTTCATTATTTGTATGGAATTTTTCTTTAGGAGTTTAAATGTTTGTATATATGGTAGTCCTTCCTTCAAATACCATTGGAGGTGCAAAACCTTTAAACTCACCCATGTCTTGTTTGTTGATGATCTCCTGATGTTTTGTCATGCTGATTTGAGTTTTGCTCAAACTTTGTTTGATTGTATGTGTACCTTCTCTAGTTTTTCTGGCATGGACATGAATCCTTCCAAGAGTCAGTTTTTCTTATCTCCTGATATGGATTACCTGACTCATCAAATGGAAGTTATCTCTAGACTCAAGAAGGGCACTCTCCCCATATGGTATTTAGGGGTACTCTCTTAACAGGTAGGTTATCTAGGAGGGATTGCTTACCCTTATTAGATAAAATTGATACTAGGATAAACAAATGGACTCACAAAATTCTTTCCTATACTGGTAGACTCCAATTGGTAATTTCTATCCTATCTTCTTTCCACATGTACTGGTCTTCCCATTTCATTCTTCCTTCATCCATTCTTATGGAAATAGAGGCTAAACTTAGAAATTTTCTATGGGTTAGGAAGGTGGTTTCTAAATCTCATGCAAAGGTTAAATGGAGTGACAATAATAGACCGAAAAGGGAAGGAGGTTTAGGGATTAAACATTTGTCAACATGAAATTATGTCCTGTTAAGGAAAAGGATTTGGCATCTGTTTGATGATAGGGAGGCTTTGTGGGTTAAATGGGTGCATACTATCATTTTGAGTTTAAGAAGGAAAAATTTCTAGAGTGCCCAACCTACCAATAATAGCTCTTAGAGTTGGAGAAAAATCTTATTTGTGAGGGATAAAATGGGGAACCAATTCAGATTTAGGATAGAGAATGGAAATTCTACTCTTTTATAACAAGATTCATGGCATCTTAGAGGAATCCTGAAGAATTTCTATACTCTGAGAGAGATCAATGGGTCAGAACTTTCAATGACAGTAAGAGTCTCCGAAGTTATCAGCAATAATGAGTGAAGATGGCAAGAGGCAACCATAGCGATCATTAGCAACCTTGACCCCCTTTTGTACCATCCAAATAGTTCTAAACAAGATTGTTTGGAATGGTTAGCTAGCCCTACAAAAAAGTATACAAATAGTTTAGCCTATATTTTCTTGAGACCTCCTATACAGAATGTTCCTTGGCATAAGCTGGTTTGGTTTAAAAGCAACAGCCCTAGGTGTTCCTTTATACTATGGCTAACTTTCCTTGAGAAGTTACAAACATGGGTCAAACTTCTCTATCTCCAAACTCCTAACCACTATTCGCATGTATCTCGGACAATGAGAATATTGAACATTTATTTTTTGAATGTTCTTACTCTAAAGCTGTGTGGGACCAATGCCTTAACCGTTTCCATATACACATCCCAAATCAGACAAACCTTCAATCCATCCCCATTTGGTTTAATCATGCCTCAAATACCAGAACCCCTGGCATTAAAATTTTCCCTATCCTTCTTTCTACTAATGTCTACAATATTTGGTCTGAAAGGAATACCCAAACATTCAAAGATGATGCCAAGTGTGTGGGGAGTTTATACTCCAGAGTAATCTTCCAAGTTATGGAACATCTTAGGTCAAACACCGTGAGAAGGTAATTGTTGAAGTTCTTATTCACTAATATATTTTCTGCAGGTTTGTAATTTCAGGAATTCAACAGTCCTTGGTTTCTAAAGTAAAAGGGAAGATAGGTGAGGAAACATTCTTGTTTCTAATAAGCAAAATGGAGTTGTTAGTTTTCAGACTAGAATAAGGGCGGGTATCTCTTCGGTAAATTAGAAGTGAAGTCAGCATCAGCAAAAATCCTTGTTTCAAAATGATAAGTAAAGGTAGCATGGAGTGGACTAGACCAGAGCATCTCTTTGTAGCAGATCAAAGATCTCAACCTACGGATGGAGGGTAGAAGAACAAATAAAATTCCTATCAATGAAGGTATATGAGAGGTGGGCAAATTTGGTAGTGAACAAGGAAACTCGAAGAACATAACTCTCTTTAGATTGTGTTGAAAGTTGATTAGGTCTGTTAATTAATGTTGTTTGAATTTGCAGCTGGAAATTATTGTTGGTAAGCTTGTGCTTCTATTTTGATTAGTTAGCTCTCTAAGGTTTCTTAGTAGGAAGGTTGTATAGAAAATGTGATTGTGATTGCTATAAAGATTTAGGTTGTTAGGAATGTTATAGGTTTAATTGGATCTCCTTTTGGTCGTCAAGAGATTTATGTGTAGGAATCTCTAGATATGTATATAACATTTTATTATTTGTATAAAGTTTCTCTGATTTACCCAAAAAAAAACAAGGATTATAATAAGCTTGATAATTGACCCAACATTGAATATTTTCTTCAAACTTTTTTTAAAATTCAATATGCCTTCCCTTTATTTAAAGATGTACATTATCCTCAATGTATGCAATAAAAGCATAGAAAAATATAAGATCAAAGAAAAAATAAAGTAAGAAAGGAATATTGTTGTGGTACTTCCTTGAACAATAATTTATACAATTCTAAACTTGTTGTAGTTTCCATCCCAAATTAAATACAGTTATACTTGCAAAAGAAAAATGCAAAGGGATAAAAGTTAAAAAGAAAAAGAAAAAGAAAAGAAAATAAATAACAATAGAATAAAAATAAAAGATGATAATAATGCAAAATAAAATTTTAATAGGGTTAAGCTATTGTTACCTATTACAGCAAAACAAAACAATAAATAAATGAACTAATAATATATGATAAATAAAAATGAAAATGAAAGAAACAAAAAGCACCCTAATGAGCATCTTGGATCACCTCTATGTTTGTCAGTCTATCAACCATTTCTTGGGTTTCCTCGACTGTTGCTCCTAAAATAGCACAAGCTTTTAATTTTTGTGGAATCGAACAACGTGGTAGGTTTAGTTAGTGGAGTTGGTATTATGACTCCAAGATGTCTTGCCATCCTAACTAATACCTTCTCCATCTATCTTTCATGCGTCTCCAACTGCACCACACACTTTGCCAGCTTCCACCATTTGTTCCAAATGTTATGCTACACTCCTAAATATGCCTTATACATTCTCCAATTTGGTAATCTTCTGTTGGTCCTGATGTGGAGGTGGTGTCAGACGTCTAGGCATGCCCACATTCTTTAAAGAGTCATCCTAATGCTTGAGCTCTCCTTTTGGTTACTGAGGGGAGTCTAGTCTTGATTGCTACTCCTATATATTAGGGCGATTCCATTATACTCTAGCAACTACTTGCTTATCCTGAGGTCCAACCAATCTATAGATATCACCTGTTGCTTGTTGTCTATGTGTCACCATATGCATGTTTTTTATTTATATCTAGAAAAAAGGATATCATGGTGTCGAGTGGTCTCATAAGTGGTAATATAGCAAAGACTCCCATCATGCTAGCCAAATGAGTCACATACGACCCAATGTAGATCATCCTCACCTTCTTATCCTCACATTGATGTTGAAAATATTAGGTTAATGTGTGCCTTAGATGAATAGTCATCCTTTCTCACACGCAATAACAAACTACAATAAAATTATATGTACAATAACTAATTGCAACTCTAAAATTTAGAATTACACAATGAAGAAGTGCTTAAATGTTCTGCTCAACTTTGGTTTTTGAACCAGAAGAAGGAAGCTTAACCCTCCTTAGGTCTCTAAAGAGTAAGTGTTTTTCCCCTTCACAAAGTCCCAAAACGATTCTTCTCCATTTGGCCACTAAAATTGTCAATTTATAGTAAAAACTAGGTCTTTGGGTACATGCACAGTTGGGTGCACGACTGTGCATCCAACCATCAACACCAATTAAAATGTTCAATTCGTGAATGTGCACAGCTATGCAAGTGGATGCACGATTATGCATCTTGCACTGCAAGATATATTCTTCTTTTTGTGTCATTTTCTTATCCCAACTTCACTATAATCCTTCTCCTTCTTGTTTCACAATAACAATTGAGTGTGACCATCAAGAGGATGACTCAAAGAATGTGCCTTTAACTCAATTTAGCTTTTATGCTTCCAAATTGTACCTAAAACTAAATATGAACTAAAATGAAAATTTTAAAAATTTCAAAGCATTAATCATTAAGTGTCATGGAGTAAATGTATAAACAATCTAGCACACATTACTTAAATTCCTAAACAATTAGCTCATTGGCTTCCACCTTTGTAGTGGAAATTGAGGGCACTTCTTAGGCTGCTTGAGGAATTGTTTCAGCTTTAATAGCCTATCCTATGAACAAAACTTTGTGTTTAGTCTAAGTGCATAAATATTCACATTTATGGCAATAAACCATTTATCTCACTTTGTGTTTAGTCTAAGTGCATAAATATTCACATTTAGGGCAATAAACCATTTATCTCATCCATTATGGTTTCTACCTATTCAAGCTTATCCATGCTCATCATATAAACATTTGTATTACTAGGGTATGCTTTTTTACATTTTGAACTTTCCATTCAAGTTGGTTGTGAATTAATGGTACTGGAAGATACTTTTTGTTGAGCTATAAGGCCTATAAGTTCAATAAAGTCCATTAAAATAAATCTTCTACTTAGAGCTCATTATTATTTATTTTGTTGCTTTAGTATTGGCTTCCATAAATAGGAAACCCAAATGAGATATTCAAATAAAATATCATCTTTTCCAAGTTTCTTTAAGGGAATAATGTCTAGCAATTCTTTCTCTAGCTCAACACTTGCACATAATCTAGTATAACTAATACAACTAGCTAAAAGCCTTAAACCTTTTATTGACCAATACTTAAAGGGTACGTTGTGATATTAATCCATGTGGGAACATTCTTGTGCTTAATATTCTCCAAAGTTATACTTGGTTTTGAGAGTTGTAAGAATATAGGAATGTTATGAGGATGCTAAAGGTCTACTTCTAAAATCTCCTTTACACCTAAATCTGTAGAGAACCTAAACAATCTAAGATTGTCTTCTAAAGGCAAAACTTTGCACAACCTTTTTCTTTGTCGTTGGTTAAAAGCGTAACTATTGATTTTGAGGAAAAGGGTCATTTGGCCAAAAAAAATCAACCAGTGTAATGGTCTAACTTCTTACTCCCCCTCCTTCAGAACTTTAAGTGTAGGGGAAAATGTACATTCATTAGAGTTGTTAGGGGTATGATAGTGCAAGGATGACCTAGAGCAATTCCTTAACCATCTACTTCCAATTAAATCAAGGTTTAATGCTCGGGATTGGTGTAGGAAATATGGTTTGAGAATAAAAAAGCACAGTGCCATCTTGATTAGAGCTAGGAATCGCTTATGGATTTGAAGAAGATAGACTAGGAGCAAAGGGGAGCAAAAGGTTGGGGGAAGAGCTTAATGGAAGGGGTAAAATTCATATGCTTGGAATAAAAAAATAAGCACAGTTATTAAAAAATCGTTGCTAAAACAATAAAAATTAAGGAGGTGGGAAGGAAAAATACTAGGAAATAACAAAAAAGTCCTTAGAGTTAAGGAGCTTCTAAAGATTAGGCAGATAAGATGAAAAGAACATGTACAAGAACAACACAAAGATAGAGTCCAAAACTAAATGAAAGCTAAAGAACATAAAATAATAAAATCTTAAAGTAAGGAGGTCACCTCTCTTTGAAATCTCCATCTTCTTGTTGTATACAATTTTCCTAAATGCTTTGTAATCAACAATATTTGGATTCATTAATGATTTCCTTATTAAAGTTGATCAACACTAATTAAACTTAAACAAGTGAAATTAACAAGTGTTAGTTAAGAATTTTTATAGTTGAAATGCAAGTATGAGTTTTAGTTTAATCTCAAAACTTCAAATTGACTCAATCTAATCTATACGTCGAGATTAACTCTAAAAAAGCAAAATACTCATATAATATAGCTTAATAAAAAAATTTATGGAATTGAAAACAATGACCTATAGGAAAAGTTATAAAATCAAGCAAATTAAATTTCAAACAAGGAGAAAATGTCCGACTCTGAGTTGACAAATTTTGTGAAATGAGAAAAAGAGAAAACCTAATAAGATTATCCTTAGGCACGGGCCTAAGTCCCGGTGTTGACGACGATAGAACCCACCTAGGCAACTCATTGTCTCACATTCAAAGTCAACGCACTGCATCACTTGAAAAACACATCAGTTGATATTCCCTAAATTTCCAGAACCAGACTGCAGTTTTTGATTGTCCCTGTGGTTAGCAACCTGTCCCATTAATAACTCATCGCCGAGTTCCGGGTTTATGCTTAACATTCACGGATATCCAACTCTAAAGCTAACTTTGACAACATTTCAAGTTAGCATGTACCGTATTTTAAACACAGCTTGGACTTGTTTGTCAGGTTTTACAGAGGAATTCATCGTCTTTGATGAGAAGAAAAGGAGCTTTCGAGATCTCTATATCTCTCTCAAATGTCTTCAGATTGCATGTAAGGATCGGAGTTGTTCCCAGTTTTCATTTTCAATTTTGCACGGTAATTGCCGAGTATATTTTGACGTTAATTTGTTCGCTAAATTCTGCCTTTTTCTTTCATTAGAATTTTTTGATTTAAAGTTTCGTCCAGTTTTCTGCAACTTGGTCTGAAGATTTTCGTATTGCATGCTCATCATACCAGTGAGCTTCGTATGTCTTGTCTTTCGGGCAATATCTACCAATCCAAACTGTCACTGTTGGTCTTTAACTAAATGTGGAGCCCTTTTCTCCTCTAGTTTTTCTCATTTCATCATTTTTATTAATCTGAAGTCCAAGTAGTTCGAAACACTGGTGAGGAAAGAAGAGGCAAGAGATGCAGTAGGTGCAGAAAAGGTTAGTGGTTCCTAAGACATGAAGAGGCTATGCTCTCCAAAGTGCAGATTAGCGAGCGTTATGGGATGGCTTCAGGTTATATTGGGAGGGCTCGTAATAGTTGTAAGCTTGGCAAGCCTCTTTAAGCTTTACAATGCGGGGTTTTTCCTTCACAATGACGATATATGCCGCTATTTCTATAGCGTTAAGGATGCTTATAATGGATTTGATCTGAAATCACTTAATGATCGGGTCGAAGAAATACTTGAAAGGATGGATAATCTGCAAGAAACGGTGGAAAAAAGTGCACAGAATATTGAGAAGAACAAAGATTCCTTGGATAAAACTAACTTCTCAGTACAGGAATACAAGAGATTTTTGGAACAGGAGCTACTTAGACCTCTGTACAGTGCACATATGGCTCTCAGGCAGATACGGCTGCCGAAACCAGAAGGGATTAGAAACTCAACGATGAAAGTGGAGCCTTTGATTAATACTTTCATTACCGAGGAGATTCGTAAGTACATAACTCCCAAGGAAAACAGAGCTGGGAAGATCAACGCTTATGGAACCGAAAGGATATATAACACAATAGGACATGCTTGTGTCCTTATGAAGAAAGAATTGGAAGAATACATGGACTATGACATTGGATCATTCTGTAAAGACGATTGGAATTTGGCTCAAAAGCTGATGCTCAACGGATGTGATCCTCTGCCACGGAGACGGTGCCTAACAAGGGCTTCAAAAGTATACCAGAAACCATATCCCATCAATGAATCCCTATGGAAATTACCCGATGACAGAAATGTGAGGTGGGGCAATTACCAATGCAGGAATTTTCAGTGCTTATCAAGCAAGAATCCCAAGCGAGGTTATTCGAAATGTACCGGGTGTTTCGAGATGGAAAAGGAAAAGCTCAAGTGGGTCACTGCCAACGGCTCAGTTCCTGTGAATTTCATGATCAGGGATGTTCTTGCAACAAAGCCAGGAGAGATAAGAATAGGCCTAGACTTTGGTGTAGGCACTGGGACATTTGCTGCTAGAATGAAGGAACACAACGTAACCATTGTCTCAGCTGCTCTAAACCTCGGAGCACCTTTCAGTGAGATGGTTGCACTGAGAGGTTTGGTCCCTCTGTACATATCCTTGAACCAACGACTACCATTCTTCGACAACACCATGGACATGATTCATAGCAGTGGATTCATGGATGGGTGGATAGACCTGTTATTGATGGATTTCATACTGTTTGATTGGGATCGTGTGTTGAGGCCAGGAGGGTTGCTATGGATTGACAGATTTGTTTGTAACACGAAGGATATTGACGACTACTTGTACATGTTTCTTCAGTTCAGGTACAAGAAACACAAGTGGATTGTTTTTCCTAAATCCAAGGACGAGATTTATTTCTCTGCTCTGTTAGAGAAGCCTCCAAGGGCTATCTGATAAAAGCACGTCTTTCTTCTTTCCATTTGATGTAGCTCGTTTTGTAATGAGACTTCCTTAACTCTAAGCATCCCGTTTGCTAGTCTTCGAACACTTACAACATGAACATGGATGCGGAAAAAAGAAGGGAGAAATAGGATTATTGAGTAAATTATATTGAATATCAAATATATTCATCTTGTATTTTATAAAAATGTTTTGAATGGTGTAGCAGATTGTTTTGTGATGTTGTCAAAAGAAATGGGAGTTAATTCCAAAAAGGTGAACGTATCTTGGTAGCTGATAAAACTTAAATTATTTTTAATATTTAAAACTTTGACCAAAAATTGTACCAAGTGTTAATATTCAATGTAGAACGGGATTCTTTGTGATTTGACAATTAGCAATCATGGTTCCTAATAAACCATTGCTTTGTTTTACATGTCTGCTGCAAAGGTTAGCTCTATTATTAGGAATGGAGAACGGCAAAGTTTATTTTTACAAAGGCTTGGTATCTATTAGTCTATTGTACCAGTCCCATCCTAATTCAAAGGACTCTTAATTTTTTAAAAATCATCCATCGGAGAAATTTACCATTCAATCTTAGGAAAGATTTTTTTAAACCTCATCTAACTAAGCAGCTATGGGCATGTATTATATGAGATAAGAAATTATTGCCTAAGGTCTCTATCTTTATCTGATTAGTTTTAAAAAAGAATTAAAGAAATTCATTGAACTCATATAAATGTTAGTATCACAGGAGGTCTACGGGGAATACCCTTCCAAGATAGTTCAAAACTCACTACACCACAAGAAATTTGTTATTTACCGACGAAAAAAACCTCACGGTAAATGCATTTATTCTGGAATAAAACGACGGACAACAACGTTTTTAGTACGACTGTAGGTAAATTTAGCGACGAACTTTTTTTGTGTCCTTCTGTCGATAAAGTATACCGACGAACATATGTAACCGTCTGTAAATTTTACCGACAGACAGTTTTTTCTGTTGGTACAGCTACCAATGGAAAAAGAAGAATGGTCGATAAACCGTAGTTCAGATAATCGGAAAGGTTTGAAAATTACCGACGGAAGAAGAACAACAGTCGGTAAATATCGTATAATTTACCGACCGTTTAAGATATTTTGTTGGTAAATATAGTACCTTTTGCAACGGTCTTTTATATTCTGGAGGTAAATAAAAGTAAGAATTTTTTTAAAAAATATCTCGACATAAAATTTTATTTCATGATCTTATGATAAATGCATAATTTCAATAGTTACGAATTATCGTTG
>JAOQMP010000006.1:21027454-21051121 GCA_027563575.1 Erythroxylum pedicellare
CGTCATTTGGTGTTAAACTAAACTTAAACAAAACTACATCATTTGGTGTTAAACAAAACGACGTCATTTTGTTTAAGTTAATAATGTTCAACTGTAAGGAATCGATGAAGTATTAGTTTAAAATTTACCGACGTATTAGTTTAAAATTTACATCGCTAATATTCCGTCAAAAATGTAAATGCTTCATTTTTTGCCACCAATTCCTACCTTAATTGTCGACGATATTGTTCCGTCGCTAAATTAAATTTTCTCGACACATTTTCTGACAGACAAGTAAATTCCTTCGATAATTTACAACAGTTTGTTTTCCATCGTTATTTTTCTATCGCTAATTCCTTATTTTCTTATAGTGTTATAAAGTCTTACAAGAATATCATATTAAAGAAAATGTTGCAAATTAGGTTCCTAAGGAAGAGACCAAACTAGAATTGCAATTTTTAGTAATGTCCCTAAGCAAAATGAACTCCCTTATACTATTAACCACTTTTAAGATTAATCCATTTAGAGAAGTAGCTTTATTTTTAAATCTCTTGGGTTTCCTTTCCTTCTAGATGGTTTGCACACAAGTCCCTAATGCAATTGTATATACTTTCAAAGTTGCTTCTAATATGTGGTATGATCTATGAGTCATTGGATAGTTTGTGTTACTGAATTCCCATTATGTTCCATATGCACATCCCTTTCACTATATTGAGGACGCTAGCTACAAAGTTGCACAAAAAGAAAAACAAATGGTCCTAAATTTCATCCAATTATAGGCATAAGGGGCAAATTTTGCTTGTATTCATACAACTTATTCTACATGTTATGCTCAACCTATTTTTGATGGTCAACTATAGAAGAAAAGAGCTACATGTTATGCTCAACCTATTTTTGATGGTCAACTATAGAAGAAAAGAGATACATGTTATGCTTAACCTATTTTTGATGGTCAACTATAGAAGAAAAGAGGTTTTAGGCAGTAAGCATTTACTCCATATCATTTTATGCCAAGCTACTCTAGGGTTTCTGGTTTTTCAATTCCTTGGTGTTCTTGGTAGTTAAATGGTTAACCAACTTTCCTTGTCAAAAGTATCTGTTTGGTGCAAAGGGATTAGATAAGTAATTAGGTTGGAGATCCCTTATTTCTTCAAGAAATTGCTAAACACCTTACCTAATCAGTGTGCTCACTTTAGCATCTAGAGGATAAATTTGCATAGCATCATGAATCCTAAGCAGTTGGATAAGTTGTCCATAGCCTAACCAGTTGTCAAACCACACAAATTTAGTTTCTCCATTACCAATTTTACAACTCATTTCTGGTTAACCATACTCTCATATAAGCAATTGACTCAAGAAGCAGGAGAATAAGGAGCTCTTTTTAATAGCCAAAATACTCTTTCCTTTAAGAAAGTAGCTATGCATCCACTTTATCCATAAGGAGTTCTTATTCTTTAATATCCACCAAAGCCTCTTATAAACTAAAACAAGATTAGTAGTTTTGATAGAATTGATTCCTAAACCTCCTTCTTGAGGGAAATAAATATTAAACTATTTGACTTTTGCATCTCCCCCCTACACCATTAAAATGGCTCCATAAGAATTTCATTAGCATTCTTTTAAGAGACTTGATGAGGTTTTTAGATAAAAACATATAAAAGCACCAATATATATGAAGAGAACAAATGACAAATTTGATCAAGCGAAGTTTACTTGCATAGAATAGAGATTTATTCACCTAAGAGTTAAGCCTTGTTTGAACTTTATCCACTAGAGGAAGGCATTAATTGAATTCTAGTCTTCTTGTGGATATTGGAAGTCCCAAATACATCATAGGGGGCTGCTTCCTTTACAAACTAGTGATTCTTATTATATGAGTCTCTAATTGAGCTACCCCTTTAGAGATTATGAAGTGAATTTTGTTGAAATTAATTTCCAATCAAAAAATTCATTTGACCTCTTCCAGAATATTTATTAATATTAGAAGACTTTTGTTGAAATTGATTTCCAATACAAAAATTCCTTTGAACTCATCCAAAATATTTATTAGTATCATAACTAGTTCCATGTGAGCCTTATAAAACAATGAAAGATCATTTGCAGAACTTAAATTTATTCACTCAACTTTCCTAATTTAGAGTGATATCTAAACTTCATGTTTCTTCCAACTTCACGTTTGATAAGCAAATTAAGAGCTTCTATGCACAACATAAAGATGTAGGGGGATAAGGGGTCCCCTTATCTTAACTCTTTTTCACCTTTGATGATCTTTTAGGGGTTGCCATTCACCAAAACACAATAAGAGGTTAATGGGATACACTCCTTGATCCAACTAATAAATACAGCAAGGAAACCAAACAGCTTAAGTAGCTTTAATAGAAAATCCTAGCTTATATTGTCAAAATCCTTAGGGAAATCCACTTGTATGGTGTAATTTGGAGTGGATTTACTTCTTGAACACCCCTCCAGTAACTATTGAACTATTAAAATATTATCTCCAATATGTGTATTCTCCATAAATGCACGTTGGTTCTCATTGATCAAATGTGATATCGAACATTCCAATCTAAGATCCATAATTTTGGAAATAATCTTATAAAGGAAGTTAGAGCATGCTATAGGTTTAAAGTCACCAAAACAGGAACAGCTGGGGCCTTTATTGATTTCCTTTAGTAAGATGCCATTTGTAAATAATTCATGCACTGCATCCTTCATTTACTAACCTATCACTTCCTAGGATTTGTGAAAGAAAATAACCACCTATATGGACCAAAAGCTTTCATTCCATTCATCTTAAAAACAATATCCTTTATCTCTTTATCCTTTACAGGTTTGAGTAAGCTTACAACCTCATGAATATAGATATTTTAGAAATGAATTTCTTCAAATGAGAAATAAAGGATGGGGAAGATCCTGATGATCCAAGCAGAGAAGTATAAAATTTACAACTTTCGTTGGATATCCTGATGTTCCTGGAGTAAGATGTAATCACTAAAAAGGTTATTGCTGATTTTGTACTAATTTCTTCTATCAAGGGAAAAATTAAAGAAAAATCTTGAACACTTGTCACCCTTGTTCAACCAGTTTACTCTAGATCTCTGTTTAAATAGAGAAGTATGGTTATTAAGAGCTTACATACAGTTTTATATGATCAATTTCTCCATAGAAATTAAAAATGGATCACTAAGATTGGTTGTAAGCTGGGATTGCACAGTAGTAAGCTCCTCTTTAGTAGAATCCATGGCTACTTTGGTACTTGTACTAATTGATGATTTCTATGGCTATAAAGATTTATTTGTTTTAACCGCAAGTGCACAGCGAAGCTGTAGTTAGCACTAACAAGTACAAGTCGATTCCATAAGGATTGTAAGTATTAGTATTCACACCTAGGCAGTAAACAATTTAGTTCTTACATATAGATAACAAAACTAATAAAAAACATTCAGGAGACCAAATAGAAATCAAAGAAATCATATTCTAAATCTCCCTTTTGTCTTTAATGAATCTTCTTACAATTTGGATTGAATGATGCTCTCTATCATATATTGTGAAGAAATCTTCGTGTTTTCTTTGTCCTATGTTTAGAACTGCCTCTTCTTTACATTTCTTATGACTAAAAAATGCTTCTAAACTTACCTCCTCATCTGCCTCTAATAACATCCTTTTATAGTAAAAGCTAGGATTTTTGGGATATTCCTGATTAATTACATCGTCATGTAGGTGACTGTGCATCTCCAAAACCACCTGAATTCGTGATTGTATACCAGCACAAAGACTAACATGGGTAACATACACAGCTAGAAACAATATCTTCAAATCTCCTCACATTTACAAAGATTTACACAGTCACTATACACAACTGTGTATCTCTAAGTTGCTTCAAATCTTTGTTTTATTTCATTATTTCATCCAAATTCTTCTCCTTTTGGTCCATAAAGGTAATTATCACCTACAAACACACTTTAAGAGAATTAAGAACCAAAAATACTATAAAATTCTTAAATAATAAGCAAAACACATTAAATATAGGTATATAAATATAGTCAAATAATCATTTATTAGACATCCCCACACTTAAGCTTTTACTTGTTCTCAAGCAAATTATAATCTAAATCATCAATCTTACAAACAATCATCCCTTATTAATCTCAACCTGTCTACTTACATTTTACATGATCATATCATATCAATCAAACTAACATATAATTAGGTTCAAGTTAGCTTAGAACCAACCTTCATAAGTTAATTTCAAGAATAATCACACTAATAATCTTTTTGAAATCAAAAGCATAGATCTTCACACCCTTACCAAAGATTCACTCAATGCCCTCAAAGTGTTTAGGGTGAAAGGTATAAGAACTCTCAAATCAATACATAGAATAATTCTTAACCATAGGCTCACAATAAAAATCATATCTCCACCACTTATAAGCAAACTAGAAACAAAAATCAAAAGGTCTTATTACAAGGTTTTAGTGAGGCTTAGGTAAGGTATAATAGGGATAACAAAAAGGGTGATAAAATTGAAGAAATTTAAAAAGTTTACAAGAAACTTAATTCTTCCCAATATAGGTCCTTCATACCAAAATCCATTGGTACCATAACTTAAAACACTCTTTTTTAAAAAAATCATTCATCAAGTACCAACAATTAAAGAAATATTAGGCCTATTTAAATTTCTTCAATAAAATCTAAGTTTTTAGCAATCAAGTACATGTAAATAATCTTTAGGGCTAAAAATATGAAAATACTTCAAGAAAAATAAGGTAAAGGCTAATAATGTGGTTATAATCAATAAAAAAAGGATAAGCGTCAAAATTAGTTACTCATAAGGGATAAAACATGGTGGGATAATTATCATGAAAATAGGCTAAACAAGGTCCAATCTAAATGCCTTTATCATTTTAGTGCATCCAATTTAACAAATGTGGTCTCAATATGAATAATAAAAGAAAATTCTATAATTATCCAACTATGTACGATAACACATATGAAACAATAAAAGAGCTTAACTAATGATGTATTTGCTATTAGGCACAAAATCTCACAAAAAGGTCTTTTCTGTGTAAACAATATGCAATTTTTATTCAAATTAATTATCTCATTGATTATTAAAAATATGACTTAGAAAGGCAAGTTTATTCTAACTTTCATCCTTTTACATACTAATTCAATTCAATAGTCAATAATGATCTCAAACATTTACGACATATTTTAACTACTGTGGATATTAGTTATTAAAACTTAATAAAAATATTTTAGTAAACTTAAGAAATTCCTTTCTCACACTTAAAATTGCACATTGTCCCTAACATACACAATAACTAAAATATCAATAAAAAAAGAAAGGTTCAAACTTGGTATTGCCTGAATAATAAGAATTACGGAGTTTTGAATTTGATGAAGGGTGCATCTGATATTAGATACATCCATCCTTGGAAAAATATAAACAAAAAGGGATAAAAAAGATTAAAGAAAGTAAAATAATAATAATAATAATAAAGAACATCATAACTAAAATAACATGAAATAAAGTCCTATGCTAATATAAAAATTGGAAACAAAATGAAATAAAAATGAAACATATAATAATTCATGGGTTGCCTCCCAAGAAGTTAGTATTTAACTTCATTGATTCAATTTACTCTTTATATTTACCATCAAACTAGGTCTATAATTAGTGGCTTGCTTCCACCTATTTCTCTACATAGCGATTTAGTAGCCTGTGAATAAGCCACATGTTGTAAGATAATAATAAGGGCATAATTTATCAAATTAAGAATCTATTTGACTCTATTAATAACCTTTTTGTTAACAAACTATCGACAAAATAAGGAATAATAAAACTGCTTGAATCTTTGATTGACTCAAATATTTTGTCTTGTGAGAAGCAGAAACCATCCATAGTTAAGATGACTACCAATAATTCATCAATAGTTTCCTTATTTGACTCCTCCCTTTGTTCTTCCTCAATCATGTGTACTCTTCTACTTTCTCTTCTTTGACAAGGTTTTCCTCCTCCTCTTCTTCCTCTATCATCTTTTTCCACTCTTCTACTTCCTCTTTTTGGATAGAGGCTTCCCCACTCTTCTTCTTCCTCTACTTCCTCTATCATCTCTTTGTCTTTCTCTGCTAAAGCAGTAGTTACCTCCTCATATTCTTGAAATGTAACTTTATTTATGAAGTTGATCTTTGTCTCTTCTTCACTCTGAGCCATTAATAAGTTCAGATAATATTTTATATTCAGCTCAATGTATTTAGGTGAAGAAAGCCTCTCTTTAAATTTACATTGGTGACTACATTCTCATAAGTACTCAAAAAGATTCATAAACACAAGGGATACACCTGTGTGTTATCCTCACATTCTGTATGGGCATACAATATGTGTAATATCTTGTTACTTGAATTAAGGTTAAAATGGAGATTGTTAGAAATTAATGAGAAATTAGGAAGCATAATTCATGCTAATGAATCATTGTATATTCACACATATGTGAATATTTATTTTGATACATTAAAAAAATTGTACATGCATTCATTGACATTTTGACATTTTCCGGGTACAATTGAATTATAAATGTGATTAAAAATGCGAATTGTGGATTATTTGTATTAAAAATTTATTTAGAGAGTGTCATTATTATTTCAAAATTTTGGTGAATTTTAGAGAATTTCTAAAAATTTGAGATATTTTGGACCAATTATAGTGTGACATGTGGCAGTCTTATATGAATGACAAAAGGGTCACATGCATGGAGCCATGTGTCACTAGGTTAATAATACATGTACATACACTAGATCACTGTAACTTTTGTTGTTCTTCGGAATGGCTTTGGTCTTCATCGAAAGTATTCATCACCAAGCTCTCCTTTGTTTCACTCATCACCAAAACACTGGTTAGGTTCTTACACAAGTATTATCCTTTCTATCTAGCTAGTGTTTGTTTCTGCTTCATCGTGTTCTTTCTTTCTAACCACCGAAATTCTATTTGTCAGTTTCACTGTTGGAATTCGGTTATAGACTCAAGTAAGTTATGTCTTAAGCTTTACTGAGTTTTGTAAATGATTTTAATGATGGGTTAGTGTTAGAGATGAATGCATTCATGAGAAGGATTAAGATGTAGAGTGAATGCATGTGCTAAATGACTTAGATGAAGAATTGCATTTGTGATGTGGGAAAAGCATTAAAATGGAAAGTATAAGGTAATAAGAGGGAATCTAAATCTGTATAGTGCAGAAAAAATTTGGAAGTGTAGAGAAATTTTAAAAAACAGTAGAGAGAGAGTGTATGGGTAGTTTCGGCAGTGTTTATGTTTAACTTTTGGATTTTTTTTGAATTGTTTGTGTCGAAATGAAAGTTTGTGAAATTGTTAACTTCAAAAAGATGTGAAAAATGGGATATACGTTCTACCGATAATTTTTACTGTTCATGAAAGCAAAATTTGCATTAGAGAGAGGAAGAAGAAGGTGATGGACTGCGTGTATGATGTTAGTGTTTAAAATTTAAATATAAACTAGAGTAAGTTGAATGGAAACGGGAGTAGAAATGCAGAGATAAATATGACAAAGAAACGTATTAAAGTAGGTTCTATTTTAGGTTGAAACTAATTGTGCAAAAGTGTAGCTAATGAAAACATATGCAGAAAATGATGAACAACTATATATAATTCTATTTTTGATGTTATGCTTAAACCTTAGAATTTTGAATTGTTTGAGATGTGATGAGCTGAAATGGAAGTAAAAGAGTTGGTTAAACTGTCATATGTGTTAATTGAATAAGACAGAAGTAAGAAGATTAAAAGAAAGAAAGAAGAAGAGGAGAAGTGCAGTTTGGTGACGAAGATGAAGGTTTGACTTTTAGAGAGAGAAAAAAGGTGGTGGTTGTGTGTATGAGTTATGAACTAGAGTATTTCATTAAATAGCTCTAAGTCATTTGGCTATAACATTTTCATCCAAACTCCAAATGATTTGAAACTTGGATCAATGGATTCATAAGACATCTTTCTCTCTCTCATAAAAATTTAGAGCTATCTAAATTGATTTGAAAGTGATTAATAGGATGAAAGTGTGAAACTCTGCTGGAATGTTATGAACTGAAGAATTTTCATGAACAAGCTTCGATATTCTGATTACAAATTGATATGTAGATTTCTAAATGATTTTATTATTGATTCAGATTAAACTAGAGACATATGTATACAACTTTCTTGAAGAGTTTTAATTTTAATTCTGTCTCTGAGACTGTCAAAATTGGCATGAAATTGAGTCCTGACCTAGGTTGTAGCACTACCAGGGACAAAATTCATATCCTGGTGTTGTTAAATAAAATATATTGATGTAGACCGAACTAGGCAAAGGTTTCTACACCAAAGTTTTATCTTATTCTCTTAGCTTTAAATTGGTATAAAGTTTGTAATTTTTGGATATGGGAATTGAGATATATGGGTTGTACAACTTGAATACATAATCATACATTAGCCAAATTTTCAAATGTGCATGGTCTGTGGTATTTTGAGTATAACTCATAGAATAATGAACCAAATTGAATGATCTTGGTATAAATAGAGACTTAAAACATAGACAAATAATTTGTTAGAAGGAAGTGTTACCAAATTCCTTCACTTTCCTAATGAAATTAATTGTTCAAAATGGACCCAAAAGTGTATCTTTCTGAGTTAATAAATTGAATGTGCATATCCGAATGATTATTGTGACTAAGTTGATGATAAGAAACTTGGAATTGTCATGAACATGCATTGTACATATTTAGTATACATAAATGTGCATTCATGAATACATAATTGTGCAATATTGTGATAAGTGAATGTATTGTCTGTATAGAGGAATGCATTGAACGACAACATCTAGAAGTTGCCGGGGCTTTAAGATAATAGTTGTTTGGAACATACTGTGAGTAACCTAAGATGGTCTCACCTTATTGTTTTGTACATTATTGAACTTTATTGTGTTCTTATTGAATTGTATTGAATTATGCTAATTTTGTAGTGGTTTCTGGACAATATTTGTCCAAGGGGTTTTGATGTATGAGAATGATATTGGAAGTGCTGATTGAATATGAATGCGTTTGCCTAAATGATTTTCTGGTTCTCAACTGAAAGGTTGAACGTCGGACCTAATCCAATGACTACTGCTACTGTGACTGTTACTGTAATTGATACTCTGACTGATATACTGTTATATTACATGCAAATGAAAGTGATTGAATTTTATGTTTATTGTATTTTGTGTGTACTGAGTTGTTTATACTTATAGGATAATGTTGTAAAACATGGATGGTATTGTATTATATGAAACAATGTAAATTTTGGATTTTGATATAATGTGATAACATTTTGGGTTTAGAAAATGTGTGATTGAAGGTTAGTGTATGATGCCATGTTATGTACAGTAAAGGTGATATAGTTAACATCTCATTTCTGGCAGGCATGTACACGTGTATCCGATGGACAAACATGCATATGTCAGTTGGGAATGGGGTTTTACACTTTTAGTATCAGAGTATGGTTTGACATCCATAGGGATATGTGGTGATATTAAACGTGAAATGTTGTGGAAATGTCAGATGGTAATTAAAGTTCTTATGTATTATAGGTTATCCGTCGTAGGTGAACAAATGGAATGCTCAGCTGACCTGAGACCGGAAGGAGCCAGTAGGGAGTCGTCGGTATCTCATCTTGAGCGAGTGCCTCCATTAATTCCTGAGAGAAAGGAAAGAAGGTATAACAAACTGCGAAGTAGGGAGCTATAGATTTCTATGGCAGTATAGCCCCTACAGAAGCTAAGGGATGGTTGGAGTAGATAGAACGAGTATTTGATCAAATGGACTGTGATTCAGACAAGAGGTTCAACTATGCCATTTCTTTGCTACAAGGCCTAGCTTATCAATGGTAGAAGACTATTCCCGACAGCACCACCAAGCCATACACTTTGACTTAGGAAGACTTTTTGAGGACTTTTCGAGAAAATTATATGCCCCGGGTATACTTGGATAGGAAGATGGAGTTCATGGACCTGAAACAGGGTGGCATGTCTGTAGCAAATTATGCAATCATATTTAATGAGCTAATGAGGTATGCTTCTGTCTTAATTCCTACTAAGGCAGATAAATGTAGGAGATTTGAAGACAACTTAAATATGGAGATTCGGATAAGGCTAGCTCTTTCTAACCTAAGCAGTTTCACTGAGCTTAGAGTAGCTTCTATCCGAATGGAGCAATTGTTGAAAGACAGTCAATCTGAGCAAAGATTAGAGACTGGTCAGAAGAGGCCCAATAAGTCTCAGGGTGGTTCTAGCATAAGGTTCAATAAACGTCAGACCTGAACATTCAGACCACCAGCTAGATCTAGACAGTTAGGATTAAGATAGAGGTGTGGTTTTACTCAGATTGGGAATAACAAGGGTGCAACATCGGGTCAATTACCAGTTTGCCAGTACTGTGGGAATAAGCACAGTGGTGTATGCTGGAGATTGACAGGAGCCTGGCGTGGCTCAATTGATCATCAAATCAGAAATTGTACATTGACGTCTAGAGCACAGTCTGGTGGGAAAGGGAGTAGAGTAACATTACCTACTATACAACAGAGCCGAACTAGTGGGACTGGATAGAGAGGTCATGGCAGAGGCAAAATGAGTTCCAGAAGTGTTACTGGGAGAACTGAGGTGTGGAGCAATTAGCCACAGTCTCAAGCCAGAGTTTATGCCACAACGAGACAGGAGGTTTAGGATTCTCCAGATGTCGTCGCAGGTGTGTTATCATTATTTACTTTTGAGGTTTATGCATTGCTAGATCCTGGATCTATGCATTCATTTATCACACTGCACATGACATCTAGATTGCATTGTGATAGAGAGTTCCTAAGATGTGGATTAGAGGTGAGTATACCAATTGGTAGTGCTACCGTGATTGGGGAAGTCTGTAAAAGGTGTTTGATTCGAACTGATCAGGCAGAGTTGGCAGCAGATTTGATTGTTTTACAGTTGAAGGAGATAGATGTTATCTTAGGCATGGATTGGTTCACTACTCATAGGGCTATTATAAACTATTATACGAAGGAAGTGATTTTAGAGTCTCCTGACCAACCGAGAGCAGTATTCAGAGGCATTATCCAAGCAGTGCCAACTAGACTAATTTCATTTATTAGTGTTTTGAAGTTAATGTATGGTGGATGTAAGGCCTATTTGGCCCACGTGATTGATACTCGAGCTAAACAGAGTGTACGGGATATTCCTGTAGTTAAGGAATTCATGGACGTATTTCTCGCTAAATTACCTGGTTTGCCTCCAAATCGAAAATGGAGTTCACAATTGACTTAGTTCTAGGTACTGCTCCTATATCCATTCCTCCATATAGGATGGCACCTGTGGAACTAAAGGGGTTAAAAGTTTAGTTGTAGGAGTTGCTCGAGAAGGGGTTCATTAGGCCCAGTGTTTCACCTTGGGGTGCTCCAGTATTGTTTGTGAAGAAGAAGAATGGAACTTTGAGGTTGTGCATTGATTACAGGTAACTTAACCGGGTTATAGTGAAGAATAAATACCCGTTACATAGAATCGATGACTTGTTTGATCAACTGCAAGGAGCTTGAGTATTTACTAAGCTTGATTTGAGATCTGGGCATTATCAGCTAAAGATAACAAAGGCTGATGTACCAAAGAGTGCTTTTACGTGTAGGTGTGGACATTTTGAGTTCTTAGTAATGCCATTTGGGTTGACTAATGCCCCAGCTACATTTATGACATTAATGAATAAGGTGTTTCAACCCTACCTAGACCAGTTTGTAATTGTGTTCATTGATGACATTCTGGTGTATTCAAGAAGCAATGAGGAACATGCTGAACATCTAAGAATAATTTTGCAGACTATGAGAAAAAAACAATTGTATACCAAATTCAGTAAATGTGAATTTTGGCCGAATCAGGTGGTATTTATAGGTCACATAGTAACGGGGCATGGTATTCAGGTGGATCCTATGAAAATTGAAGCAGTAATGAGATGGGAGACACCGAAGAATATATTAGAGATCTGGAGTTTCCTCGAATTAGCTGGTTATCACCAGAGATTTGTCGAGGGGTTTTCTTTAATCTCATCCCCTTTAACTAACTTCTAAGGAAGAATGTGGCATTTAGATGGAATGATAAGTACCAGAGAAGTTTTGAAGAGTTGAAACATTGGTTGACTACAATGTCGTTGTTCACTATTCCATCAGGATCTGGTTGATATGTGGTATACAATGATGCGTTGCATTAGGGACTGGGATGTGTATTGATGCAGTATAGTAAGGTGGTAGCCTATACATCAAGATAATTAAGGACTCAGGAGATGAATTAGCCGATACACGATTTAGAGCTTGCAGTAGTAGTTTTTGCTCTAAAGATTTGGAGACATTACTTATATGGCAAGACATTTCAGATATACACTGATCATATGAGCTTGAAGTATTTGTTAAGTCAGAAAGAGCTGAACATGAGATAGAGAAGATGGATAGAGTTACTGAAGACTATGATTGCATAATTGAGTATCATCCGGGAAAGGCTAATGTAGTGGCTGATGTTTTAAGCAGAAAGTCGAATACCAGTGTAGCTCATATTCAATTATTGAGGTTACCAAGCCTGATACAGTTGAGAGCTTTGAATGTGGAGTTGAATTTAGAACAAAATGAAGCATTGACAGCTATATTGAAACTGAGTCCAATGTTGCATGATCGGATTAGAAGAGTACAAAATAAAGATCCTAAAATGGTGAAATTGATTGAGAAAGTTAAGAAGAATATAGATTCTGAGTTTGGATTTTGAGATGATACATTATGGTATTACCTATGCATCCTGGTACTACCAAGATCATTGAAACAACATTTCTAGTTGCCTAGAATGAAAAAGCAAGTAGCAGAGTTTGTTTCTAAATGTATAACATGCCAATAGGTTAAGGCTGAGCATCAGGCTCCAGTTGGAAAATTGCATTCGTTGCCTATTCCAGAGTGGAAATGGGAATGAATTACTATAGATTTTATAATGGGATTGTCTAAGACTCCGAGGCAGAATGATGCAATATGGGTTGTGGTTGACCGATTAACTAAATCGGCCCATTTCATACCAATACAGGAGAACAATACATTAGACCAGTTAGCTCGGAGATATGTGACTGAGATTGTGAGATTACATAGGGTTCCAGTGTCTATTATATTAGACAGAGATCCCAGATTTACTTCGAGATTCTGGAAGAGCTTACAGTCAGCTATTAGCAAATAGTTGAATTTCAGTACAACATTTCATCCTTACATAGATGGACAGAGTGAGAGAACTATCAAGACTGTTGAGGATATGCTCAAAGCTTGTGTTCTGAAATTTCAGGAAGCTTGGGATCAGTACATAGCATTGATTGAGTTTGGTTATAACAATCGTTATCATAGCAACATTGGGATGGCATGAGGTGTTGTATGGCAGAAAATGTCGATCACCTCTATACTGGGATGAGGAAGATTTGAGAATGATTGAGGGTCTAGAACTGATACAGGATACTGTAGAGAAAGTGAGATTGATCAAGAGTCGAATAAAAGCAGCTCAGGATAGACAGAAAAACTATGTGGATCAGCATAGAAAGGATACGGAATACAATATTGGAGACAGAGTGTTTCTAAAAGTGTCACCTTGGCGTGGTGTATTGAGATTTAGTAAAAAGGGCAAGTTGAGCCCAATATACATTGGTCCTTATGAGATCCCTGAGAGGATTGGACCTTTAGCTTATAAATTAGCTTTACATAACGAGATGTCTCAATTGTATATTGGATTATAAAACAAAGCAATTGAGAAACAGAGTGATTCAATTGGTGAAAGTTTGTTGGAGAAATCACTCGACTAAGGAAGTAAAGTATGAAACTGAGGATCATATGAGGTGACAATATCCCCACCTATTCGAATCCTTAGGTTAGAATTTCGAGGACGAAATTTTTGTTAGGAGGGGAGATTTGTAACATCCTGTCACTTGAATTAGGGTTAAAATGGTAATTATTAGAGATTAATGAGAAATTAGGAAGCATAATTCATGCTCATTCATCATTGTATATTCACACATATGTGAATATTTATTTTGATAATTACAAAAATTGTACATGCATTCATTGACATTTTTTAGGTATAATTGATTTATAAATATAATTAAAAATATGAATTGTGGATTATTTGCATTAAAATTTATTTGGATAGTGTCATTATTATTTTGGAATTTTTGGTGAATTTTAGAAAATTTGGGATATTTTGGACCAATTGTAGTTTGACATGTGGCAGTCTTATATGAGTGACAAATGGCTCACATGCATGAAGCCATGTGTCACTAGGTTAACAATACACATACGTACACTATATCACTGTAACTCTTGTTGTTCTTCGGGATGGCTTTGGTCTTCATCGAAAGTATTCATCACCAAGCTCTCCTTTGTTTCACTCATCACCGAAACACTGTTTTAGTTCTTACATAAGTATTATCCTTTATATCTAGCTAGTGTTTGTTTCTGCTTCATCGTGTTCTTTCTTTCTAACCACTGAAATCATGTTTGTCAGTTTCACTGTTGGAATTCGGTTACAGACTCAAGTAAGTTATGTCTTGAGCTTTACTGAGTTTTGTAAATGATTTTAATGATGGGTTAGTGTTAGAGATAAATACATTCATAAGACGGATTAAGATGTAGAGTTTCGGTGAATGCATATGCTAAATGACTTAGATGAAGAATTGCATTTGTGACGTGGGAAAAGCATTAAAATGGAAAGTATAAGATAATGAGAGGGAATCTAAATCTGTATAGTGCATAAAAATTTGGAAGTGCAGAGAAGTTAAAAAAAACAGTAGAGGGAGAGTTTATGTGTAGTTTCGGCTTTTGGTGTTTATGTTTAACTTTTAGATTTTTTTTTGAATTGTTTGTGTTCAGATGAAAGTTTATGAAGTTGTTAACTTCAGAAAGACGTGAAAAATGGGATATATGTTCTGTTGAGATTTTTTACTGTTCATGAAAGCAAAATTTGCATTAGAGAGATGAAGAAGAAGGTGATGGATTGCGTTTATAATATTAGTGTTTGGAATGTAAATATGAACTAGAGTAAGTTGAATGGAAAGGGGAGTAGAAATGCAAAGATAAATATGACAGAGACACGTATTGAAGTAGGTTCTGTTTTGGGTTGAAACTAATTGTGCAAAAGTGTAGCTGATGAAAACATATGCAGGAAATGATGAACAATTGTATATAATTCTGTTTTTGATGTTATGCTTAAACCTTGGATTTTTGAATTGTTTGAGTTGTGATAAGTTGAAATGGAAGTAAAAGAGTTGGTTAAAGTGTCATATGTGTTAATTGAATAAGATATAAGTGAGAAGATTAAAAAAAAAATAAAGGAAGAAGAAGAGGAGAAGTGCAACTCAGTGAAGAGATGAAGGTTTGAGTTTTAGAGAGAGAAAAGGTGGTGGTTGCATGTATCAGTTATTAACTAGAGTATTTCATTAAACAACTCTAAGGCTTTTAGCTATAACTTTTTCATCCGAACTTCAAATAACTTGAAACTTAGATCAATGGATTCCTAACACATTTTTCTTTCTCCACATAAAAATTGAGAGCTATCTGAATTGATTTGAAAGTGACTGATAGGATGAAAGTGTGAAAGTCTGCTGGAATGTTATGAACTAAAGAACTTTCATGAACATGCTTCGGTGTTATGATTATAAATTGATCCGTAGATTTCTAAATGAGTTTATTATTGATTAAGATTAAACTAGAGACATATGTCTACAACTTTCTTGAAGAATTCTAATTTTAATTCTATCTCTAAGACTGTCGAAATTGGCATGAAATTGAGTCCTGGCCTAGGTTATGGCACTACTAGGGATAAAAATCATGTCCTATTGTTGTTAAATAAACTGTATTGATGTAGACCAAATTAGGCTAAGGTTTCTACACCAAAGTTGTAGCTTATTCTCTTAGCTTTAAATTGGTATAAAGTTTGTAATTTTTAGATATGGGAATTGAGAGATATGGGTTGTACAACTTGAATGCATAATCATACATTAGCCAAAATTTCAAATGTGCACAGTCTGTGGTATTTTGAGCATAACTCATAGAATAATGAACCAACTTGAATGATCTTGGTATCAATAGAGACTCAAAACATAGAAGAATAATTTGTTAGCAGGAAGTGTTACCAAATTCCTTCACTTTCTTGATGAAATTAATTGTGGAAAATGGACCCGAAAGTGTACCTTTAAACAAATCTAAGTTAATAAATTCAATGTGGATATCTGAATGATTATTATTACTAGATTTATGATAAAACCGAGAATTGTTATGAACATGCATTGTACATGTTTAGTATACATAAATGTCCATTAATGAATACATAATTATGCAATATTGTGATATGTGAATGTATTGTCTGTATAGAGGAACACATTGAACGACAGCATCCAGACATTGCCAGGACTTCAAGGCAATAGCTATTTGGAGCATACTGTGAGTAACCTAAGATGATCTCACCTTATTGTTTTGTACATTATTGAACTGTACTGAATTGTGTTGATTGTGTACTAGATTCCGGACAATATTTATCCGAGGCATTTTGATGTATGAGAATGATATTGGAAGTGCTGATTGAATATGAATGCGTTTGCCTAAATGATTTTCTAGTTCTCAACTAAAAGGTTGAATGCCGGACCAAATCCAATGACTACTGAAATTGTGACTGGTACTGTAATTGATACTGTGACTGATATATTATTATATTACATACAAATGAAAGTGATTGAATTTGATTACTGAATTGTGGCATGCACTTCATTCGAATGCATGTAATTTAAAGGAGTTATGACTGATGTTGCTACTGATACTGTTACTGATAAGAGCTTTAAGCTCCCACATATGTGGTTTGAGCCTATGGCTCACTGTGATCAATGAGTCACAGACTAACTGACTGAGCCCAATAATTCGAGATACTGTAAAAGCACACAATCACAATAATATAAAAATGAATGTGAGTCTCATACATATTGCATCTACATATAATTTGAATTCATTGAATGATTTACAAAGCTGTGTAAATGTTATTATATGATTGAACTGTGTAATTGAGAAATGATTTATCTGTGATAGTATTTGATACTTGTCAAGTGGAGTTGAGTTGTATGATTACATGCTATAATTGATCTTGTTTTATGACATGAGTGAACCATCGAGGATGTTTACTCTGTTGAGTTCATAAAACTCATCAAAATTACACTGTTGTTTTTCAGGTTTGAGAGTGAGACGACCTAGCTTCTAAGACTTCGTAAAAGCATATTTTGTGCAATTGTTACAGTTAGATTTGGCTCAAAGGTCGGTCAGTTGAGATTGAGGACTTAGTTATTTCTTTCATATTTATTATATTTGGTGTGTACTGAGTTGTTTATGCTTATAGGATAATGTTGTAAAATATGGATGGTATTGTGTTATATGAAACAATGTAAATTTTGGATTTTGATATAATGTGATAACATTTTGGGTTTAGATAATGTGTGATTGATGGTTTAGTGCATGATACCATGTTATGTACAGTAAAGGTGAGATAGTTAACATGTCATTTTTGACAGGCATGTACACGTGTATCCGATGGACACACATTCATATGTCAGTTAGGAATAAGGTGTTACAATATGTGACAATATGCCATTAATAAATGCAAAATTTGGATGCATATTCTCATTATCACATACTAGTGCTAAAAACATTATCAATGAACTTTATTTGAGACTTTCTTTCTTGAAAATTCTTAATTAGAGTGACTATCATGCAAAACTAAACACTAAACTTACCATATGAGACACAAAAACTTCATATATCTACCCCATGTCAAGGTCGAAGCATGAAAATTCACTCAATACTAGCTTTAGAATGCTTTATTTCCTTTTTTAAAGTTAAACTTCAATTATTACCAATGTAGTAAATCCATAAAAATTAAAATACTCACTTTATGAAATCCACAGACTCGAAAACTAACCTAAAATGACCCGTGGTATCATTATGGAAATTTTTAAATCTTCTTTTTTAGTTTTTTTTAGTTGACGTCATGTACTGTAGTGTTGATGTTAGCGTAACAGCAGACTGATGTCATAGTGCGTGTGGAGCTTAAGGGCAAATGCATTAGTGTGCCTGGGTCTTGATGGCATGTCTCACACGCGCTAGATACGTGTCCTCACCCATGCATGCCATGTATTGAGATAGGTGGTTTATGCATACAATGCATGCACCTTTCCCACTGCCTCCGGGAGGGTACTGTTCACGATCTAGCGCATGTATCACATGCACACACGCATCCTTCACCCCGCTATGGCATACGTTGCTTTTTTGTTTGACCATGTGCTAGACACATCCCCTCTATACGTGCACTATGCATGTGCTCGATTGTCTCTCACATCTTGCCAAAAAATGACAATTTTTGGCAAGTTTTGGGTGGGTTTTTTGCACTTCGAAGCTCGTTATCAACTCGTTTTTAATGCAAACCACATGTAGCACGTATTCAAGCATCCACATGTAAGAAAAAATCCAAAAAATGAATTATTTTTCTTCAAATTCTTTATGGAGAAAAAACCAAATAATCTTATTTTTCGTTCACTCAATCACGTAACTGCTTGGATATCATGTGTATTGCATAACACAAGCCTTAGCTACAGATCTCATATTGAACGTGAAAGGAAAAAATGAAGAAATTTGAAAATACCTAATTTTTGTTCTATGACTTTAAATGAGCTTTTCGAAGCCGAAATGAGCGCTATTCCACCAAAACCTTTACGAGAGTTGATCACTAAGACGTAGTTAACATCTTTCTGTAGCTTTCCTAATACTTGAACCTCTGAATGAGTCAGAGTATCTGTATGTTCATAATTTTCTTAATCAGCTACAACAGACCTTAACCTTATATTTATATAGTATCTATATTGAGCTTTCTCATCACAGGCTCAATATAGATTTAGTTCACACTAATTGAGGTTGATTTTTTTCACTGGACTTCAACCTACTAACTTAGATCCTTTATTATTCTACTTTATTATTTTTATCTGGATCAAACTTAAGTAGTTTAACTGATAAGTTATTTAAAAACATTAAAATGTAATTAATTGTTGTCCACCCCATAGCAAAATATCTAACACTTTGAGCATTTTATCCTCTAGAGTATGTGTCCTTTAAGCACGTGAATCATAACAAATATGGCATACAATTTAGAAAATAGGAAAATCGACTTTAGAGAGTTGTCGTTGTGCATAATATTGACTTAATGAGTTCTTAACTAATATGGAAGATAATAAGAAAATATCTGGAATACCTAGATCATATTTGTAATCTCCCCAAGTCCCCTCAAAACCCTTCACTTCTATCTCACTTACACGTCATTCATATAAGAAATTATACCAGATCCAAGTGAGCCTATGCAATCAAGATATCACATCTCAGAGTTATTAAGTCTTATTTTTGTATATAACTTATTTTATCCTTATGTTTTTTTTCAATGTAAGATTACTCTGCCTATGAATTTTCAAATCTCCCCCTTACAAGTGAATGTATACATATCGGACTAGCTCCTCCTCAACTCATACCTCATGAAAAGTCATTTAAGTTACTTTGTAAATCACACATTCATCTAATACGAATTCATGAATCTTTATTCATCGAACCTAGCTCTGATATTAAGGAAGGTTTTTGAGGGGGGGCTTTAAAAAGTTGGGCTAGATCCAATTGAGCCTTTGCACAATCATGACATCATATCTTAACTCAAAACTTTAAGACAGTAGATTACGAGTCTTATCTTTGTATATAATTCACTTCATTTTTACGTCTCTTTCCAATACGACATCACTCTGGTTGTGAATTTCCAACAAGTACTAAATAAGAGGTTCCTAAGACATATAAAACCTTACCGTGTAATTGACTTGAAAATGTCTCCCAAAGTAATCGTTAAGCGTGGTAAGAAATCATCCTATTTCAATACACAACTTTAAAACATGTCAAGAATCCGTTAAGAGTTAAATGGTGATTGAACACCATCTTTCATATTTTCTATAATCTCATCATGAATTTTCAAGGCGTCTTCAATGTTAAATGCCCAAATTACTTGGGACGATTGGCGGTGAAGACGAAGGAAGAAGATGACCACGGTAAAGAGCGAGTAAGAAGACGATGTTCGAGAAAGAAGACAAACGGCGAATAGGAAAATTGGCGACAATTAATAGGATGGCCAAATGTTGGTGACGATGACGATGATGGGAGGATACCAAAATGACAGGATTTATAATTTTAGAGTTAGGGATATTTAAAATTAGGGGTTTAAAAATTGAGAATTTAGATTAATTAATTTTAATAAAGATATTAAAATTAAGAAAATAATTAATAATTACAATCGGTAAATTTAAAAAATTATACATTTCTATTATATCATTAATGATATGATAAATAACTAACGGAGTCAAATATTCGTTAGATTTTCTGTCTACTTAAGATTTAACGTATACATTTTTTAAACCTTAAGGTTTAATTTGAACATCGTGAAACATTAAGTTGCAACTTATTTACAGATGTAAACATTGGGTTTATTTCATCAACTTAATACAAACTTGTTATCGTGAAGAGATAATTATGGTAGTTAGTCAAAAATTCAAACAATCACTTTCCTGACATTACACATCCAACAACAAATTTAAAAGACGGAAAGGGAAAAAGAGATCATGCAAGCATTCTGGATCGTTCATATCATAATCGAGCAACAAGATTAACAAATGCCTCCACATATCCCCAACCATCATCAATATCCGGGCCCACCCAATAACCATTTATACTATGATTATGGGTACTTATGTTCACACAGGAAGAAAAAAATTCACTACAAAACCAAGTTGTTGAATACCAACAAGAGCTTTGGATCAAAAGAAGTCGACACCTATTTCTGTTGCAGATAGCAAGATGGCTGGCTGCAGCACATGAAATTGATATTGTCAATTAGAAGGGAAAAGTAGACTAAAGAAAATAGTAACATATGTCTATCTACTGCAGCCTTAGAAATTCAACCATAGATTCCATTAGATTATAAAGGTTTCCATGACACTCAGGATTTCGCTTCTATATTAGCAAGTTCCTTTGCACAGTAAAAAACAATACAGTTACAGCCGAGGTGGCATCGATAGCTGCTCTAGATTTAGAAGAAAGCAAAAGTTAAAGAAATGATTTGACAGGACAACATTGACTTTACATTGTACACATATACAGTACTTAAAGTTTCTCCAGTAGGGATCACTTTCCATACATCTCAAAGAAGGATACAGTTAACCTGATGTCAACTTTCAAATATACTCCAGTCAAACATAGTTTTTAATGAAGTGGTAACTTCCTACATGATGTTTTTGATGCTGAGCCGGGGCCAGCCAGAAAACTATATTTATGTTTCTTGATTGTCACATAAAATACATAGATTCAGGCAGATTAGAAGAGGGTACCAGTTCCATTGGTTGCTTTCCTTGGAATTATGGCCACAGCTCCTTTCTTCTGTCATAATTGCTTGTCAGAACAGACATCAAACTTGTAAATGAAAGAGCAACAGAGATATTGAGTCTATCATAACTGAAGCCATGACTAACGAATCAAATGTGAGTATTGAAACTCATACAATTGCCATAATGAGAGCACAATATGAAGAGCAGGTTGTTTCTTATTTCAATGACCAACAAATTTCATGTCCCAAATATTTGGGAAAAATTGTCCAATATCATATATGAATCTTACGCAGGTATGCTCCATCTGCAGTCAATGTAATTGATAAGAGCACAATCCATGTAAGGATAGTATAGAAGGAAGAGAAAATTAACACGAGTTAAGTCACTCAATTATGTGTAAAAGTTTCACCTAAGCATTCATTAAATAAACATGCAATAACTTAATGCCCAGAATCAATAAACAGGAACACGGTGTTACACTCTGGCCATAGTCAGCTTCTAATGGCATTGCATTGCAAAAGCTTGAGCAATTAAAATCGTATCTGATTGATGACAGGAAAGGACTTAACCCTGAAATTTCGGATGGTAATGGACCAAAAATGTAATGTTTTCATGTCCCACAATTTGTTAAAAGGTTGCAGCAACAACATAGTCCCTGTACAGTTTCCCTTGCACGTAATAATTGGGCAGTATAGAATCCAAACAAAAATGTAATTCTGGTGACGCTTCTCCGAGAACCATAAGACTGACGCTAGAGAAACAAGATAGAACTTCTTACGCTCGGTGATGGCTCATGCTAGGACATTTAATAAAGCAGAACAAGCGAAAACAAATCCAAGACTAACTAATTCATTCCCTATTGTCCATAACTACCTTCAGTACAAGCAATAGGGTATAGACAAAATACCAATCAATCACATTTTCAACAGCAAAACACGTTGTTAATGATAAGAAAAAATCAATTCTATGTCGATGGAACAATTCCTAGACGTCTAAGACATGTTTAAACCGGCATCAGCACTTAAATTCAGTACAATTTGTTCCAAAATAGTTCATACTTGCTTAGCTGCGTCAAGAGTATCCATTACCCACTACTCATAAGAAGAAAAATAAAATGATTATTTGTTAAAAAGAAAGCTAATCAACAGAAAGTTATAAAATAAGGTTGGGGATAGGAATAATTACGTGAATACGGGGATTAGGGGCTGAGAAAGGCGTATTTAAGGCAGATAAAAATAGGGAAGCCATTTCAGCTCCAACTCCAAGGAGTAGGGGCTCGCGGGGGTTGGGTTCTTGAAGGGCTTTAGCGAAAGATTTACGCCAGTACAACGCCGTCGTTCGACTTGACTGTGCGGTTCGACAACGGGGAAACACATTGGATTTTATTATTGTCACCGTCCAATCAGTTAAGTGCACTAACAAATTGAAGTGAAGAAATCAAGGTTTAATAATTAACAAATTATTATAATATTAGAAGAAGAAGAAGAAGAAGAGAATAGAAAATTCAAAGTTAAAGATTGTTTGTCTATAAATAAGTCGTTTTATACTATATTACCATAGTTATAATCACTCAGTAGAATAAGGAAATCAAAAACACAATTCTCCTCTTTCTTTCTTGTGTCCCATTTGCTCATTCATTAGATAATGGTTTACGAAAAAAAATTGTAAATATCATTATTTTTTGAATCCCAGAGGGCTAAGATACTAATATTAATCCTCGGAAGTATTGGAGAAATAGCATGAAATATTTTCTTATACCCCAAAATTTTGAATCATAGAAGATTATAGAGAAAAGATAATGAGGTGCCAATGATGATAGAAATCTTTGAATGATAAGGCAATGCATATGCTTCTTGGTTCATGTGATGTAAATATGGTTACAGTATTTGGCATAAACTTCAACTTATAAATAATGAATTAAGAATATAATGTGAAAGAAAGAAAGATGTGAAAAGAATGACACCAAACTAAAGTTATGAATACCGTACTGGACTCGGTATTAGATTGAGTTCTAGAATGGAACTATACCGGTACTGGTCGATATTGGGTACCATTTCAGGTAATTTTTTAAATTTATGAAATACTCCATAAAATTTTTAAAATTTGCAAAATAATTCATATTGTTATATTGTACAGTTGTACTGTATACTTTACTACTTTACTGTTTGCATCAACCATACTTTT
>JAOQMP010000006.1:21057903-21080438 GCA_027563575.1 Erythroxylum pedicellare
TAGGGATTCAGATCCTTTATAGAAACAACTAGAAATTAGGAAAATGAAATCAAACTAAATCTTTCAATTTCTAACACATACCTAATAATATAAGAGGACAAGATCAGCTGTAGCAAAGAAAAAAGCTTCATAGAAGTCAAAATATGAAGAAATATGCCTAGATAGGGCTACCACACATGACTTCGATAGTCATGATGATATTATGGAGGAACACCTTTTTCAGAATAATTTTTTATTCTCACTTTGCGCAATTAGCAATAATTTTTCTGTAGACTTTCCGAAATCTGACAAATGTAGCTTGGCAAGGAAGCACATAGTACTGAATAAAGCCATTCACTAACAAAGTTTTAGATCATTATGAAGATGAATAAAGACATGCACAAAATGCAAGTGTTCACACCTCAGAGATATCCTTATGTTCAAAAAAGAGCCTTAAGGATTGCTCCATTATTTTGGCAACAGCATCACAACTGTCCCTGCGAACTGTCTCAATACCTTTGGCATCAAATATAGGTTTAACCTGATCAGCACTTTCATAACTGTATCCAACATAGCGTTTCTTGGTGAGGAGGAAGCACGGATGATATACTTTCTCCAATTTCAATGTGACTGGATTTGGGTTCATTGCAGTTACCGCAGATGCTATCTCTTGGCCAATTTTGAAAGATTCTTTGATAGAGCGTCCCCTGAGAAGGACGAATATGCTGCATAAAGCAAACATCAAAAATTGGAAGTAAAGGGAAAAAACAGAGTTAAATCATAAATTAAAAACCATTTCGAAAAATTCAGTCTTTCTAAAATCTTTTGCAGCACCAGTCAATTTAATCATTCACAGAATTGTGTTTAAGTGTTCCTGTGCAATTGGATCCTTTAAACGTTAGTAGCTGACATGGAAATCATGTTCTGAGAATAAATTCAATTGAATTTCAAAATTATGACAATGATTACATTAAGAGAGTCGTGGTGTGAAGAAACTAAACCACAAGTTTGTTACATAATAGCATAATACCCATCCAACCATCTAACATAGTTTCAGCTTAAAATGAATACCGAGAAAGTAACAGTTATCAGTGAAGTCAGACAAGCCCAAACTTTACTGTATAGGTAACTGCAAATAACATGCAAGTCACCAAACAAGTTGCAAGGATACAATTACACCTGCAGCATCTAACTTATTAAGTCTGCCATCAACAATTTCATTTTAAGCCATAGTTAGGATAGAAAATTTTCAGCAACGTGAAGCTGATAGAAATATCCAGTTCAAAAATCTGACTCGTTAGAATTTAACAGTTTTTTTTATCATGCCATATTTCTCAGCAGCATCATTCAGGAATGACTAAAAAAGATCTTATTAATGTCAATTGGATCACAGATTTGCTTTTGTATTACAAGGCCAATCACTAAACAGTAACAAGGTATGATATACCTGTCAGTATCACCATAGACAACTCTAGCTTTCCACTTATCATTTGCATTTACTAAGGAAATAGCGTTTTCCAGTGTGCTACGTCCACATTGGACTATACTATCAGCAAGCTCTGCACAAGGCATACGACCACTAAACCCAGCAGCAGTATAACCATAAGTTACATTTGCAATCAGCTTTAAAGCAAGCTGTCTTGCATTAAATATCTGAAACAGATCAACGTGCAAAAGTTAGAAATGCACACCATGACAGAAATTGGTTTAGATGTCGGAAAAGCAATTCATCCAGTCCAGGGCATATATAGCAGTAAGAAGATTTCCTGCAACAACCACTAAATGCTAAATTTGCACCGAGCAATAAATAACATAACCTCATGAGGGTACTTGCATGCTCAAATTAAAAGAAAAAGAAAAATAAAGATGTGGATTATAGGACCTGCTAAGACAATCCAACAATAATTGATCAATTTTTGGACAAGCATAATACCCTACACATTATCCACTTCTGGATACTGCATAGTAACTTATCTACAGCCAAGTAAAAATGACACAATATCCAAAATGTCAAAATTTTCCCATAAGAAAATGAAAAAAGTAGAAAAACCATGTAAATTCAAGCAGGAAAAAACTCAGGATACTTGAGTTTGCTTCTAAGAGGAATTTGGATCCCAGTCATACCCTGCGTAGGACTTGCTGTGCTGGGGCCAATTTCTTCATCGCTTGTTTCACCATGACTCTGGTTGACAGTATTTCTTCCAGTAACCTAGGTAGTATGCCCTGACGAATCTGTTAAGCATATGACATGAAAGTAAGATTCCCACTTTTTTTAACCATCCTGCTGGGAAAGGAAGAGAAAGCACAAAAGGGTCCATGAGGGAATCCAAATTTGAAATAAAGAATGAGGATAAAAAGAATCTGTTATGCTACTAAGGCTAAAACATTAAAGCTACAAAGACTAGCAATCTCTTGCAAGCCTTAGATTAGGATCTAGTCACAGGACGATTCTACTTGGGTTCTTTTTTTCTTTATGGAAACCTATGGTGAGAGGAGTGGTGGAAGGGTAGAACTAATCAAAGGGGCTACATACCTTGGATCTTGAAGGAAAAGAAAGATGCAGATCTCAAGTTGATAAACTTTTCTGATTGACTTTCTCATTATGTTCAGCTGTTTGAATAACCAAGCTAAACTGCTATTTTAGATGATAAATGATAATAGGAATTTTAATCCCTTTATTATAGGACTTGAATAAGCAATAAAAGGCATAATCCTAATAAAATTCTATAATGTTTTGTAGGATAATTTTACAATATGATTAACTAATATCATCTTCATTGTTTCCTTAATTTATGGACCTATGGTTGCAGCCCTGATTCTTCTCATCCTTCTTGATTTTGTTTTACCCTATCATCCTTCTTTCCTTTGTGAGCTTGATCTCTCATGATTCCACTTAAATGCTTACCCCAATATGTGTCTACACCAACACCCCTGGCCTCAATCATGAGCTTGTCCTTAAACTCAAATTTGGGTAAAGTTGGTGAAATCAATCCAAGGGTTCCCAAGTGACCTCAGTAGGTGGTATAGCATCCCATTGAACCAAAATTTCTAAGGCACCACGATTGAGGAAAGAGTGGAGAATGTGGAGAGAAATAGGCTTCCCACATCTTTTCATTAAGGCTAATAGTATTAGTATTGCAAAAGGTAGCTCACCAATGAACTTGAGAGAAACATGGAAGACATCATGTATGCAACTATTGAGAGGAAGCTCTAGCTGATAGGCAACCTACTCAATGTGGCAGAAAATCCTATAGGGCACATAAAAACATTGTGTCAATTTATGATGTAAATGGCGTAGTAGATAGAGCTTTTTGTGTGGGTGCAACCTCAACAAAACCAAGGTTGAAGGACAACTCCCTATTTGCCAGGTTTTAGTGAAGCCAACTGTAAACCCCATCAAAATCTAGTCACACTGTTGTAAGATGTCCTCCATTGCTCTCAACTTCATTGTGACCCTTAGTATAAGAGAGAAGGCATATAGGGGCCCTCCCATAAACCACCTGAAATGAAATAGCATGTAAGATAATGATCCTCTACCAAGCATCTTTAGTACATATCAAAGATCTAAATGACCACCTCGGTTTGCCCATCTAATTGTGGGTGTGCCAATGAGAGATTCAGCTTGAACCTATTGAGTCGAAACAACTCTAACCAAAATTTACTTGCGAACACAAGATTACAATAACGAATAATGGACTCAAAGAGACCATGAAATTCATCTAATAACTCATCCATCAAAGGGATTGGAAACTTGTCCTCCACCATTTTTGAATTAGACTCCTAGTAGTCTACACAAAAACACCATAATCCATATTATTCCTTTTACCAATAAAACAACCGAGGGAAAAGGGGATTGACTAGGATGAATGATTCCTTTATTAAGCATGTCTTCACATGACTCGTTCCCAACAAAAAGGGAATGTAGTGGTCTTCTATGAGCTAGTGGCAGTCCTTCTAATCACCGAAACAAATCCTAATGCTACACCAATAACTTCTCTAACACTAGAAGAGAACTTGTCAAATACTAAATTGAGAACGCCTTAGGCATGACTTTCATACTTTCCCCTACCATGTCATCTTTTTATCATTGAGCCAAAGGACATTGTCAATTGTATCCAATGTGGGCTGCCAATTCACACCTAACACAACATCAAAATCATCCAATGATATCACATAAAAATCAACACAAAGAGTCAAAGGGAACTTGTAAGCACACCCATTCACACATGTCGGGACTTGGAATTTCTTCACCATGCACTACAGAGACTTGAAGACTTGATTGTTTTTGGTAAGGAAGACCAAGTTCATGCACTACTCCACTTACAAAATTACGAATGCTTCCATAATCTACTAAAACCAAAACCCATCGCCCTTGTATGCATGCCTTAATATGCATAGTTTGTGCATTTAACATATAATTGCATGGAAAGAGACCTTAGTCTCTAAGGCAACATAACTTTATCCTCATCTTCACCGTGTTTGAAGTTTGCTACTTCCAACAAAAAAAAAGGCATTTGCCTTTGTGGCCACTAATGTACGCCTCATCGCAATTGTAACACAACCCTTGGCCCTTCTTTTTGCCATTTCAACTTGATTTAGACATTTGATAAAGGCTGGTTGGTGCACCTCCTACTAACTCCATATTGCTATTCTACCTTAGTCCTCTCTGAATTCCCATGATAATCTGAGTTTGTCTCAATGCTATCTAGTTATAACCTTAGTGTGCCCCTTTATTGAGTTGTAGTTTCCTCTCAAACACCCTAGCAAGGCTCATGGATAAAATCAAATTTATAGGGCGATAAATTTCCACATCGAGGAAGATGGATTGAAACAATCCCACTATGAAAATATCCACCTATTGATCCACGTGCATCTTATTGGCCTGCACAAGCAAACTCTGAAATTTGCTCATGTATCTTTCTCTGACCCTGTTTGCTGAAGGGTGATGAATTCTCCAAAGGGAATGCTTCACATTGGTGTTCTAGAACGAAGATGGCACAATTCATTGAAATGCTCCAATGATAAACCCAATTTTCATAGGGTAAATTAAAAACCAAAGTTGGTGTCTCTAGTTATATAGAATGAAATGAATCCAACCTTGTCCTACTCAAGTATTTGGTGGTTGTAAAAGAACTAATCACATCTATATAAACATCCCAGTTAGGTATCACAATTGGGTTTGGTCCTTGTCCTACTCAATTGTTTGTTGGCTGTGAAAGAACTAATTAGATCTATATAAACATCCTAGTTAGGTATTGCAATTGAGTCAGGCTCGACCTTGCCTGACTCGAATTCAATTGACCAAGCTCGATTCGATCAAACTTTGAACAAGCTTGGATGGCCCAACTGCTCACCCAAAATGTCATTTGGACCTAAGTTCACAGAAACTTAAGACCAAAACAATGTTGTTGTATGAATGTCCCGCTAATGCAAATTCTAGTCAAGCAAGCATTGGTACCTTATTGCTGGTTTCCTGCTCAAGTCTTTGGCTTACTGAGCCTTCTTGATTTTTGGCATATCGTCAATTATGGCGGTTAGGGCATCAACTGCAGCCTAATGCTCAACTTTGTTTTCCTCCAACATATGGTTTATCATCATTATTTGGTTCATTAAGTTACTTGAATCTCCTGTGACTCCAAGCTTTGATACCAAATGTTGAAAGACTTAGATTACGGTCTAGTCACATGACAATTTTTCTTGGGTTTTCTAAGGTACCTATGGTCAAAAAAGTGTTGTAAAGGTGGAGCTTATCAAAGTGGGCTAACTACCTTGGAGCTTAAAGGAAGACAGAGCTAAACTTTTCTACTGGCTCTTTCATTATGTTCAGTTGTTTAAATAAAAAAGCTAGGCTACTATTTTAGGTAGTACATAATAATAGTTTACAAGACTTGACTAGGAAATAAAGACATAATCATAATAGAATTCTAGAATATTTTGCAGCATGATTAATTGCTATCCTCTTCATTGTCGCCTTAATTTATGGGCACTTGATTACATCCTTGATTCTTGCCATCATTGTCTTGATTATGTTTTTGCCGTATCATCTTCTTTCCTTTGTGAGCTTGATCTCCCTTGATTCTACTTGATCTATTTTGTCTTCTTCCATAATGCGTCTATAACAATCTCCATTTAGCAATACAGAAACAGTGGACAATTAAGGCATCGAATAAATTTCATATGACTTACTCCCACAACTAAAAAGTGAATAGAGACCCACACAAGGACGAATGGCCAACAGCAGAGAAGGGAGGCCATGAGTAGAAGACCATAATCAAGAATGGAAGGAGTGAAAAGATGCAACTTTTACATATGCCTCAATGAAAAAGGAGACAAAGTGATGAACCACGAGTGCCCAAAGAAACTAAATCAAGGCCAGATGATGTTCATAAAGGATAAATAATAGTTCAATCAGCCACATAGATAACAAGTTAACATGTAAGAGAGAACAAAAAGGTAGTTCAATTGGGCATGTAAGCTAATATTAAAGCTTTTAAGTTTGCAATCTTATTCACTAAGATATATGAAAAATGATTGATGTGTCTGCAAAAAATTTTTATAAGAAAATTTTCAAAGGAGGTGGTAAAATAGGGAAAAAGACACAAGAAAATACATTGATAGTACTTACTTCAGCTGGAACATACAGCACTCCATTGGGAGTAATCAACATTTTGTCTTTCAAGTTGCAGACAACATTTGGATCTGGTGAAAATGAAGAAACCCCTAGAGTATTTACCTTTGAAGGTGAAATATTTCCAAGACAAGTACAAAAACAAAGGTTGTAGGCAATAATCATTGAGGGATAAAGAGACTGAAAGTCAAGGACAACAACTGGATCTGCATAAAAACCAGATTCTGGCTCCATCACAAGTGGCAAACACTCCATTGCTGGTTGAGAAGCAACCTGTATAACAGACGGACAATTTGATATTCAGAACCAAAGCTTCTCATCATTTCATGAAAACTGTGAAGGTCATCAGCAGCCACAATGCAACATGATCCTCCCCTTACCAGCTCCCAAAATTATGCGGAAAAAATTTAGGATCTATCAAATAAGTTTGGATCTTGTGTGAGTTTATCTATGCAGGGTGAATGGTTAACTCAAACTATTGTACAGATGCTTAAAGTAAATGCAAATACGGTCACTGCTTTGATGCCAAGAAAAGTTTGTAAAGTATTGCAAGAAAAGAAAAGGCAGAATGAAGCATCATTAAGAAGAATTTGTTACGGACAAACTCACAGCAAATAACTTGGGTACTCGTTGAACAAACAATGAGGGAAACTTTTGACCATTTTTTTAAATTTAGTGGCCTCCAATACTTCCCAGTAATAGACACAAAGAAGATTAAAAAAGTACAAATAAAATCCATACAAGTATAAGGAACCTAAATGATGTAAAAACACTAATCTAGAAAGCAAGACTTGGGATAATCATAACCTGTTGATTCCCCGGAGAAATGGCCAGATAATTTTGAGTATGTGCCAATCTTAGAAGCATGGATTCGACACGGTATTGTGAACCTCGAGAGATAACTGAAAAGAAGTCGATGCCAAATATGCGAGCAAGTTCTGATGTCCGATTGATCTGAAAAAGCATGCACATCATAATCATGTGAAAGTTCATAGATTTAGTTGTTTGAAACCAAACCATCTTTGTCAGTTCATTCATATATTTATCTAGCACTATATCCTTTCAATAGTTCAAAAAATTAAGTGATAAAGACATTCCTTAACATTGAAAGGGTTGATTTTTAATATACTTTGATTAATTGCAGACAAGCAACAGACAACAAATTGACCTATTGCATCCAAGGGAAATAAAAGAAGGCACTCTTTTCCAAGTTACAGTGAACTACTTACTAGGAGCCTACCAAAATGTTTTAATCTCATGAAATCATTCTTAATATCTTATTCAACATCACAAGTAATATATGAATAATAACCAAACATCATCTAGAAAACAGCAATATTGAAACATACAGATTTAACCTATGTTATTTTATATCAATAGAAACTGTGTGATTAAGCTAATAAAAGCTTCATGGATGTAGTTAATCTATTATGGAAAATGAAAAGAACAATAAAAAATTAACAACAATGTTGTAGCAAATACGAAATGCCAATGGGATGAGAATTCAGAATGGTGCTCTACCATATCAAGTTGATTCATGATCTCAAGGTTTAGTTTTGCTCTTTCTATCACATATCCAATACATTTATATCTTGCTCTCCCAGGACCACTACAAAACCAATTTGTTAAAACCTTGTAGGGAATAGAGGGAATTTTTCGTCTTAAAACTGCTTCGCCCACAGCTTCAACAGTATACATATTAAGTTTAACTTCTCCACGCATGAGCCGCCATACATTGAGGATGATTCTGCCACCAACATGGATACCACTAGCATGAGTCCGACCCCACTCATCCTCAACTATTGCATCTTCTGAAAAAGCAGGGTCAGCAACCAAATTCTCTTGCAAAATGGTATCCATGTTGGAAGTTTTCTTCTTGGTAGGGCCTCTGTTACTTTTCATTGGTATCCGAGAAATGTCATTAAGTAAGCCAATACCAAGATGGCCAGCCCTCTCAGCCAAAATGCCAAGTGAACCACCTTGTATATCCCAACCCACGATGATATCAGGATCCAATGAACCAACGACTGTTATAAAATGGTCAAACAGTTCCTTCTCTTCAGAGAAAAAGAGTATCTTTTTCGCAGAAATTCCATCAAAACTGCTGCATACAAACAATTTACTATGAATGGTAAGACATATTTGTTGTGGAAACAATTTTTTTTTGCATGATGTAGAATCACAGGTGAAAAAAGGGATTTATCTTGTCACAAGAAAAAGGATGAGAACTGTCCAATCTACATTTTGTTAGTCATGTTCAGCAAAAACAAAGTTTTGACCAATGAGATCTAGACTGTGCAAACAATCAAAGGTTCACACACACCAAACCCAAATAATCAACCAACATTCACATTTCAAACCAACTTAAAAACACTAACCCTGAAATCAGTTTTCCATAAACTAATAGTAACTACTTTGCAAATCTTACTATTCAACAATCCATGAACATATAAAGAGAAAAGACCAGGAGATAATAGCAAATTCTTACTAATCATATACCTTAAAGCAGTTAAAGACAAATGTTAAGCAAAGGAAAAAGATTTCTCTCTCAATGCAGGTAGTCGTTTATATGTAATAAAAACAAAATAGATAGCAAACCAACAAATTCCAATACCTGTGATCAGCACCAGTATTACTGTACAAAAGTATGTAATGCTCAAAAGTAACATCATTATCGTGTTGAAAAGCAAGAGCTAAAACGTTGATGGAATCAAAGCAAGGATCTGGCCGAAGATCTCCTCTAGAATTCGCATGCACCTATCAACAAGTGTAGCATAAGGAAGATTTATAGGATTATTTTATTCTCCAGTTAAAAACAATAAAGCATGCACCACCAAGTAACATCAAGTATTAAGTTCTAAATAACATGTCAAAGGGCAAGCAACTAAAGGGACATGAAAAATACAAACACAAAGAACAAAAAAATGGAGAAAGCATTTCCATGTCGTTAGTAATACCTCCACACTTAACAATGTTAGTTGTTGTCCTGCACCAACACTGGCAGGATCTCGAAATCCAATTTGACTCAAGGGAGTAGGCCTTGATCTTTGCTCTGGCCCCGAAATATGAGACATATCTACAAGTTCATGAGCACATACATTTCGTGGTACAACATTTCCTTCATTTTGCAACATTTTTTCAGTCCTATCACCACTATGGTCAAATCCTACAACATGATCATCATTTCCCCGTTGAATTTCATCAAGTGTAGGCATCAAATGTGATGCAGAACCTGATTTAGTTGAGGCCTTGTTGCCAACTATGGGTGATGAATTATGCAAACCAATCTCAAAAGGGCCTGCAAAATGCTCAATGATGAGAAAGACTTCTAAACTTTCATGCCCATTGGATTAATGAAACAAGTTACCTTTCATCAGTGCAGGCTTAGCCTCTTTAGGCTCTCGAGAAGCATCTGAACAACCAGAACCAAAAAGTTCAAATGATATATAAACGCAATTTGTGTAGACTAACAAAATTCCCACTAACTCATTCCTTACCTTGTAAAAATGATCTATATACACAATCTGCTGAAGGGGGTGAAAAGACTGGTGTCAAAAGATACAAAACTGAACCATCATTTTGAATATGAGTTGGAACACCTATGCTAGCTTCTTGCAGAGTTTTGGACTCATCATTCCAAAAGTGCTTTTCAATTGCATTTTCCCTTAGACCGTACTCTCCAAAAAATGGAAGAAGATGGTCCAAAGTACTTCTTTTAACTAATAACATATACAAAACAAATGAAAGAAAAAGGAAGTCGATCAGCAATATTTCCAATAAGGAAATCAACAAAATCTAGAAGCATATGTACATAGGATCCAAGGATTTTTTTCTATAAAAACTCTCAGTCGTAGACTACAAGAGAATATTAGTTTGACCAAGGAAATCAACAAAATCTAGAGGCATATTTACATAGCATCCAAGAGTTTTTTTCTATAAAAACTCTCAGTCAAGGACTACAAGAGACTATTAGTTTGACCCACTAAAATTCTACCCACATATCAGAGAGGAAGTGAAAGCTAAAGGGTCTAAAAAGAATGTGAAAAGTGCAACCTGACATGTCAGCTTTATTGTGCTCATTGACAAGAGAAGGGTAGGAGGATAGAGCAGGTGACGATGAAGCATTTTCACATGCAACACCCTTCCAATCTGCCACAGGGGGATTTTTGAGAGTCAATCCAATAGTTTCTGGAGAAGGTGAGTTGTCAGCTATGTGCAAATCAGAATCTGCTCGCTCTTTTGAAGAACAAGAGATCTGGGACTGAATGACACAACCTTCCAAATAGTTTATCTGTGATTTGGAAGCTGGTAGAACATTGTTGGGATAACGAACATGCTTATTACCATGTCTACCTATATCCATTTGTTTTAGCAAAAGACCATTATCTTCATCTCCTCCTCCTCCTAAATTAACTTTACTAACCTTAAGATCCCCATAATCCTCCTCAACTACATGTCGACATCGTTTAATCCTCATCCAGTCCCGCAAAGAGCATCCACCCAAAGAATTTGATTCAAATATATCCATTTTTGGATGTGTCATCAAGGCATCAGAAAGTTTCCTCTCAACATTTTTTACTCTCGTATCAATACATTTACTTTCACAAACTTCTATATCAGTAACGTGGGGCCTCTCGGTTTCTAACTCATCATTAACCTCTTTAGTTGTGTTGAATGGTAAAGAACCCCATAATGACTCCTTCCCTTTGTTCTTCTTGGTAAACCTTGTGCCAGGATTCTTCCATGCCCTCTCCGGTGTACAACCTTGGTAGTCATCTTTCATCTCTATCACAGATGAAGGAGATAAGTGCTTGAGATCCACCTGAGTGGTCTGCTTGTCAGATGATGTTGGAGAACAGTGGCTAAAATCAGAAGAATCCGAAGTTTTTGTCTGAAATCTCTCAAAGTCAACAATATCCTCAACTGAATCAAGAATATCCTGGCATTCTCTTTGGGATTCACTCTCATAATCCATGTTAGCCTTTTCCAACACTTTATCCAAGCTTGTTGCAGGTAACAAGGGACTCAGAATGGTTTCGCAAACAAGTTCATCATCCGAATGCATCTCCTCAGCAGTTTGGTAAGTGGCAAGCCATTTTAAAAGGCCCAAGGCTTCTGTATCCGCAACCTGAAAAGAAAACATTTTTAATAACATATTATGCCCCGTTTATTACAATTTCATGCTAATGTTAAACAAAGTCTCTTCTTTCTATTACATAGCTAGCAGATGTTCTATACTCCTTTGTCAAGTGATGAAGGATTATCCATGTACTTAGTTCTTATGCCGTTTGGCAATACTTATCACATGGATATTAACAATGAAAATAATTTTATATCATCCCTTTGTTGAAATTGATCACAGTAGCAATTTAGATTGTAATGAATGCTGAAGATGCTTCTCCGCCAAATTCATTTGATTATAGCAGCCAATGAAAACCTAATAGGAGGCTAATTAGCACACCAAAATTTTAGGTTCCACTTAGAAAGATGCAGGAAAAATAAATATCCTAATAAAAATGGCTTTCATTTAGTTTAATATGAAATTCAAATAACTACCTCTGGATCTCGATTTCCAACTCTATCACATGACAACATTTCACCTCGAGACAATGGCATATTATGTGCATCCTCGATTTCCAAATATGCAGAACCAACAGCATCTTGTACAGAACAATTCACTGATTCTACACCATCACCTTTGTAAATTAGATTTTCACATTTGACACCATTTTCTTTGTTAGAGGAAGTTGTCATTGAGACCAGAGCTTCCAAATTATTCGGAGTTGAAAATTCATTGTCTACTAATTTGCTACACCAATGTTTAATTTTCCTATCAAATTCAAGGTCATGTGACAAAGTTTTCAAAACATCTAAGGGGTGTGGTTTGCTTGGATCAGGAAGCATAACTGATCCATGTATGCCAGTTCTTTCATACTCCTCCTGCATCAAAATACAACAGTTAACATGGGATAACTAGCAAAAATATTGTCATTCTTATAACAGTTACAAAGAAGAAGCGCTGAAAGAGCAAACCCCCCAAATTGGTACAAGTGATTGCACCATTTTCACATCAGAATGTCCTCCTGAGAGAGATGTGTACACTTTGAATTGCTGATTTAGAATTTCTGCAAATTAAAAATAGGCAATCATGTTGATGAAAATCATGAATATATATAGTTCATACACAAAAGGGTAGTAACGCAAACCATCAACAATAGCATCTCCCTCGAGTTCACAAACACTTTGACGCTGAAAAAGGAAAGTTTCATCAAATTCACCAGAACTGTGCCACATCCAGTCACTTGGAATGGTAGAAGATGTCCAAGATGGGAGACCCCAACCCTCACAACCACCCAAGTCTGCCTAATATGAATGGGCCACAATGTCATAGAGCATCAGGAACAAACTAAAGAATTTTTCAGTGTATTGGTACTTCAACATGCCTAATTGACACAAAAGGCATACAAATATGACCTGAATATCAGAAGAAAATGGCATTGGCTTGTCCAAATCCTGCCCATATGGATCACTGGATGTAAACGTTCTTGAAGTAAAATTACTTGGAACAGGATTACGAAATTTAATTTTCGATAAATGTACATGACCCATTCCAGATAAGTTGTAATCAACCTACAAACAAGAGAAGGTGGTAGTTTACAAATGAAATATAGATGCAAAGTCACAAGACAATGATGTCCAAGCACACCCCAAGAAACTTCACGAAGCATACAAGACACTGCTAAGCAAGGCCAAGTAATAAAAAATCAATATCGATAATTAATGATGATCCAAGAATATACACAAGTCAATGTGAAGAGACCAATAATTAGATACTTCATAACAAAAAGGTGGAGCATACAACAATAAATACTTAAGGCCCACAAAGTAATGGAAGTCAATATCCAGCCTACGAAAGACTTGAGTACTGAAAAGTTTGAACCAAAAAATGTAATTGAAAGTGCAGCCAATAGAGTTAAATCCATAGTTAGAACTGGAAGCGTTATAGTTGTTTGAAACAACTTTTTTAGTCTTAGAAGTGGTCAAGCATTTAACGAGAGATACAGATGGATAGAACGACATGGTTAGAAGAATTGTCACCATGATTATAAGGAAAGGTCTATTTAACGCGTGCTAAAACCTGATTCAAAAATTTTAAAGTTTAGGACGTAGCTCCCGTGACCAAGATGAGCAATTTAAAAAGACAACAACATGGTGCTTAAATGGGTTTGGAACAACTAAACAATGTGGCAAAAGAAAATTATCAACTTAGCTACAAGTTTAAGAAACAATGAGTCTCAGGCAATAATTCACAGGTAAGTACTATTTTACCATAAACTGAAGTATAAAAGGAATATGAGATTCGTGAGGCTGCACACTTCTCTCAAGCACTGCACCGCTCTAAACAAGAAACAGCACGCATGATCAAAATCAATCTCATTATATGATTATCACAACAAGATTATATTATTGTAAGTTTTGAATAATTTATCCTAGTAGATGCATCTGTTTGATAAAAATTGGAAGCATCTTTGGCATTTAATATCAGGTTGATAAATTTAGAGAATTGCTTTTCTCTATGAATTGAAGTGCAGAGCTATTTTTGCAGGTTATAGGAGTTTCTTCATATAAGCCTTACCAAAAGAAGATTGGCAGCACGCAACACATCATGTGGGTAATAACTACAATTCTGTCAAGGAGTTCCAAAATGTAATAAAAAATTTGAAAATATGCAACAGTAGCAGAGGCAAACTATTTGGATACAGGTATATTTTGACAAACAACTCCTCTGATGGATGGTAACCATAAAATTTCCTTGCCCGCACAAGACTACACCCATGTACATGTTGTCTTTTCAAGCCAGCACTACCTTTAAGCTGTAAATTCATAGCAGTTACATATCCAAATCATATGAACAGTGTCAGTTACGCAAACTGAAACTGCCAGATTAAAAAAAAAAAAAAGGCAACTCAAAAGTAGAATTAATAAAATATACCTTTAAGGCTTTTTCGAGAGAAAAAGCTAATGAATTTGTGTAAGCATCTCCTGCATAATTTGAACTAGTTAAAGCATCAGTTTAACATCTCAGGAATACTTCTATCAAACACTAAAGAAAGATTGCAACTTATTCCTGAAAGCAATACCTTCCTGATTTGAATTTAATGGTATATCTGAACACGGAACATATAAATAGGGAAAAGCCTACAAGCAAGAAAAAAAGAACAATTACGGAACTCATGACAGGAAAAGTTCAAAACTAATTAACAATGCGTTCCATAACAGAACTACACCACAGTGAATTATTCACAGACTTATCCAAGTTTTGACTCATCACAAATTCGACTCCAAACACTTATAAAAACAGTAAAGCGTGAAAGAGATACCGAAAACGCATACAGATGAATAAAAACTATCTAGGGCCATTTCGTGGTTAAAAGAAAGAAGTAAACCTTACCCGATGAACGTGCAAGCAAGTCTTCTGACCAGCAGGCGTTGACCCATAAATCCTAATCACCGGCACCTCATTCACTTTGCCACCTTCAATTTTGCAACTAACTCAATCTCAGATACACCATTAATACAACAGTGACAATATCTTTCGGGCAGCCAACAAATCCATGGAAACTAAAACACCTAATATATAGAACTAAGGAAACAACACGTACTTCCAAAGGCAAAGATCATATAAAAATGTTGGTTTGGCAGGAGTAACAGTAGCAGTACCTTGGAAGCTACTGTAACAGACATCGAGTCCAGGGATCGGCGGCGCCATCCAATAGTCGATGGAAACGATTCGAACACTAAAAACCTTGGAATCCGCCATAGATTATTATAAACGAATTGCATGAAATAAAGAAGAGGAAATTGGAAATGAAACGAGCAGGGTCTCTATTTGGCGCCACGGTGAAGGTTTGATTTAGTTTTATACAGAATGCTGGAGGATTGTAGAAGAAGCGTCACATTCAAATTTTTGTTCTTTTTATTTAATTTCTAGACCATTATTTGTTTTTGCAATTTCGTAAAATTGGATAATTAATTTCGAGACTTTGGAGCAAAGAAATAGATATCATACTAGCCAAAAAAAATAGTAAAATATTAATTAATAATGCATCGCCTGTACTAGTTGATCCCCATCTTTCCAACTGGTATCAACGGATACTCAAAATACTGGTAAATGTCGGTCCTAATTTGCAAATTTTGAAAAATATGAAACTACGATAAAAATAAATTCTTCTGCTATCTAACCCTTCCCGACTCCCAGTCCCCATTTTTTCAAAAACGTTTTCACTCCTCTTAGCCTTTAGCTCTTCACTTTTCAATTCTTTAAATCGTCGTTGTCCATGTTCGTCATCAGTCTTCAGTTTTCAAATCATTGTCATCGTGCGCTTCCTTCGTGGACCTGTTTATGTGCTGCTCTCAGTTTGGAACTTAGGATACATAATTTGTGTGGTGTGTGTGGTATGTTGTGGTGAATTTTGGACATTAGAGTAGTGTATTGTAGTTGTGGTGGTGTGACGTCTGGCCTGGTGCGTGTGAGTTTGCTGTGGCCTTGTGTAGTTATGTTGTGGCCTGTGAGTGGTGTGGCTTGGCTTGTGGAATATGGATTGTGTTTATGAGGGTGTGTCGCCGGTGTGGGTGGGTGTGGGTCTAGTCTGGTCTAGGAGGGCGTGGTTATACTGGTTTGGTGCATGTGTGCCTAGTCTAGTCTAGTAGTGGTGCATATGGATGGTGACTGGTGCGGCCATTGCGTGATCTGGTCTAGCGTGAGTGGTCTGGTCGGTTGAGTTCAGTATACAAGGTTGATTAATTAGGATTAATGGAAGGATCGTTAAGTTAATGACTTTTTATTAGATAAACTTTTTGTGTTTTCTCAATTCTACTTTAGAATTGAATCAATTAATTGATGTTTAGAAAATTCATCGATCACAATTTGCAAATCATAATCTTTTTCTTTTATTATTCTTACTTTGGAACATTAATAATTAATCATTTTTATTACTAATTTTGATTATATGTACTTTTGATTGGATAATTAAATATAAGGTTACTTTATTTTTCTATAATTATAATAAACATTAGGTAATTTAATTTTTATAATTGTATTAAACCTAAATTAACTTAGTTTTTCCTTGATTACATCAAATAATATCTAAGATTTGTTATGAGTATACTCAATTCATTAGTCTAACAATTAAACAAATCTTCATATTCATAATGTGAAATTGCAATTATTTAAACAAATCTTAATATTCATGTCTTGTAGATATTGGGAAATAGGAAGGTACATTTAAATCACAACATTTGTTTGATTTAATATTATGAATCTTTTTTGGGAAAAAACTTTATTGTTACCATGAAGTTATTATTTGATTTACTATTATGAATCTTTTTTTGGGAAATAATTTTATTGTTACCATGAAGTTATGTTCATTTGTAGCTTTTTGTGATGTTTTTTTTTATTATAGAGTTATCTATTTTATGGTTTTAGAAACATAAGTCATTCTACGAATGATATTTATTCAAGTCTATTGACTATTGAGTCTTAGACTGTTACGGTTTGGATTTTAAAATGATTCATTTGACATTTTAATGTGGCAATTCCACATTCAAATTGTTTCCTCTACATTATTAATTTAATTTTGATGTCTTTATTTATTTTATTAATAAATAAAAGGAAGTTCAAGTACTCATAATAATTCATTCGCTTTAAGTTTAGGAAGATTCGATGATCTAGCTTAGGCTTATGCTAGATTGTTTCCTAGAATGAATAATCATACTTTTTTTTTTGTATTGCAACAAACAAAGGTGAGGGAATGACTAGATTAAAGAAGCATTTGGCTAGGATCAAAAGTGAAGTAGAGCCTTATAAGAAAATGAGTCATGATGTAAAATGACAAATTAAAGACTTGACTTAAAGAGTATTAACATGAGAAAGAGTAAAGGCAAAAATTGAACTACAAAATTAATAGTAGAAGTTCTTTTATTGGTGCTTAGGATGATTGTGAGGATGTTGAAGTTGGTAAGATTTCTACCCAACGAGAAGGAAATGCTGCACATGATATTAGGAAAAGAAAAAGACATGTGTCTAACTTTTTTTTTATACCCCAAATAACTCCTAGAGTTTAACCCTCAATCTGTAATGTCTTATAATCTAAAGAAGCAGCTCATAATATGGACATATCAATGGCTAGATGGTGGTATAAATAACATTTAATATTGCCCAATCTTATTATTATCAACCTATAAGGGATGTTATTACCTCTTACAGTCCAAGATATAAAGCTCCTTCAATTTATGACTACATAGGTCAACTTCTGACCAGCTTTATTTATTAAATAAAAAGTTTTTTAGGTGTAATAAGAGTGACTTGGGCTACTTATAGGTGTTTAATCATGTGTGATGGTTGGACGAAAAAAAGATATGAACTTATTATTAATTTTTTTGGTTTATTCTGGAAAGGTGACAGTGTTTTTGAAGTCTATTGATGCATCTGACCTTCTTAGAAATGCTGATACTTTATTTCAGATATTTGATGAAGTTGTGAATGAAGTTGGGCTAAAAAATATTATTCAATTCATTATTGACGATAATTTTATTTACAAAGTAGTTGGAAGAATATTGTAAAGTAAGTATAATTCTTTTTATTAGACTCCTTGTGCTGCATATTGCATTGACTTGATACTAAAAATATATGAGATGCTAGGCATTTTCCTATTATTGATGAGACTGCATAGAAAGCTAAAAACGTGAACAACTTTATCTGCAATTATGCATGGGTCCTGAATTTAATGAGAAAGGATTTCACAAATGGTAAGAATTTGTGTCATCCTGCTATTACAAGATTTCCTACTGATTTCTTATCATTTTAGTGTTTTATTTTGATGAAAATGGAGTTGAGGCACATGTTTTCAAGTGATAAATGTGTTGCATCTCAGCATGCTAGGTCTAATGCTGGATTGGAAGTTTCTAGAATTATACTTGAAGATTATGAATTTTGGTCCTAATGTTAATTTATCATCCGAGTGTGCGAGCCTTTGGAGAGAATACTTTTTCTGGTTGATAGTGATAAGAAGAAATAATGGGCTATTTTTATGATGCCATGGAAAAGGCAAAGGAAAAAATCAATATATATATCAAAATAGCCCTTGTTTTTATACACCTTATCTTGTATTCATCAATGAGAGACAAGAAAGGCAACTTTACCCTCCATTATTTATAACTGGGGCATTTTTTAATTTTAATGTCTATTTGAGACCAATTTTTACAAAGAAAGCTAAAGTTAATATGGGAATGTTATTAACTATTACAACTATTATTGCCCATGAGATGATGCAAGATCTCCTAAGCTTACAAATGAAGGTTTAGAAGGATGCTTTTGGTGATTTTAAGATGCCCATTGCTATTCGTCAAAGAGATAAGCTTAATCTAGGCATATATTTTTCCCCTTTATTACCTGTTGAAAATTAATCATCATTTTATTTTGTTTATATTATTACTTTTGTTGTCTTACATTTACTTAGTGGGACCAATTTAAGAGTAGTATTTCAAAATTGCAAAGATATGTAATTCAAATTCTAAATCAATGCAAAAGTACAACAAGGTGTGAAAATAATTAGAGCACATTTGAATTCATCAATTCTTAGAAAAGGAACAAGTTGTAATATAAAAGATTGAACGATTTGGTATTTATTAGATACAACTTAAAGCTTTAGGAAAGATATCTTATTATCATTAGTAAATTGAATATAATTTCTTGTTATTTATTATAAATTTAATTTAATTTGTTTACCATGACTCTTAATAGAACAAGTAGTTCTATAGATTCAATTCAACTCAACCATGTCATTCTTTTAAAGGATTAGATTTATGAGGAATCGGGTTTAAAAGATGAGAGTGACTTGGAAGACAATCTTAGATGGAAAAGTATTAACAAGTTATTTGGTGCAATAAAATTGAATGATGATGATAATGAGACTCTTCTCAATGATGATGATTTAGTACTAAATAAGAATTGAGGTTAGTGCAATTTAAGTGTCGATTGAATGAAGTTCCAAAATTTTATTTCTCCTTTTCTTTTAATTTCACTTATATTTGATGTATAAGTTAAATTTTATATATGTAATATGAATATAACTATAAATGTTTTTGTTTCAGATTTCACTTTTAGTTGGTTTTTTCCTCGACATAAACTCTTGTTATAAATTATAATTCTTAGAGATTCATGAATATTTATGATTCTTTTTGTTTGATGTTTTATCATAATTATTATTTATTATATGATAAAATTGTAACATTTTAAGTACTTTATATTCTCCTTAATTTTATATTTGTATGATGATTTAGTAATTACTTATATTTGAAATATGTGAAAAGTAAAATTAATAAAAATAAATAGATTGTTGTTATTTCAAATTTATATTTATGCTTTTTAGAGACAAGGTTTATGTAAAATTATAAATTTTGTAGTATAATATATTGAGGAACTATTTTATAATTTTAAAAAAATTTAGAGACTATTTTGTAATTTTAAAATTACCTAAAATAGTACCCAGTATTGATTGGTACCAGTATAGTATTATACTTAAACCAAATATGGTACTAGTACTGGTATGATATTCATAACATTGTTTTTGAATTATGCATCAAACTAAATTTTGGATAGTTAATTTTGAGCTTGTGGGTAATTGATGAGTTGCCAACGTAAGCTTGAGATGAGATGGACATAAGTTGATTGAGATGTGAGTAATCCTTAACAATATAGTAAGATATATTCTCTATTTTAAATAAGTCTTCTTAATTTTAAAAATAAATTATTCAATCAAGAAAATCTCAATATTTAGAATATCCAAATGAAAAGGATCATTATCATTTTAGTTATTCTTTTCATGTCTAAAAATCTTTTTAATGTCCTTTAAAAAAACAAACTTTAATATCTTCTAAAAAAACTCTTTGATGTCTAGAATTTCATTAATTTTAGGAAATTATTAAGATTGTCTATTTGAAAGATCAAAATAAAGAAATTGTTTATTTGAAAGATCAAAATAAAGAAAGTTTCATATTGAAAAATTATATTGAAATTTTTATTTTTTAGAAATTAAACAAAAATGATTTTATAAAAAGGTTAGGTGTAGCCTTACAAAAGTTCCATTATAAGAGTAATAATTCTAGTACAAAAGTTCCATTATAAGAGTAATAATTCCAGTATAAAAGAGCTAAATTCCTATAGAGCAAGTTACAGGAACAAGTGGCCATTAGAACTTAGTTACCATAATTTTGTACAAGGATGAAAAGAGCATCAAGTCCTGTCTTTGATTCCATTAGTAGGCGTTGTATTCTCATTAGTTTAGCTAGAAAGTTGCTAGTTTTGGGGAATTAAGGTTGAAAAATCCCAAGTTAAACCCCATCTTGTTGCCACTCTCCTCATGATCTTATCCCTCAAAATTAATCTTCAAGTTTTCTTTTAATTAAAATTGTTAGAGCAGAAACTACCTTTGGTTCCTTTCCCTTTATACTTCATATACAACTATGCATAATGCTGGTTTAAGGAGGATGAAGTTGTTAGCAGGAAGGCTAATAGAATTTGCAACCTAGGCATTAATGTTTCCCAATTATTAACTTCATATCAGTAGTTATAGGAAAATTGAATTTTTTTTCCATAATTTACTGAGGTAAGGCATTGGAAGAAGAGATGTGTTCTTATTTTATCACTATCAAGTAGAGGGGGTAATGGTAGTTAACATGTTGTCTAATTTTAACTCTATTGAGTGTGTTTAATCTATTTTAATGGCAAACCACATAATAAAAGCATCTTTTGGGCTGTTACCTTTAAAGCAAACCAGTTCATGACAACTTACTAAGGGGAGGGATGCTTAAATAATTCAAATGTTGACTTTTTAATGAAATTATCTAAGGGGGTTTTTGGACCACATCACCTTATCATCCACATTTTGTTTTAGGTTGTAGCCAAGAAGTGTTTTTTGTAGCTTATGGAATAGCCTAAATCTTATATGCCACTATCTTTGATTGGTTATTAGACTTTGACTTTAGGCACGAAATTTTTTCTGAGATGGAAGATGTCAGGGAGAAGATGTAGAGGGCTTTAGCACTTAAATGATCATACAAGAGCTAGGTTTGTTTACCATTTCCCACAATGTGTTTAATTTCCTAACATATTATTTTCCTCAATTTTAGGATGTTATGGAAAGTCTAAGACATGCTCGAGCTGGGGTTTAATTCTTAAAAGCTTTAATCTCTTAAGTGGTGTATATGCATTTATTACACCCTAAAGTTTTTCCTTGTTTATTAAAATCATTCACATTCTTTTAGCAAGGAGAGCTTTATTGGCTTTGGATAGGTGATCGTGGTTTTTCAATGTATGTAAGTTTTAATTGATTAACCTCGATAATCTACAAGTGCACGAGATGTTCGCGTAGTACCTAAAGTGTCGATCTCACGAGAAGGAATAATCTAATCCTAAAATCTAAGGCCAAAATAAATAGCAAAAATTCAAATGTAATGAAACTAAAGCAAGGATGCAATTCAATCAAGCAATTTAATTCAAAAATCAATCATAAAATATTAACAATTTAGCAGTTGCAACACACACTTAAGAATCAACCTAAGGAACTACCAATTGAGAGAAAGGGAAATTTTACCTATCTTTAATGCTACCCTAATCAACTATGAATTACTAGATTATTGGTTCTAGATGGTCCTAAAGTTGTTTACTCTCTCTCGAGTTATAACTATTGGCCCCCGAAATTTTTCTCTTGATGAATAAGCATGATTAGATTGACTTTGGGACCTTGCTAGAATAATTTGTGTTAGAATTAATTAGCATGTTAATGTGAGTGAGATAATATGATATAGGTTAAGGGAATTAAAGTGTTAAGGTGGTAAGTTGCATGAGGGGCATTTTTGGAAGATTACT
>JAOQMP010000006.1:21105311-21127572 GCA_027563575.1 Erythroxylum pedicellare
ATTAGCAAGTATGAATAGAAATTAGAAATTAGAATGAAGTGTTAGAATTAAGTTAGCTTAAGTAGTTAGTCGGCTTATGTTAAAGGAAAGAAGGGTAAATATGGAAAGCCTAGTTTAATGTGGAGCAAAATGGGAAGAAAGACAAAACAAAGGGGGCTTGAATCAAAAGAATAAGAGAGAGGATCATGAGAAGCTAAGGGAAGAGAAAAAAAACGTAAAGAAAGAAGAGAAGAAGGAGAAAATAGTAGGGAAAGCTAGGAAAGAGAGAAAAGAAGAAGGAAAGAAGAGAAATCAAGCTTGTTAAGGTAAGTTAATCATCTTTTCTACTTGTTTTATTAGAGAAATGGGTTGTGTTGAGAATGAAGGAGTTAGAGAGAGAATGGGTGTTATGTTGGAAGAAGATGATTTAATGAAACCCATTTAATTTTAGGGTTTCTAAACTAGGTTTTGGGTTTTCCAACCTAGATGGACTATGGGTAGGTTAGGTTTGAGCTTGATTTGTATTTATTGCATATTTTGGGATTATTAAAGCTTATGAGTTTTATTAGAATATTATTTTGAATGGAACCTTGGTTGTTTTAGGAAACAAAGAGAATCCTACCCAAGAGCAAGAGGGAAGACAACCTTGAGTTGGATTTTTACAAGCCAATTAGGTCAGTAATTTATTTATAGCTATTATGTGATTAGAAAAATTCTTGCTTATACGTGTGAATGTTGATTGCTTCAAATTGAATTCTTGTGATTTGATGGGAAATGCATGATGCATTGTGATTATGTTATATCGTGAAAGAGGCTATAACATTTTGACTTAAATGAAAAGAAGGAAAAGCATGAAAGTATGAGCATATAATAAAATGAATTTGTGCTTTTGTTTAGGTGAGAGAGGAATCATTTTATTCGTCATGTGCACGTAGACAAGAGCCTTCTCTCAGCTGCCCGCTTGAAGCGTATGAGCTCTGAAAATGGACTCATTTTGTTCATGGTGCAAACTTTGGTTTCTCCATTTCGTACCTGTAGGACCCCTTAAGCCATTTGGTTGTGCATTGCATCTTTGAATTGTCAAATATGATGCATTTGAATGATTTGTTTAATGGATAAAGTCTACGTTATATGTTTAAGTATTAACTACTTAATTATCAGTTTTTTAGTGAAATTGGTGAATGATTGAATTGCTAGATATATAAATACATCTGCTTGAACTTTTGGAAATTATCGATGGCTATAAATATATTAGCCACTGAGCGTCATAGCTCAACTCAATATTTTTCCACTCCTCAGGTGCAGAACGAGAGGGTTAGCAATCCTTGCAAGGAATTGGAAACTCCAAGATAGTTAGAGACTTTTGTTACTAAGTTAGTTCAATCATTTTTGGTTAGCTTTATATGCATATCAAGCATTGTGCATCCAATGCATTTTGTATCTTGTGTTAAGTCTTTCATGAAATGTTGATATGTAATTAAAGTTATGTATGAACTTCATTTTGATTTACAAATGAATTGAGAACTGAAGAAGTTTCTAATTTCTATGTGCTTATTTATCTTGTGGTTGTACATTTCCTATTTCAAGTCTTTCATAAGTGTAGAAATTGTGTTTTGATTTCAGGGGAAAAACTGGATTGATTTAGGAGAATTGGGGAAAGTTGTTTGCTTGGAAGTTTTAGATTATATTTCTAACTTTCTAATGCTATATATTGTGAAATATTTAGATAACATGGATAAGATATATGGTCATTAGAAGTTTGTGATGCTGCATAGGATGAACTTTCGGGACAGCTACACTTTTTTGAAAATTTAACCCTTTTGGACGCAAAATATGATTTTGGAATCTCCTAAAAGTTGTAGGTCTAGAAGACCTCTTTGAAACAGTCTTTGAATAACCTTAATCCGATATTTCTAATGAAAGTTATGCCCAGTTTAAGGTTTTCCAAAATCTTCCCTAAAGTTGAAGAAATGTGTTTGCTCACGTTTTATGACTCCGAATGTTGGGCTCCGAAAGTGGGGTCTAACATGTTACATTTCTCCACCTTTAATACATTTTGTCCTTGAAATTATTATCTAATTGATCCATAAGGAAGGGGTATTGTTTCCTTATAGGCTCCATCATTATCTGCATATAGCTTCATCACTCGAAAGCTTTCTTCCAATTGACTATAGTCGATAGACTTACCAGGTCTTTCTATCACTTATTTAGTCATTCACTTTCTAAACTGGTTCCTCAATGTATCTCAGATTTTTCACAAATTTCACTTCTTGTGTCGACATTACATCTATGTCAGATCATATTGATATTTCTTAAAATACTCACATATATCACATTATAGATCTGAGAAATCTTTATTGGTAATACAAACTCATATACTAATGGTCCTATGCTCTCAACAAATTCATGTGGACGAATACAATTTGAGCTTAATTTATCCTTTTTCCTAATCTAAGCATACCTAGGCAAGGTCATACTTTCAGAAACATTTCATTTCTCACTTGATAAATTCACATCTCTTTAGTGTTAATACACTTAACTCTCATGTCTATCTCACTTTATTCCATATATTTGGTGTTTATCCATCTAACTTGTTTATCTTTCTTGAGTCACTTAATTTCTAATATAGATCAGTTTAACTTATTAGTAACATCTCCAATCAATTCTAGCCTTCAACTATTTTAGGCCTTATTCATCTAAATATAAAGGTGGACGACTCTTTCTGTTGTACAATGCCACATATGGTATTCTAATGATATCACTATGATAATGATTGTTATGCTTAAAGTAAATTAATACTATACATTGACCTCATGTTCCTATAAACTCAAAAATATAAGATTTAAGCATATCTCTAATAGCTAAGACTGTCAGTAACTCATACATATTGTCTCTTATTTCTACATCCTTAGTTGTTAAGTACTATTTTGGCTTATTCCTACTAGGATGTATAACATAGGTTACCATTTGTACTTTATCCAAAAATCTCTTTTCTCAAACATCTTTATCGTGTACACATACTTTTTATTTCAATCACAAAATATCCTTCTCCAATTGCAACTTAAAATTTGGATTCATTTTGAATTCCTCAATAAGATTCACAATTTCTGAATCCTAAATTTGGGCTTTACTAATCTTTTCATATGAAATTGATCTTCAATTCAATAGCTACTAGTACTTTGATTTTCCCAAAATTTAACTCGACATTCTATGCTCTTTATTGCACTAGATTTGGTAACCTCAATATCTAAATTTGTGCTATTCCATTATTAAATTTTCTGTTCAAGTATCATATACACACTACCTTTACCAGTATAGTACTCATTTGTACAATCATATTCCTTCAATATTTCTATCCATTGTCTCTGTCTCATATTTAATTATTTCAAACTCAATAATGACCTCAAACTTTAATTATTTGTATATTTATATAATTACGAAATGTTTTACTGTACATATAATGTTTCCAAGCTCGCCAAAGCAATTATTATTGCAGCAAGTTCTAAATCCTGTATCAAATAATCAACTCAAGAGACTTTAATTGTCTCTATGCATACAAAATCACTTTATAATGTTGCAACAGATTGCATCTTAATCCCTAGTACAAAACATCATTGTATACTACAAAATCTCCAAATCAAAATGTTATAATTGACATTGATGTTATAATTCCTCAAAATCACTTTATAATGTTGCAACAAATTGCATCTTAATTCTTAGTACAAACATCATTGTATACTACAAAATCTCCAAATCCAAATGTTATAATTGACATCGGTGTTATAATTCCTCAAAATTCTTTTTATATTCATCAGTCTATACATTTTACACATTTTCCCTCAGACCTTTTTGTCAAAGGACTAAGATCAGTAAAAACTCCCTGACAGTCTATATTGGTATCCAATTTCTAGCTAATTCTAGAAAACTTTGGATCTCTTATATATTCCTTATAGTTTCTCACTTCATCATTACCTCTACTTTATTTGGGCCTCCCAATATGCCATGTTCAGATACTATATGACCCAACATTTTATTTAATCAAACTAAGAATCACTTTTATGGAACTTCGTATATAATTGTTTTTATCTTCATGATATGTAAGTTTTACCTCAAATATTCACAATATTCTTCTCCACTTTTCGAACACATTTGATATATCATCTATAATCATAGTCATTAATTGATCTACTTTTGTTTAGATTGATTTAATCTTCAATCCCATGTTACTGTCAGGGGCATTGTTACTTAAACAAATATAGTCAAAACTCTATGTGCCCATGATTAGTTCTCGCAATTCTTTAAGTAATTAATTCTTCAATGAGGTAATATTATCTTATGTTATTCTCAGTTTCTCAATCGACTTATTTTATTGAATGATTTTCTCCATTCATTCGATTTCCTCTGATTTCACATTGACTTATTCTAATGTCTATAATTTATTTGCAATCTCAACTTCCTGCATTAGTAGCACATTCATCAGATCTAATTTGTATCTCCTATGTATATTTGTATAGAATATAATGTGGACCTAAATTCTCCTTATATTAGCAATAATGTCTCCTCAAATTCAATAATCCAAGATCACATAGTTAGATACTTTACATCAAATAAAACATATATACTCTTTATAGAATCTTCCACCTAATGCTTAAGTCTCAATTAGGAATAGGACTCTTATTTTCACTTTTGACTCATTAAACAATCATTCCTGATTTGTTTCTTCATTAATCATTCTTAAAAATTAAACCATCTGGTCTGTTTAACCTAATTTGGTGAAATTCTTCTTCTTTAAAAGAAGATTTATTGTTACTATCATCTATATTTTCATGTAACCTTTATCAATCCACTGTTTCCGTCATTGCTTATCAGACATTCTTAGTACGTCAAGAAGACCAATTTCTATCATTCCTTAGAAGGTCATAATCTTCTACTTACTAAAACTTGATGAAGTTGTAGACATGATTATTGTTGCATATGCTTAGGTGTGTACCATCAAGGTCCTCCCATTTTATCCAGAGATTTATTTCTGACAGATCACGAATTATCTTATAATAGTAATACTTTTATCGCAATTGATCCTGAACAATATTTCTCTCTTTATCCTTGCCCACGATCGGGGCATCCTTACCATGATCATGATAGAAACCTATTTTTGTTAGGCCACCATCGTGCCCCCTAATTTCTTCCTCGTGTTAACACACATACTAACATCAACTCTACTCCAATTTTTCAGAATTTACCTCCTTTAATGCTACATCCTTTCATGATGATTCAACTACCATATTAAGTGCATTAACTCTTCGCATTTGATTCTTCATTTTTTTTTCTTAATCTCATTCTTACATAAAATCCTATCTTGTATTCATTTCTAACTTTTTCCTTGCTATATATATATCATTCATCTCATGAAAAGTCATTTATGTCTAATTCATTCCCGTTTTATTCCTTCTTCATTTCTATCCCATTTTCCTATTGTCGTTTATTTCATCTTCTATATGTATATCCTCAATCCATTTAGAATTATAGATGCAGAATCATCATGAAATTATGATCTCAATATCACAGACATATTATTATGCTAAATCATAACTCTTATCACATTTATCTGACATTCATTTAAAGTCCAAGTCTAAACTTTCAAGGTCATATAAAATTTTATTTTCTTTTAACTTTGCTTATACACGTTAAATTTGTCAATCATATTTATATCACTTCTTTCCTTAATCAATCCACGACAATGTATTCACGTCTATTTCACATTTAAAGATATACCACCAAAATATAGTATTAATGCCATATTCAGTAATACATCCACCAATACAAATTTAGTGAATCTCTATCTATCATATCGAGCCATCTACTATTTCCCATTTCTAATTATCCATAAATTTCATTTTCTCATATTTTGAAAGAGCATCATTCTTCTCACTAATTCTATTAGCTCAAACTCTTAACACATGCTCATGCATATGGCTCATATACATGCGACTTAGACTAGGGATCAGTTGCTACTGTCTGCTATGACATGTCTAAAATACATGTAACTTGACACATATTTCAAAAAATACTAATGTAAGATACTAATTCTAGGCTCTGATACCAAATTGTAGCACCCCACTCTTGCAAGGCAGATGCCAGACCTCTTGAGTGATGTCCGAGTGCGTACCCCGCAAAGGTAGCACGCTAGAATAGTTAGACACTTTAAACGCAGTAAAAAAATTTCAAAAAAGGTATAAGCGTATGCGGAAATCATTAATCAATTAGGCCCACTTTATTCATAAACTTCTTCAATCATAAGGGTTACAATCATTTAACAAATCATCCAAATTTCATTAGTCACTAGGGCCCATTACAGATACAAAACAATTAAATTCATGATTGTTATTACATTACAAAATCATTTACAAACATTTTCCATTTGGAAAGTTATTAAAAACAAAAGTAAAGAAATACAAATACAGACACAAACTGATCTCGACCTTTATCACTTACTTGAATGTAGTGGCTAAACTCCCATTATTCGAATGGGGTAACTCTTCGGAGCCTGAAAAATATTGCAAATTTTGGGTGAGTTTTTGCAAACTCAGTGAGTGACCATCCTCGATTACTCACTCAATCACATAACCCATCATATCATATTTTCATATAATTTACATCACTTCATTTAACATATCACATTCAGAGTAATCAAATCAATCATTTCAATTATGTAAAAATATACATATCACTTATAATGCAATGCATACGAGACTAACTTTTATTTATTACTTTATTGTGATTGAGTGCCTTTTACTAGCTCATATCCCTTAGTGGATACTGAGTTGTATAAGATAATGTCCCATATCCCTTAGTGGACATTGGGTACATTTAAAATTGAGCCCAAGGCTCTTTTTCACTTTCTAAGCTTTAAGCTCTTTTTCGGTGATGACTCCGATCACAACTACCTTTATCTTTTATGCATTCATGAAGTGAATTACATCACATTCTCATATTTTTAATCAATCACATGATTTTGGATTCACAATGACTTTCATATTCATCATCAGACCTTGGCCCGGCATTAAACAATTAAGTTGAGAAAACACATATTTCTTTCATATTCATAAACAAGGAGCACTTCAATGTTTTCAAATTTAATAAGCTCCTCATATATTCAATGTCTGGAATTAGCACATTCATATTAATCATATTCGCATTGCATAATAATCATATCCGTAGTAATTTAATGCGGAAATTGAAATCAAAACAAACAAAGAAATGAGAACATCTTAGTCGACTTATGGTACACTCTTGATTAGCATTGGCTTCGATGATATGGAAATGTCTGAATGTGGATGTTTATCCTGCACATCAAAATTATGCAATGCACACAATATAGACACATTAAAATTTTCACAAATTATAAGTTTTCCCTTATGCATAAATGTGTATATGAAATAAGTAAAATGCATGCTCATTGGCATTCCTGGGTATGTTATCATATTTCACATCTTATGCACATTCTCATTTTTAGCATTATTTACTTTCATAATATCCAATTATCATTCACTTTTACTAAATACTCATGACTCATATCCTTTGAATCATAAATAAAATCATATGAACATCTTCATTTCATTATACTCATGCCTTTGGTACTTTAATATAAACAATTCACTCATTAATGTTATTCTAACATTATAAGATCAAACATTATCCAAACTCTCATTTCTTTTTATAACACCTCCAAAATTCTAGACCTTTCTATTTTCCATGAACATTCTAATAAAGGAAATGGAGTAATTTAGTAGCACTTCTTTATAAAAAAAGTTTGCTATTGTCTAAGGTTTCTAATGACACCATCATCATTCAATTTGGTTCAATAATCCAAAAGTTATACTCTAAATAATTCAGAATGTTCTTAAACTGAAACAGTATTCTATGCTCAACTTCAAGTCAGATTCTGAAATTCTATAGACATAACTGAAATTCTATTTCTTCAGAAAAATTATATCCCTATGTCTCTAGTTTAATAAAAATCAAGATTCATTCAATTTGGATAATCATAGAACAAATTATTCCTAAAATACCGAAGCATGTTTAAGCTATGTAGGGAAGTTGGCCGCGACGAAGCCAGGAGTTGGTCATGGCGAACTTTTTCTGAGAGGAAATTCCTAGTGAAATCCTACAAGTTGGCCACAGAAAACTAAGGAGTTGGTCATGATGAACTTTTATAGAAGCAAAATCAATGAATATGTTACTGCTACATTTTTCAGTACTCTCTTCCAACATTTTACATCTAACCCATCTTATAGCTAGATCATATTTTCTACTTAATTTCCTCTTCATTCTCAACTTCATTTCAACTCAATATCATTCACAAACCAATTCATGATATATATGAGATCATTAACCAAAAATAGAGCATATAAATTTACCTATTCATCATTGATTTTTCTGCACTCATTTTAACCCCTTTATGAGGATCATTCTACCTCAAAAACATATCTATAACAATATATGAATTATTACCCATCACACATATACAGGACTAAGACATTTACATCAATTTTTCATCACTCACATTCATTATACATAAAACACCATAATCAAGTCACCAATCTTAATTTACTCATCATTCTAGCTTCATTTAACCATACCAATGAAAAAAAAAGTTTAACTTACATGTTTAGCTCCAAAGCTCTTTCAAATCACCAAGAAACCCTAGCTCCTCCACATATATAATCTTCACATTTTAAAGGTGGAATAGGTTGGGTTTTTTAGCAATAAGAAGAGGTATGCAATGAATCTTGAAGAAACAAGGTGAAAGAGTTAAACAAAAGTCAACATGATGAGGGTAAGAGTGGATGTCTTGGGAGAAGGAGAGGAAAGGGGAAGACAAAGAAATGAAGAAGTTGGGTAAAATGAAGCATGTGTCATTTTTGTTCTTTTACTTAATAAAAATATGACTTAATAAATGGTGTGGCTAGTGACATTTGTCACTTGCCACATGTCACTCTCTCAAGATCTCTTCTTGATCTTTTAATAAGCTAATCTATTTGGCTCCAATTTTCAACCCAATTTTCTCCCAATTTTCAATGATACTTGCCATTAAATCTTAATGTCATTAATAAAATTTTCACTACCATTTGACTCTTATTTCTACTACTATTCATCAATTATTCTATCACTTGGCGTTTTTCTTAGTCCAAAAATATCCTTAAAATTCTCAAATTTTCACTAAAAATTATGCTCTCCAAATTAATTCTTAACACATACAATTCACAATTCCAAATATAATCATATTTATAGATGAATTATACTTGAAAAATGTCAATGAATGCATGAACAATCATTTTAACGTGAAGAAATCAATATTCACAGGTGTGTATGATAACATTATGCATGAGTATGAAATGCATTTTTCTAAACTCTCATTGCTATTTCTCAGTTATACAAATTAAGGGTTCTATCCTCCTTAGTATAGGAACAGGATGTTACCTATAAGGCATGTTAAGTTTGATCAAATGAATAAGGTCATATGTTATGCACTACGTCATTTACATGAAATTTCTGAAATCTAAGATGGTTTGTTTTAAATTAAGTCCTAGTCGTGGGTAAATAGGCATGCCTAAAAGGGTGTGTAGCTGCTCCTATAACTTGAAACTAAGTGTCCCCTAATTATTGACACTATAGTGTCCCCTGATATTGACACTATAGTGTCCTCTAATTATTGACACTATAGTGTCCCCTAATATAGTGACATTAATCTCTTCTGTTTCAGATACTAGTCATGGTATCTTCTATTTCGGTCCCGTTACCTACTTATGTAAAAAGGATTAGTAGTCTAACTTGTTTTGTACTCTGATACATGTTCAATTTTGATATAAGAAAATTTTGTTCTAATACAAAACAAATTCTGTTCTAATAGAAGATAAACTCTTATTTGATACAAAATAAGTTATGTTCTAACATAAGTCATACTTTGATTTGAAAATCTTATATCCTATTATGATATTCAACTATGATACTTGTACACTCTGTTCTAATATTTATGAGTTTTATTTTGATGCAAGAATGCTCTGTATTGACTAATGATTCATATTCTATTTTGAGACATAATGTTTAGATTACTCTGTATTATGAATAATTAAAGATTGTTATGATATAATTTGAATCTGTATATATGAATGTTAGACGACTATTAGAAACAGTCTCCATTGTGTATTATGTTTAGTTATTCCCCATTATGTTATATAATAAGCACGATGGTTTTGCCTCCGTGTAGGTTTTGATAAGAAGGTTTGAGACTGGGACAAAGAAAACCGCAGAGGCCAATGAAGAATGTGTTCTGCATTGGAATTTGTTTTTTTTTTAAGATTTATTTTTGAGTTTTTCAGTTGAGGCCAATGAAGAATGTGTTCTGCATATGAGACAGTTTGTATTTTTAATGGTTTGTAATAACCTTATTATAGGATGGATTACATTTAAGGCATGTATTTTGATAAGTTCATTATATATGAAGTACATTATGGTTTGTTTACAACAACATATAATGATATCTAATGTATGTTTGCTTGAGTTACTGAAATGCATATAAGGAATGTTTGGTATGATTTGGATTGTTTTGGTTCTGTTTTGTTTAACATCTACATATCCTCCCAAAGGGTATGTGGGTGTTACATTGTTTGGTATCAAAGCATGGTTTACCCGATTCTGATTCAACCAACACTTGGCTATTGCTTATACTTGAGTGTAAGAGTTGTGTGTGACCTAATGCGGTTTGTCCCATATTTTGATTTTAGATTTAAGTATAAAAAGATCTCATAAGGATATTGATAAGGTTGTAGGGAGTAATAATCCTTCACGATCTCATCCGTCGATATCTGGACCCTCTGGGGTGAATCAAGATGACATACCACCACCACCACCATCTCTAGCTCAAGGGGAGGCTTTGGTTAAGTTGGTGCAAGACATGATGAGTTTGCTACATCATATGATCGCCCCTAAGGCTCCAATTGATCCGTTATGAAAGTATGGAGCTAAGGAATTTATTATAACATCTCTAGAGGAGTTTGAAAGGGTTAAATTCTAGTTGGAGAAGGTGAAAAGGGTGCCAGATGAAATTAGGTGCCCACTAGATCAGATGGTGCACTGTGCTATTTATCTTCTTCAGGGAGTAGTTTATGAGTTATGGAAGTTTTTTCTGAGGAATCCTCAGTTACTGGAGCTTCTGACTTTGGATTTCCTTTCCCAAGAGTTTAAATCCAAGTATGTGACGGAAGCTTATAGAAAGGAGAAGTGGAAGCAATTCCTGAACTTGAAGCAAAGAAACATATCTATTTTTGTGTACGACAAGGAGTTTGTTCGACTCAGTAAGTATGCACCTAAACCTGTATTTACTAAGGAGTTCTGGTGCCTTTAGTTTGAGGATAGTTTGAATGACTCAAAGAACATATGATATCATTCACTCCCTTACAGCAACTAAGTTACCATCATCTAGTGCAAGCTGCTATTAATATAGAGTAGTAAGAGATGGTGAAGAGAGAAAGGGCTAAAGGGCCTTGCTAAAAAAGGTCTGTTCTTAGGCAAATGAAGTCATGAAGGTGTTTCCCCTACGCCTAAATTTACTATGAGATATGTAGCTTAGGGAAGGTGGAAAAACTTTCCCTTATCAACTGCTTTTGGTAGGGTTTCCTCTCTGGGCCAAAATTCTGGTATTCCATAGTGCCCTCATTACTCTAGACACTATTTTTGCTCCTGTAGGAGAGTTATAGGTGCATGTTTTCGATGTGGTAGCACTGAGCATCTAATAGACAATTATCCTATGAGATAGCCTTAGACAACACAAACTAGTAGAGAGGTTTCTCATGCATTTGTTGGGAATAGAGGACGAGGTAGAGGTCATGGAGGATCTAGTCGTATCAGAAATAATCTAAGTACTCATTTGGAAACTATTGATCAACCTGCCATACCTTCTGCTCCAGCTCGAGCTTATGCTTTGAAAGCTCGTGAGGATCAGGATGTACCCAAGGTTATTATGGGTACTGTTTCTCTCTTTGATTTTAAAATGCATGCTTTGATTGATCTTGAATCCACTTATTCTTATATTTGTGTTAGAGAAATTTCTGATAAAGTGATGTCTATAGATCAATTAGACTATGATATTCATGTAACCAGTCCTCTGGATAATAGTGTGATGGTTAATCAAGTGTATAGAAATTGTCTTGTTATGATCCAAGGATGTGAATATATTACAGATCTAATTAGATTGCCTTTTTATGAATTTGTTTTTATTTTAGGTATGGATTGTTTATCCAAGCATCAGGCAGTGTTTGACTATAGTGTTAAGATAATTGTGATTAAGAAGCCTGATCAACTTGAAATAGTATTACATAGCATCCTCACTGGTTCTCTAGCTAATGTGGTAACTACTATACAAGCTCGGAAGTTCCTTAGAAAGGGATATGAAGCTTATATAGCTTTGGTGATTGATTCTAAGAAAGAGAGTGTTAAACTGTAAGATATTCCAATGGTGAGTGAATTCCCATATGTATTTCCTAAAGAGCTACACGAACTTCCTCCTGAAAAGGAAGTGGAGTTGTCTATTTAAGTTATGTCTAGCATTGCTCCTATATCTAGGGCACCATACAAGATGGATCCTACTAAATTGAAGGAGTTGAAAGTGCAGTTGCAAAAGCTTTTAGATCAGGATTCATTCAACCTAATGTCTCACCATAGGGAGCACTAGTTTTGTTTGCTAGAAGAAAGATGGTACAGTTCAGATGTGTATCGATTATAGGTAATTGAATAGAGTCGCAATGAAGAATAAGTATCTGTTGCCAAGGATAGAAGATCTATTTGATCTATTAAAAGATGCAAGGGTATTTTCAAATATAGATCTGCAATCAGGATACTATCAACTTCGGGTAAAGGATGTGAATATTCCAAAGACTGCATTCAGGACCCCTTATAGACATTATTAATCTTTGGTAATTCCATTTAGGTTAACAAATGCTCCAACTGTAGTTATGGATTTCATTAATAGAGTGTTTAGGCCCTATTTAGACCAGTTTGTAATAGTGTTTATAGATGATATCCTATTCTATTCTAAGAATGAACATTTTCAGGTTTTGCATCTCCGAATTGTGTTATAAAACCTATGGGAAAAACAATTATATGCTAAGCTGAATAAGTGTGATTTCCGACTTTAGGAAGAATCTTTTCTAGGACATGTTATCTCTTCTTAAGGGATTAGAGTTGATCCTAGTAAGATTGAAACAATTGTTAATTGGAAACCGCCACGGAATGTCATGGACGTGAGAAGTTTTCTAGGTTTGGCGGCTTACTATTGCCAGTTTGTGAAGGGGTTTTCAATGATAGCATCTTTTTTGACTAAATTGCTATGGAAAAGAGTGAAGTATGAATGGTCTGATAAATGTCAAACTAGCTTCGATCAACTAAAGAGAATGCTTACTAAAGCTGTTGTTTTGCCTCAACCCACTTCTACTAAAGAGTATTTTATATATAGTGATGCATCCAGAAATGGTTTGGGTTTTGTTTTGATGCAAAATGAAAAGGTAATTGGTATATTTCGAGGCAATAAAATTGTAACACACCACTACCATAGGAAATATGCCCAAAATTCTTGAGAATATCCAAGCACATACTCTATAGGAATGGCATATTAGAGCAGTCACATTTAGTTAATATGGCATCATACACGCTATAAGTAATCATAAAAACAACTTATCTCATTTCATTAGCAAAACATGTTTTACACTATTAGTTCATTACAAACCATCCATATACTTACAATACAAAAACCATCTATGATCATACAATTTTAAACAAAAGATTTTACATGAAATGAAAACTATACAAAATACTCTACCTAAATACTTAGATGATTGCTGACCAAACCTTTGATCCATATCTTGATCCAAAATGAATAATAATAAACTTTAATTAGTTTGTTCTACTAACAAGGTCTCCTCTCAGTACCTGAAAATCAACATTGCAATTTCAATGAGTTTTGCGAACTCAGTGAGTGAACCATCATCGATGTATTCACTCAAAATAGAATACATATATATCAATGAATATCATTCCGCTCAATCACAGTAACACTTTATTCAGAGCTATAACTCATATTCTACAGTTTGCATCATAATACAAGAAACATTTAAAAATACAAGCCCTTTTTAAGTCATTCCAAAAGTACTTTCTAAATGTAGGAATACCATCAAATAATTTTAGAATATAACACTCATTTATCACAATTCTTCATATTACAATTATCGTCATAAGCATTTCTCAATATCAACATAACATAGTTTAACTTTTATTTTCAATCAATATCATGAACACATTTAAAGATACAATTGCAAATGAAAATTAGACTAATTCCATTTTAACTTTGCTATGACCAAGTGCCTATTTCACTATCCTATATCCGTTGTGGATACCAAGGTCTTTTTAATACTGTCCTTTGTTTGTTGTTGATACTAGGTTGACTAAATGTTAAGCCTGAGGCTCTAATGTGCACAACTGAGCTTAAAGCTCTTTTCACATTGGCTACTCCAGTCACAACTCTTTTATGTGAACATGCATCATCTAATGGAGTATAATAGTTCACATAATATATCATCAGTCACTTTCAGTTAATGAGCACATTCAATTTTCATAGTTTATCAGATCTAAGTCCGGCATTCAATAAATAGTTGAGAATTCAATTTCCTTATTCACATTCAAATCATAAACACTCCCAATACAGTTCCAAATATCGAACGCCTTGGACAATCAATTGTTTAGAATCAGTAATATCACAATTATATCAATATCAATTCACTGTAGAGGAACTAAGTTTAATCAATACAATTTGAACATAACAAATTACCAATCAAAATCTCACATCTAGGTTACCCACTATATATATAATTCAAACAGAAGCATGAATATTTGAGTTTACACAACTAGGTTAAGTCATAGTACACTCCAGTTAGTTATTACCTTGAAGTGCCACCAATGTTTTGATGGTGTCAGTCAATGTATGCCCCTAAATTAAACAATAAACACATATACACATTACTAATTGATCAATGAAATGAATGCTCAAAGTTACATATGTATATGTTCATGTTTAATGCATGCTCAGTTAATTATTCCGAGTATGAAATCTTATTCACAAATCATACTTATAAATTCATATTAGTTTATGCATCATGTAGTTTGCAATTAGATTTATGCCTTAATACACTTGATCACTTTCAATTCATCACTCAAACATTTATCATTCTTTTTCCTAGGATCATAAACTCACACTATTTCATAGTTCTCATTCAACCGTTCCCAATTCATCGGTTACATACTTTGAATCCCATTACATTCATAAGAAGAACTTTATATCATTATCATTTCATAATTTACACTTATCCTTAAACATTTTTCATGATCAAAGGCCTCTTACAACATACATACAATTGATATTTTAAATCTGGAATTTCAGCAACCTAGATTTATACATTCATCAAACTTTTTCCAATAATATATATTCATACATTTACCCAATTCTCATTTATAATTACCCAAAATTCTTCAATGCTCATTAATCCATACCTTATAAACATTTTTGGTGTTTAGAAGATCATGTTTTCATTAAAAGAACTCAGTTATTTCTTAAACAAGTCATAATTTCCATATTTGAACTCAACTATATCAAAATAGTCCATTCTTTAGGTTATGACTTCAATTAATTACATAAAGTTATCAAGATATCTTCTAGCAAAAATGTTTCACAAAAGCATTAATAAGACATCAATAGTCATTTTTCATGTTTTATACTTGGACTAATTCGAGCTCTAAATTCCACAAAAATCAGGAAATAATATAAGCTTCCTACATAGGGGTCTATCACAGGCATTATTAGGAAAACAAGCATAACTCAAGCTCTAGTCACTATTTTATAAAGGAATTTTCACATGGGCCAAGCTAATACCTATATATACAAATTTAATTCTTTGATTTTCTCCAAATTCATGGTCTAAAGATATGTAATATAGATCGAAAGAGGAAGATAAAATTGAAACTAGAATTTCAACGTACAACTCTAATTTTCCAGATTCAAGAACATTTCAATAACACCAATCTTTACCATGAATTCTTCATCATTTATACCTCAAATCCGAACTTAAATCATCAGTAAAACAATCCTTAACTTACTTTTTTTGTACATGAAAAAATAGAATAGAAAAGTACCTTAGTTCATGAAGAAATTTCCAGCACAATCAAACAATAACATCATATATAACTCATCCTAATTCATCATCATCAATTCTATATCATAACATGCTATAAACACTAATCATTTACTTAGATGTTTAACTCCAATTCCAGCTTAGAAGATCAAGCCAATCCTGTACTCCAAGTAAGCAAAAACATCACACATTCAAGGTAAAACTTAGATGGATCTTGGCCAGGTTTAGTAAGGCAACTTCAAGTTGATCTTTTACTTAACTTTGTGAGGCTAAAACATGGATTAATTATGCAACAATTATGCAAAACCATAAGCAAGTATAAAGAGGTGAAAGAAAAGAGTTTCAGTGGTGTGAGTGAGAGACGAAAGAATAAGAGATGAGCTGAACCAAGTTTGCTCCTACTGAATGTTGCACCTGAGGTTTTAGGTGTCATCTAATGGAATGGCCATATGTATAAAGGCATCTTCAACATGTATAAAGCATAGATGCTACCATATGTCACCATTAAAGCTAGGTCACATGTTATGTATTATAGTTGCCACTTGTCCATTAATCAATTATGCCATTTGTCGTCAACTTACCAGCATATTTGTCACACAATGATCAATGCCAAATGTCACTCAATTATATGCTAAATCATCCAAAATTTTCATGTATTAATTTATCTAATCACTTGGCATTTTTCCTAGCCCACATGTACATCTTAATGCCTTAATTTTTCGATTATACCATTGAATTCCAAATTTACTACTTGTGATCAATCAAACTAAAATGCAAGTGATTGAACCCAAGTTTTTAAATTATTTAGTGATGTTTTCATGGTTTTTGTTATACTTTTAAGCTCTTTTTATTAGATATTGTGCTTAATTTAGCTTAAGAGTTCTTGTTTTAAATTAATGTAGTTTGAGGGTAAATTTTTCATAATTAGTTAGTAATTGTAGTCATTTGGTTTTTAGGACAATTGATATTGCAAACTATTGCTTTTCGTTATAGGACACTGAAGAAGTAGAACCAACAGTGAAGAACAAGAAATTACGAGTCACAAGATCAAACAAAAAGACCTCTCAGGAAAAGTTTGTTGTAGCAAAGAAAATGTTTTACTACAATGAAACCATGGAATATTGCTAAAGATCTCTCAGGAAAAGTTCGCTGTGGCAAAGAAAATGTTTTACTGCAGCGAAACTAGGGAATATTGCCAAAGAGTTCTTAGGAAAAGTTCACTACGGCAAAGAAACTCCTTCGAATCAGCAAACCATACCAAAACCATTTTTGGAAATTTCACTTGCCCATTTGTGCAAACTGACCCAAAACCCGTTTTAGAAACTCTATTTTAGGATAAGTGACATAAAGACTCCAAAAGACAGCCTCCACATCGTCATCTCTCATCATTCATCATCTTCATCTCATCTCTCATTTTTCCTCCATTTTTTCACTGTCAAATCTCCACCACGGGTAGCTTAGATTCATTCCCAATTGTGAAGATTCTGAGTGCAATGTGTGGCTAGGCGTTTCTTTTCCTTTTGAAGATGTAGCAATGGCGGTAGTTTAATGAGATTAAAAAGGGAGTAGTTTAATCTATGGTTCAACTATGAATTTATAAATTTCTAAGTCTAGGATTTGTAATTTATAGTTAAGCTGCTTGATTATAGTTTTAATCAAATGTTGGATATCCATTATATGTAGTTTGGATTCGTTTATATAGAACTTTGAGCTTAAATATATGAAGTTTCATATATATCCATTTGTGATCTTCTTGATTCTCTCTTATCTTGCATGGTTATGTATGATATTGAGTTAATTGCGGATTTCATTTGACGTATTTCATTGGTTGATCCTACTACACACACTAAGAGCACTTAACAGAATCTTAAGAAATGGAGTCCCATTGATTAAGATCCTGGACTTAAAGAGTACTTTAAGGTTTACATTTTGAAGCTTAGTGATTTCTACTCCCACTAAAATCAATTTCAAACTATGATATCCAGAGCTCATTTTTAAGAAGATTCTATCACTGTTTAGTCTCTTGATTTCATATTTTTGTTTTTTATATCCTGAAAATTCAAAAATACATTTTACAATTCAATTTAGTTCTATTAATGATTTCAACAATCAAAACACCCCTTTTCCCAATTAGTTTACATAGCATGGCATATAGTTTAACTTAGGTCCATTCATTTTAAGTTTTGATTAAAAGAATGACCCGAGGTTGCGATAGTGCAATCCTTAGAGTATTTTTTTTAACCTCCAAGGGCATAATAACCAAGGTGTGAATCAAATGGGGTTTTGGCCGGGGAACTAAGAAATTGGTTCTTTAGGTTAACTTTTGTCACTTTGCTGCTAAGTGGGGTTAGGAGCCTTTTTAGATTGTACTTTAGATAGTTTAGCTTCATACGTGTCAATAGTATAGGTTTTCATTTTACATAGCATCAAAATTTTTGGAAATACAAACAAAGATACTAATTTCATTATTTTTCATACTTAGCATTTTACATCTACATAGTTCAGAGCCTAGAATTGCACTTTCTATGAAAGTTCACCGCAGCCAATATGCAAGATTTTAACAAGAATTCCTTTTAGGAAACTTTCATCATGATAAAATACTGGCTTCGCTGTGGCCAACTTTTCTGCACAGCTTTGAACATTTCTTTGCCTGTGCATACATACTTTCGTACATACGTCCACACACCCATACACTTGTATTCATTACATCTCATCTTTTTACTTGACTTTGTGAGCTTGTAAGTCAATTTTGTTTTCGTTTATTCTCTTTTGAATTTTTTCCTTACATGCCCCAGAAAACCAAACTCTTACCTTGTTACCCTGAAATTGAGAGAAGTCTGAGAAAAATTAGAAAGGAGAAGAAAGTAGAAGGGACAAACAAGGTAGTTGTTGAAGAGGAGAATTTATTAGTGGAGTCTAGCCTATCAAGCAATGAGAGTGAATCATTAGAAGGTAAGATAATGGCTGAAAACCTAGCTAATCTGCAAAACCCTAACCTTATTACTAACCAACCTAGGAATGGTGATAATGGAGGTAATGGGGAGCAGGAGCGAGTTGGTGAGAACAATGGCAACCTTATAAGGATTACCATTAGGCAAGCTACTACCTCTTATGTGAATTATGATCCTTTTATTAATGCTTGCCCTAATTTTGATGTGAATTTTGAGGTTAAAGGATTGGTTATTAACTCTCTACCTAAATTTCATAGTTTGATAGGAGAAGATCCCTACATTCATTTGCAATCACTGTCCATGATTTGCTAAAGCATGAAACTTGTGGTTGCTTCTTTAGATTAAGTGCCATGGAAAGTCTTTCATCTATCCTTGGAGGGTAAAGCAAGGGAAGGGTACATTAGCCTTCCAAGAAACATGGCAAATGCCTACCATGACTGGGGAACTTTGCGAAAGGCATTTTTAGAGAAGTATTTTTCTGCCTCCAAAACTTCATCAATGAGAAAGGAGATTTATTCGGCATGATAAGACTATGATGAGTCCCTCCACGATTATTCGAACTTCTTTTAAGATCTATTGTCAAGATGCCCTCACCATTAAATCCGAGATAAGCAGTTGGTATAGTACTTCTATAATGGGCTAAAGTGTCAAGACAAGGGTATGTTAGATGCAGCCTCAGGAGGTTCACTGATAGACCTCACTACTAATGAGGCTTAGGACCTGATCAAGAAAATGGCTCTGAATCACAAGCAATACAGTGTTAGGGATACTAGAGGAGTACAGGAGTTGGGAGCTTCAATAGTTCACCCTAGAAAAATGGAAAGTATTGAGTCTAAGGTCGACTCTTTGGAGAGTAAAATGACTACTCAACTATTCCTCATTACTACATAGTTGAAAAATATGAGTGTGCATCGTCCACCAACCCCTATAGATCTTACTGCAAGGGTTATTTCTCCTCTAAAGCTTCCTATAAAAGAAACTTTCTCCACTAATTCAGTCATAAGACTCCTAACTTTGCACTTTATTCTTGATGTCCTCCCTCATAGAATTCATATTCCTGTAAGTTGATTTATTCTTATTGCAATATTGATTTGAGATATTAGTGTAGATATAACTTCTTTTATAGATCTTAATTAATCAGTTCACTTTAGTTAATCCTAACTAGAACTAGTGGTTTTTCATCGCCACATTTTCTATCAATTTTAAGCTCACATAAAAAGTTAATTATTTATCATTCCATAAGTTGCATCATCAATAATCCACTGTGTAGAATCAATCAAACAATTATAGAAATTTTGGTTTTGCATCCATATGGGAAGGTTATATTGTTATAACTTCTTTAACAAATCCTTATGTCTCTACCATGTTTCATTTAAACCTTTACTGTTAAATTGCATAAAAGTAGAGATATCATTTCTCATTTATATTATCTTTGATGGTGGACGTATTTAGCAAGGAATTTCTCTTAAAGACTCTCCTAAGTGGTAAATGATGCAATTTGCTTTTAACCATTACTTAGTATGATCTCACATTGTAAAGGAAACAACCTCAACCTAATGGTGTCACTAATTACTTCATTGATTTTGTATGTGTAAAAAAACCTTTAAAAATAGTTTTGTATGCATTGGGATCCTCATAATATAATCAATCAAATTATACATTATGTTGAATCATCAGAATTATATTGTTCTTAATCTTAAAATAGTGAGAATTTATGTTGGCACCTCGCCCGCGTGGTTCACATGCTTGACATCCTAAGTGACATCTGAATGCATGTTCTACAATGGTGGCGAGCCCACACCAGGATAGACATCAAAACAACAACCTTCTCCTATTTCAAGATAGATTATTTTGGGAAAACCTCAATCTGGAGTTTCAAATTTGACTTGTTCAGAACATTTTTGGCTCTATATCTCTGATTTATTTAGAGACAAGAGCCATCTCATTGGAGATCCCATAACAAAGTTATGGCTGAAAGAGTTAAACAGGGTTTTAACCTCAATCATATTGTACCTATCTTGAGGTAATTAGCATAATTGTCATTTGGGATATCTGATTACTAACATCTTAGGATGGTTTGAAAGAAGACTTTGAGGTCACAATTTCTATGAAGACCTCGAAGGCGGATTCTATCATTTGAAGGGTAAAAACAGGAGCAGACGAATAGTGTACAGAAGGAGAAGTTTAGGTCACATAGGCAGAAGTATGAAAATTCTATAGTATATACCATTGGAAAGCTAAAAGAGAGACCTAAAACTTTCCAGAAGGCACATTTGCCTATATCTGCCTAGTTAGAGTAGCTTTTCCCCCAAAGCCAAAACATAAATCCTACCCTAATGAAAACTTGAAATTTTCATATAAAGACTTAACATGCCATAAACAACCATGATGTATATGTATTTCATTCACATCAAAATATGAGTTTTACAAAGCTTTAGTGGGCATTTCAAGCCGAAAATACAGTAATATCTTACAATCCCAAAAATACAAAAAGGTACTTAAACCAAGGTATGCTCAAATGCAATTACAGCCTTGCTTTACAAGGTTTGTTTCAAATACAAAATATACAAAAATTGGAGTGATGCCTTGGCCCTTGTCTACTCGATATCTTGTTCATCACCTGGATGTGGGGGAGGAAAATGGGGGGTGAGCTTAAGCCCGTGGGTAACAATTTTATAATTGGTAACAAGCAAAACCAATTATGAAGTCCATTTCCAATGCAGAAATTAACATTATTGCAAATTATGTAGGTATCACTTTTGTAAATTTATCATGAGCACATAAGCATATCAAAATGGTTTGGGTGGATCCAAAACAGAACGTTCTACGCTTTTCCACATAATGGTCTTACGTAGCCATGAACTTATGAGGGTAATTAAAGGAACTCCAGGCTACTAGTGGGCAGGTGGGAGAAGCTTTTTTGTCAAAGTGCATTTAACTTAACTTAGGGGATAACCACAAACCCACATAACATGTATTTCTATAATTGTAAAACATATTGCCCAAAAGGCACATTTCCGAAACTTGGTTTCTTAAGCTTGATATCTTTTCAAAAATCATTTTCATATGTCAAACAAAATTTATATGCAAAACATG
>JAOQMP010000006.1:21138302-21154062 GCA_027563575.1 Erythroxylum pedicellare
TATTCGTCGGAATACTATTTGTCTATTCATTTATAAATATCATTTTATCTTCTAAAATTATGATTATTTGTTATCATCAAAAGGGGAGAGATTGTTAAGTCAAGACGACTTCACTTCTATTAATTTTGATGACAATCAAATAATAATAATCTTAGAAAAGTATGAACTGTTTTGATAAATTTGTTAAGTGTGCAGAAAATTTAAATAACACTTAGTCAACTTAGAAGGTGTGCGGTCTACGCCAGATGAAGCACTACACCAGATAAAGCGCAATAACAAAGGAAGCGCTACACCAGATGAAGCGCAACAACAGATGAAGCGCTACACCAGATGAAGCGCAACAACAGATGAAGTGCGACACCAGAGGAAGCGCAACAACAGACGAAGCACATCAACGGACGAAGAGATATAATAGATAAAGCGGAATAACAGACAAAACGTAGTAAAAGAAGAATCATTATTCCAGACAATACAAAAGGAAGATATTCTAGAACATTAGACAATTAGTTAGTTGGAGTTAGTTACAGGACTCAACTAATAACTGTTTCTAGAAGATTCAAGAAGTAGTTTTCAAGAAGACAATTGGAAACTTAGGTTATAAATACTAGTTCTATTCGAAGACTAAAATAACGAATGCTTTTACATAAGCAAAAATTATGTATTCAAAGTGCAAAAGAAGTGAGCAAATACATCTGTAACCTAAAGCTTAAAAATACTTTTCTTAAAGAGAGAAAGGAAAGCTAGAGCCTGGAGAGGCTAATACAACTAATAAAGAATACTTTGTGAGAGAGACCTGAAGAGGCTCTGCAAGTGTAGAAAGAATACTTATAAAGTTGGAAGAGTATAGTGAAATCTTAGACTAAATCTGAGGACTGGACGTAGACCAAGGTTTGGAGTGAACCAGTATAAAATCGTAGCATCTATTCTTTAACCCTTATCTTTTAATTTTCTTGTTATGAGATGAGTAGATAATATTACTTGTGATTGCATTGCTTATCAACTTTAGCAAAGTGTTTTGGTAATCATTTGAATTTTCGTAAAGAAATTCAAGAAGTCTTAAAAGATTAATATTTTCGAAAAGATTACACAATTTAACCCCCCTTTTGTGTAGTTTAAATATCATATCGGATTTCTCTATTAACAAGTGATTTACTTCAGTATATGAAACCCCCTTTGGTAGGTATGGACATCGGACCACATACATCTGAATGTATTAAGTACAATAGCCCAGTAGTTTGTTAATCCTTTCCCTTAAAGGGTAAGTTTGTCATCTTGCCTAATAAGCAAGATTCACATGTGTCATATGAATCATAATCAAATTACCCTAAACTACCACACTTGTGTAATTTAATCATACATCTCTCACTTATATGGCCAAGGTGACAATGCCATAAGTAAGATGATTTCACATTATCTCGTTTTGGTCTTTTATAATTTCTTTATATTCAAAACTGGATTGGACATATCTAATATGCATATTCCATTGCATAATGCACCCATAACATAAAGTATTCCATTTAAGCTAATAGAACAACCATTGTTACTAAACTTTTAATGGAAACTGGCTTTATTAAGACTAGAAATTGAAATAATATTCTTAGTCAATATAGGTACATAGAAGCAATTATCCAATTCTATCACAAGCTGACTAGGGAGTGTCAATACATAAGTTCCTATAGCTAATGCAACAACTCTTTCTTTATTACCTGTGCGCAAGTCTGGCTCTCCCTTGTTGAGTTGTCTACTGTTCTTGAAGCCCTACATATCAGTACATATAAGTGAGCCACAACTAGTATCCAATACCCATATATTAGTACTAGAAACAATATTAATATCAATAACAAACATACTAGAAGTAGATGGGGCATCTAATTCCTTCTTATACTTTAGTGACTCCAGATAGGGCTCATAATTCCTCTTCCAATGGTCACGCTTGCCAAAGTGGAAGCATGTTCCCTTAGGGGTAGTCTCTTTAACTTTCTTCTTGGCCACACATCCCTTAAACCTTATGGACCTCTTCTTCTTTTGGTTCTTCCTCCTTGAACTAGAAGAGTCTAGTAACATTATAGCTTACTATCCTTGCGGACAAATGGCTCAACTATTTTGAGCAAGTTGATCAGCTTAGGAATTGTTGGGGATATTTGGTTCATTCGATAGTTAAGCACAAATTGTGAATAACTATCAGTCAAACCAGTTAGAATTGAGGCTATACTTAATTTATGATCCATAAAAAAAACCTAAGGAGGTCAACCTCTCAATATAGCCATTCATCTTGGAGTGGAAGAGCAACCTCGAGGTCTCGAACCTTTTGGACCTAGCTTGTTCATCAAACAACCCCATCAGATGATAGACTATAGTATGAGTATCCATAGCCTCATGCTACTTTTGCAATTCTGGTGACATAGTGACCAGCATTATGCAGCTAGCCATCTCATTATCATCTAGATGCTTTCTACATGCCCTCTGATCAATATCAGAAGCATCAACAGCAGAGGGATTGGGAAATGATTCTTCCAAGACATAGCCTAGTTTATTTTACTTGAGAACTATGCTCAACTTCCTAAGCCAGTCTAGGAAGTTGGGTCTAGTCAACTTATTGAATTCTATAAGTGAGCGTAGGTTCACACTAGTAGTCATGGTGTTGATTCTTGCAATTAATGTCAAAGAGAGAAATGATGCTAGACTATATGTAAATGCATGTCAATTAGGACTTTAATAACATGTAGTATCGCTCCCACTATTTTGTCATGAATCCATAACCCTCTATATGAATATGAGAGAACTTATATAGAAGTTCTCCTAGTGAGTCGATATCCGATATCCCTAAGAATGACCTTGAGTTTGCCCAACAAGCCACCTTAGGTCAATCGGTAGGTATCGATCCTACCAATTGCATTTATAATGTAACCATCAAATCTAGTGCTATTAATTGTTGATGTGTGCGCTCACATTGGGCTATCAATTCTTGATACATGCACATCTCATGTACACTACCCATCTTCACCTCTATCCTCATTGACCTTGGGTTTGCCCAACAAATCAATGCTTCTAGTTAAAACTGACCTATTAAATTGAAAATCATATTTTCATGGATAAAACATATGTGTGTGGAGCGAGCTTAGGTTACCCAATAACCCTAACTCTAAAAGAACTCTGGTTCTCACCATATTAATGGAAGGCATCAGTTTTAATATTCTAAGTGAGAGATTTCTACTTAGGTCTCATCTAACTAGGATGGTCTTGTATATATCATATACAATCATATTATGCTTAAGTCCATAACCATCCATCATACAAGTCCAAACAATCCTAACATGCAATCTCTATTACATCAAATTAAACACATAAGTTTTAGTTGTGACAATTTATGGATCCTAAAATTTGGAAGTCGATTCAAATCTTAAATCGAATTGCTTACTAAATTTAATTTTGCTTGTCATTTTGATTTGGAATTTAATATTAATCAAATGAAATTAAACTCCATTTTCCAGAAATTAATTCAAAAATTAATACACCTTAAAATTAATTATTTGATGTCAAAATTAAACACTTTAATTTTGTCACACATACCACTTTCTAGTCATACTAGAAAATTTAATGCTTCACTAAAATTAATTCAAACTTAATTTCCTAAATTTCCTAAAATTTTGGGAACATCAAATCACCATTCCATGCATCTATAGGTCTTAAGTTCATCAAAATAATTTTATAATCACCTAAAATCATCAAGATAATCAAACTACATCTAGATGCATAAAAATGAAAATTTTGAAATCTAAAATTTTTCCGAAAATATAATTTTGGGCAAGTTCATTTTGGCATGCATAAGACATCAAAATAACGCAGTTTTATCACATAAAAATATTTTTAAGGTTCTAGAACCGAAACATACACATACAAAATTATCAAACAAAGCAGTTCCATCAATTTCAATAAAACCGACCGGATTAGTTTATTGTTTCAAAAATTAATTAAAGAAATTTTAATTAATTCTGGAAAAATTCCAATCAAATTCTAAGAAAAACATGTTTAACCTCAATAATTTAGCCAACTAACATCTCTGTAGCAAAACAGTTTTCATCATGTTGTATAACATTCGAAATAAATATTTTAGTCACATTAAAATCAATTTTCAATCATGAAAACCATATACAAAAATCTCATGAGCAGATCAATGAAATAAAATCATGAAAACAAATTTTCATAATTTAATTTTGAATTTTCTAAGAACAGAGCCTCAGTTGTCATAACCATGCAATCCTATTGCATATGTAATATAAACTATGTCTAATAGGCACAAGATGGCTTTGATACCACTGTTAGGTTTTGATCTTACATCACATGCATCAAAAATAGAAAACAACAGTGGAAATATAAAACAATACCGAAAAAGCTAAGAACTTTCAAGTGCCATTAGATGTAACTTTAACAAAATACGAAGACGTGTACTTTATAATCTCCTTCATTATTCGTTGTGTTCACCACTTTGGGTTGTCATAAACCACGATGACCAAAGGGGGACATCTCTAATGATATCCATGTGAAGAACAAAGCCTAAAACCTCTTAGGAAGAATGGCTAGAACAACATACACAAAGTACTAGCTTTGTGATGTATTCTTTGAGAGAGTGTTTGTAGAGAACGAGAGAAGATTATGAATACTTCACCAAAAAATCTCTTTCTTTCACAAAACACTTTCATGAAAATTGATGTTTCTTACACTCTTTGACCTTTATCTAACCCCCCAACATCAATAAAGAGTTAGTGGGAATTAAGTGATTTTTAATCCCATTTAATTTAGCATGAAACTTCTATCCCTTCTTTTAAAGGGTAATTTTGTCATCTTGCTTATTAAAGGGCAAATTTGTCATCTTACCTAATAAGCAAGATTCAGATGTGTCATATGATTCATGATCAAATGACCCTAAACTACCATACTTGTGTAGCTTAGTCATGCATCTCTTATGCCTTGGATCCTCATCTAAAACCATTTTACTCATTCTTCGCATCTTCAATGCGTATGACCCATTAAGTTCTCGGTTATGTTGGCCACTTGAATTAACACTTAATTCAGACAAGTCATGAGCGCTGTCTAGCAACATATCATGATGCCCAATAATAGAGATTTAGTGGGAATTAAGTGATTTTTAATCCCACTTAATTTAGCACGAAACTTCCACCCCTTCTTTTAAAAGGTAATTTTGTCATCTTGCTTATTAAAGGGTAAATTTGTCTTCTTACCTAATAAGCAAGATTCAAATGTCATATGATTCACAATCAAATGACCCTAAACTAATACATTTGTATAGCTTAGTCATGCATCTCTCATATCTTGGATCCCCATCCAAAACCATTTTACTTATTCTTCGCATCTTCAATGCGTGTGACCTATTAGGTTCTCGATTATATTAGCCACTTGAATTAACACTTAATTCAGGCAAGTCATGAGTGGTATCTAACAACACATTATGACACCCAATTGATTGGAAAGTTAGTGGTTTGACTTCGAACTCTTCCATAGAAAATGTTCCCATGCAATTCATCCTTTCACCATCTATACCCCACTTGATTCAGAGTATGGTTAAAGCGTCAACTCTCACTATACTGACTATGTTACATCAAGCCTAAGTGATGTTAGTTCTTATCCCCGAGGCTCATTGCTCAATTAGATATGTCACTGAAGACTATCTTCATGATATTTCTACTCTGGTCAGAGATTCCTGAGTAATGACCACGATAAGGGGTCGTGGGTATCATCTCCTTCTATCAAGAGTGACGAATCCTTTATTGGCTACTCATTTATCTTCGAATACCTCAAGCTTTACCCAGTCACTACCTTATGAGCAACCTCTAAGAGGCAATGAGGAATGGAGTCAAAGTATAGGATTAGTATCTAAGATATCCTTAAGCACCTTAAGTCTAAGGATATTTACACCATTTTTATGGTGAGACTATCATTGATATTAGAACAGATTATCCGTATGATTGTCTTATGGCAGGTCATCCAGTGTACTTACTACTCTTAGCAAGTACCCACATGTTAACTCTAAACAACTCATATTTATAGCTTATGAGATCCACTGCTTAATCTAATCAAGGAGTATAACATGTGCTAGTCTGTAATAATGTCCCGTCTCATTAATCTTATATGACTAGGCATAATTTACATACTAACATAATTACACATGATAGGAATCTCATTATCATGATATCATCATGATTTCCTTCATACTATGTAATATATTAAGAATTTCATTAATCTGATTTAAGAGCAATATCAATTCATAAAGAACATGAACATCAAATTAACGAAAAAGCCTTTTTATTAATCAAAAAGATTTATATAATAAGTGCTAAAGGTGATTGCCTTTAGATCACTTCTCTAACATATGGTTCCTTCAAAACAAGTGGTGCACTATCTATAACCATTCGAAGCACCAAAATGGTAGGACTATAGTATCTGATAACCATGATTTTATTAAGGTTTTGAATTCTCAATCCTCTAGTCAATTATTCTTACTATTTAATATACTTTCCTACAAGAAACTATTGATATCTCTTTCATATATTTAGCTAATTCATTTCAAAGATCTTTTGTTTTGAAAGATTGAAAAACTCTCTCTTGCTCTATCAATGGACCTTGGGTGGTTATGGGGGACTTCGTTTATATATTATATGCATAGAAAGCAAAAGGTTCCAAACTTCTACTTAAAGAGGTAGATAATGATTTTAGGGTTTGCATTGTTCAATATGGATTCTCAAACCTCACCTATAAAGTAAATTATTTCACCTAGTCTAACAAATAAGAGTGTATGTGGCTTATCTAAAAAGAGTTAGATAGGGGCATCATTAATTCAACTTAGATATCCTTTATCCCTTATAACATTGCCACTTCAACCCTCCTCTTATCTCAAATTATAGTCCTTATGAGGTTTTTATTCCCTTGTTGACATTGAAGATGAAGTCTCCTTTAGGTACTTCAATCACTTATCTAAGTTAGAAGAGTTTGAGGAAGCACTGGGCAAGGGCTTAAAAACTTATGTAGTAGGGTATGAATCTTTTAAACTTATGAAAAAATTACATATCATCAAAGATGAACTGAAATAGCTTCATAAGAAACATTTTAAAGTAGGATTGCTATCTACAGTTAACTTAATAAGGCATGAGCTACTTAACATTCAAGAGAAGTTTTCCATTAATCCTTTTCACTTCTCCTTAAAAATTAAGGGGGGAAAGGCTATAACTCTTTGGTGAAATAGAAGGCAAAATCTCACTGGTTGAAGGATGAAGATGATAATACAACCTATTCTTTCAAGCCATTCAATCTAGAAGAAACCCATCCAAATGGGGATGTTTGAATGGATGGTAAAGGCTGAACAATGCAAGTTAGTGAGGATAAGGGAAAACAAAATCTTGGGTTAGCATTTTAAACTCACCCATAAGAGAAGTAGAGAGGTGGAAAGAGAATATAGCTTCTTCAACTTAAGGAAGCTTACTTGTGCACATGATTACCATTAACTATCAATATATTTAAAGTGGATGGAAGAAATATGTTAATACTTCAATGTCAAATCAAAGTTTTTATAAATCTGTTATGTCTTTGATTTATGGTCACCTTGCTCTATACCCTTATTCTTTTGTGTCTACATGCAAAGCCAATATTTTAGGGTATAAATAAAAATTTTCTTTAATTTTTCAAAAACATACAAATTATTTAAATTCTAGCAGCCCTATTGACATTTCAAGCTGCAACTAATTTTTTAATTTTTCTAGAAAACATACTAATTATTAAAGTTCTAGTAGTCCTATTGACATTTTGTGTCATATCTACATAATCACAACTAACCGTTACTTAAATGCAATAGAGTTAACGAGCCGTATAAGCAAATGAATATAGCACAATTTCAAAATCATAGAAAAAGTATCAGCATATACATAAGCACTTTGGCAAGTAAACCTCATTTCTTCTTGACCAATCTGGGTAACATCAAAAGGAAAATTGTTCCATTGTATCAATACAAATCCGAAGAATTAATAAATTGATATTATTTTCAATACAAACTTTTTTCTTGTGGGTTGATTTTTTGTAGGAAAGATGATGTCAGATAAAGTTGTGATCCTACACTGACACAAATGAAAATCTTTCAGACTAGTTTGAGATTAGATTTATAAAAGAAGTATGTTAAACGTTACAACCATAAAATAGGTAAAGCCTCATAAGAGGGCCCCTAAATAGATGTGCAAGCAGTTGGGAATGACTTTTTCTTGCCAAGAAGTATAAAGGAAGTACATTTTCAATTATATTCATAATTGTATTGAATTATTATTTCCTTTTTAATAAAATTGAACTTTTAACGTAAATTTTTATGGTTACTTTTGACGTATAAATGTAGTAACTTGGGTTCATAATTTAGTATATTATTAACCCTTTTATATAACGACAAAACCCAAATAGAAGATTGTTATCCATAGTATGGAAAAGAGAAAAAAAAATTAGTTAAACGTATGATAAATTTCATTGTAAGTTTATTATCTTAAGTACGAGTACACAAAGAAATACAATTCTGCGATTAAAGAAGTGTTCATTTACTGGAGTTATAAGAATCATGTCTTACGCAAGCGATCTAACAAGAAAATCTTTAGATGGAAACACTGTTGGGAATTCCTCTGCCTGTAAGCCCAGTTTCGCTAGTAGGAAATAGCAGAGTGTATGGCATCTTCACAGGACCAACACGGTTCTTAAAGTTTACATCTTTGTTCATGTCAAGGATCCTGTCCTCAATCTCTGCCAACTTCTTACCAAATTCTTCAAATGCTTTTAATGGTTCTGAGTCTGTTGTCCATTCAGGGGTGTCTCGCTGTCCAAGGTACACTTCATCAGATGAATGTCTTGAAAGGATTTCTATCAGAGATATACCAAGAAGCGTCTGAAGTTCGGCAGTAATAGTTTTCAGGAATGCCTTGTCAGGATTTGACTTCAGCTCTTCATATTCAGGAGACCCTTCTTCGGGCATGAACCTGCGGCTTATGGTTGGACGGTTAGGCAAGTATCCTGCATAAGGGTATTGTCCGAAGTTGACAGCAGCATGAAGTGCAGAGGCAATCCAGATGATAATGGTGCACGATTCTATCAATTCTTCCCGATTCTGCATCTTCGGCCACCATGGTTCGTCTTTCTTGTCTCCATGGCCTACTTCCCGGAGCTCCTTCCACCAGGATTGGAGTTCGAGGTCTTCTCGAACCATTTCATTCCTTGGATAATAGAAGCAGCAGTAGTTCTTCACCCATTCTCTGATTGCCGACCATATCTCAAGCCCATCAACAGCATAAGGGTAGTCTTTTATCAAAAGCCGAACACCGTGTGGAGAGTTTTCATCCTCAACTGCCACTCCCCTAGAAATGGAAAAGCAGTTATATGGCCATATATTACTGAAATGAAATAGCTACAGTGATAATGAAACGCAATGAATAACCTTTACCTCTTTTTGAGATCTTCAGGCAGAGCTTGTTCAGGGAAAACCCAGTTGTTTTTGTAAATTGCGGATGACATTTCCATGGCATACATTCCAGGAAAAACAGTTGCCTCAAAGAGTCCACCACCATTAATGAGAATCTGCCTAGCCAATGCATTAATATTCATCGTATCCCTGAAGTGAGGATGCAAAAGTTTATATATTGGATGAAGTACACTCAGTTGCCTATTCGTTGCGATCACAAATGGCTCAATTACTGCATGAGTATGCAACCTATCATGAACGGAACATTATGTATTAGAAAACTCATCTGAAAGAATTTTGGTCTAAAAACTTAAACCTTGTTCAGTAGTTTCATACCAGTGGCTTATAAGCTGATGATTTCCCGAGTCATTTACAGTCACATAGGCTTTGGCCAGCTGCCAAACGGAACCTTCCATACCATCTTCAGCAGGTGTGAAGACTTTGCTAATATCTCCAAACTGATCTCCATCAGGATGAGGCAAGCTCAACTCAATTGCGAGCGGCTTCAAGGTCCCATCATTTTTCAAGAAAATTAGTGTTCTTGAAGCATAAATCTTCCTAGAAGCAATTGTGTTTATACGCCTCACGTATGGCATCAGTGAATCGTGATGATCCAGTATGAAAAGCTTATTTTTCTCGATTGCCTATTTGAACAAAAATTATTAGTTGAATCAAGTAATATCAGAAGAAACTTGCAACATATTGAATCAGCCGGTTCGAGCTGAGAACTACTGCTAGACCCTCGCAACGTGAATTCAAATATTTCCGTAAGAAAAGAAATAAGACCAACAAAAGTAATGTCAGGAACGTTACCGTCATTATGCTCAGTCCATCTATATTATTCTTTATGTGCTCCTCGGTTATGAAACTATTTTGATTGCCATATACTTCCCTGCTTAGGTGGCTTTTTGGAGGGAATTCCTGTCATCCAATTAATATTGATGAACGAAGAATAGAAAGGTAGAGAGCAAGAAAAGAAATGGAACCCAAGATAATTTTTTTTCTCCATAACCAACTTTAAAGATAGCAAAAGACCAAACTGTAAGTGCTTGAATCTACCTCTAAGCGGCGGAGAACAACAGGGTTCACTCCAGCCAACATTTCTCTGGCAAATTCCTCGTCAGTCCTCCAAGCAAAAATATTATCTACACCAATTACCGAAAGAACACAATAAGAATAAATAAATGGTGGCATGCATGCAATTAAAACATTGTAACATTATTTAGGTTCATTTTTGTACCTTCGATAATTTGAGGCATTGGGAATTTAAGAAGCCCTTCCGCATCAGTTCTGAAAATTTCTTTGAGCATTTCCAAAGGAATGTTTTTCTTGATATTATCTAGTAGGGGACCATCAGGTGGCTCAATCCCTCCCTCATAAAGTCTTAGGACATCATCAAAAGAGTCAAACTCACTGGGTGTGCTGTCACAAAGTGACTCTAGCTCAGGCTTAATAAATTGAACGATGGATTTCAGTGCATAGGCAAGGAAGTCAGACATCTTCAAATGACCAAATCTTTCATCCCTCGGAACATATATGTCCAAACTCGAGAGAGTCGACAGCCTGCTTTCGGTTCTTGGATCTGCTCGGTCAAGATAAATGAACTCATGATCATGTCATAAAGATATTTAACCATAATTAATTAGTTTTTGGTTTGATTTCTTAACTTTCAGGGATGAGGCTAACTAATGATAGTGACTTTGAGAGATCATTAATTACCTGTCTTTGTTGGTGGTCGGCCTGTTCTTCCTCTGCGAGGGTAAGGATGTGCACTGGAACCCCCAAGAACTGGTCGGGCATACATTTGACCCCTATCAGGATCCCCCAAGTCATTGTAATATGCATAATCATACACACGGTCCCATTCCTGGAGCTCTCCAAATCCATCCCCTCTCAAGTTCAAAAGCTCTTCTTCTCTGTACTTTTTCAATGGCAATGGTGTCTCATGAGGCAGGTACGTCTACACAAATATAAGAAACCCGTTACCTTAGAACACAATAACCAAACTAGCTCCAACTTAGTCAGATAGCAGGATAGAAGTGTAACTCTTTTGTTATCAAAGTTTGATAGATTGTCTCTTGACAATTTCCAATGTCAATTTAAGTCACTGCCAGCTAAATTAGTGATCGAAGTAAGTCACCAAACAATCGGAGATTTCAAAATAAAAAAAGAAAAGATTACCCTGTTAGCAAAGAAAACACGATCTTTCTTGTAACGTTTGGCAGGATAAACCCAGGAGTTGCAAACAAAGCGGATGCGACCTTCTCCAGGAACATCTTCAAGTGTGAGGGTTTTAAGGTAGAATTGACTATGATGATTATTTCTTATGATGAATGCCCCTGGAGCTCCAAAATCATCATCATTCCATTCAAAGGTAACTCCGAAAACTGACTCTCCTGGGGTCAAGGGCGGGATCTCTGTGTCCCAGTCTTCCAAATTTGCAGGCTTTCCTAGTTTCGCTTCCAAGCCATGCTCTAAAAGGTAAACCAATATCCACATTACACTTGGCTAGCTACCCGTAATAAATAACATCCGTATAAATTATATCCCAAAAGCTTATGCAAGTTGTTGCACAGCAATCATAAAAGGATTTTAAATGAGGGGCCATAATCATTGATAAGCCTAGACAATTGTTATTATTTTTAATAAGACAATGAAGACAAACTATATAGATTTATTGGAGATTCTGGCTCCTTCTCGCACATTATCCTTTCTGGGACATAGTTGCCTCCTCCATAAGATTAAGATATACATCACACACGTATGTGGGTTTTGATCAAGGCATATATGTAACTAATCCAGTAAAAACTTGATCTGTTACCGGGTGTTATAATATAAGGCATTTAGCATCACTTCGTATGTTTGGTATTAATTAAACGTTGTCAGCTTTTGCATGTCTGTTCACTGGGATAAACTAGTCACCTTCTCACGATCGAACAACCGTAAGATGGCTTTTGCAGAGAAGGAAAAGGTCTCACTTGAAGAAACTTCAATTCAAATTCTACATTTAAAAATTCACACTATAAAGCTGCGTACATATGTAGGGAAACTCTTAGTACTAGAAAAATATAAAGAGAGTTAGGATAGAAATATAATCTATTGGCATATAGCACATAAAAGGTAGCGTTTTATATCTTATTATAATTAGGATGCATAAAAGGAAGTGCATGAAGAGAAATCACTGCTGAACCTTGTGATTAGGCCAAACGAAACTTAAAAAATGTGCCTAAACCTTCTTATTATAGAAAGAAAATAATAATTAGGAGACGCGAGAATGTGCAACGAAAAATTGACTCATTTTCTAGGACGGTGCCTTATGCCCTGGTAGGCCAAACCAGAAATTCTTTTAATAAACAGTTAATTTACTGTTTCCTGTCATGAGATCACAAGGTATAATTAATAAACCGTACCTGCTCCTATCCCAACTGCCACTTCGAATTTATTCCTTTTAAAATCATTTCAGTGCCGAGATAACAAAGTAATGAAAAGATAAGGAAAACATGTAAGCTTTCCATCTTCCGGAAAAGAGAATGGTATGAAAGTGTAGGAATTTGATTCCTCTTGTCAATATGATGATAACTATGTAAAAAGGTAACATTTCTCAATGCTAATTCGTTCTTTATCTTGAACCGTTCATCTAGTTTCTCACATCTTAAACTCTACATTAAAAATAAAAAAAGTAATTTATATCTCCTTCTTACTGCCAACAGTTCTTGATGAACTTGGCTTCTTATATAATTTTCTTGAAATGCATGGCATGCATATGTGCTGTCTTCTTGTTTAACTATGCTTTCGATCGGATATTTCACAATAATAAGCTGAAATTAACTAGCAAATATACCTCACAACCCAGATCGGTTCAGGAAGCCATTGAAACACGAAAAGAATTAATTAGCAAAGCTAATTATATGCAATTATTATGAAAGGGAACGTACCAGGTTCAACATGAACAGAACTAATGAGTTGCAGAGACACGCCTTGGCCGACAAACTCGTGGAAACGATCAAGAACCTCTGCGTTAAAGTCGTTGAAGTCCAAAGTGTTCTTCTTCATCAATACAACGCTTCCTTTGATCTTTCTACTGGTATCAGCATCACCACCGGTGATCGCTTCGATGATATTTTGCAACATATCTCTTGCTTAAAGGGACCTTGCCAGCTTGCTAGAACAAGTTCTTGAAGATTTACAATTAAAAAAAAAAGTATAACTTGGCTTTTTAATTGTGAAGCTGCGAATTGGGGTGGTGTGTGGGTTGGTATTTATAGATAAGCTTTATGGTGAAGTACTACTGTATGGGTGGCAAGAGGGGATCTGTCCAATTTTATGGTATTTTATTGTGTCTAATGAATCTCAACCATTTATTTATGTGAGATCCGCATTTATTTATATGGGACTTATGTAGGACCCATATAAATAAATGGCTGAAATTTATTGGACATAATAAAATACCATAAAATTGGACAGAAGATCTAGAATTGGGGCAATAACCAAGAATTTTAATTTGACATGGTAAAATGTTTCTTCTGTTTTTTTTCCAAGCAGAAAAAGGTCAAAAGGGAACGTACGTAGGACTACATAATTATTGGATCATACAATCTTACTGAGTTTATATTGTACAAGACTGCCAATTCAATTCCAAGACATTTTTCTATATACCAAAGTTGCTATATAGTGGATTAAATCTGAAAATCATTTTTTCATACATATAAACTTGATACAAGTTAAAGCTAGTTCTGTGAGCTAAGAAGTAGGTTTTTGTTAACTTGTGAATTTTTTTTTTTTAATGTCATCAACACCAACAATCTGTAAGTGTAATTGTAGTTGGAATGATTTCATTTATGAAAATTCTATGCTCTAGTTAGAATAAATAGAGGTGTATGAAAATGATAAAAGCATTATACGTATCTATATCTTCTAGGTTAAATCTAGATCAGGGTTTTAAAGAAAACAAAAAATTGGTACGTTGGAAACAGAGATGGATTATTATGTTAGAAGAAATTAATGCTGCAGGGAAAGATAATGTGTGTTATGACGTGGAATCCATTAGTGTGAGCTTGTTCCATTTCCTAACTTGTATTGGAAATTTCTTCAAAATCATCCAGGCCTTTTCGTAGTTATCTTGCGAAACGTGAGAGATGTTTGGTTGAGACAACAAAGCTGACGACAAAATTTCACCTATGACTTTTTCTCGAGGAATTCTAGTCAAAAATCTCTCGTTTCATAGGCCATTTTTTAAAAACCAAATCATACCCACCCAACCTACAAAACTTGACCAAGAGATTTACCTTACATTGATATAGATCCGTTGCATGGACTAAATCGTTATTTATGCGAGTGGTAAGAGATCTAAGTTTCTCAAAACTGGACTAGATTGGTTGGTCCGATCGAAAATAGTTTGAACTAATTAATTATTCAGTTTAATTCTAATCATAAAAAATAGTCTGAATCAGTTAATCATTTAGTTCAAATCTAATTAATAACTTCTTTGTATAAAAACCAGCCGTTTTATTAGAGAATTAGTCGATTTTTCATTGAACCGGTCAAACTAGTTATATAATAACTTAAATTTCAGATTCAGTCACGAATGAAACTCTCTCGTGTCATCCACCATCTTCTTTCTTCTCATTGTTCATCGCAGCAAAATCAGCTTTCTCTCTACCATCTTTTCCATTTCTGTCCATCTTCGCCAGATCTTGCCGTCATCCTCCATTTTTGGCCATCTGTGGTGCCTATCACGGTGTTGTCAGGGATAACGCCGCAAGTATTGTTATTACAACCCAGTTTGGGTGATGAGAAACAGTCATCATAGCCATTGGCTCCAGCCAATGAGCACAAAGTAGAATGACTTGGTTGATACATTGTTGACACGTAATTTCGGTCACAATCAACCCATAAGAACTGGCTCCTGAGATCAACAGTGAGGTTGATAGGTAATAAAAGCGTTCGTTGTTCTATCTTGGTAATGTGTTGATTGGTGTTAGAATCTTTGGAAATTGGAAGGACTAAAGCCTTGGGACGAAAAGATTGTTGAGCCTTGATGGACTCTGTAAAAAAGAAGAAGAGAAATAATTCTAATTAAATATCAATTATGTTCAAATAAGATTTAACATATTATATTGATCCTTATTTATTAAATATCTCATATTTAATCATAAAGTTTCTTAAACTTTACAATCAACTTCAACTTAATTAAATTAACTTTGTTTTCTCTAATCCATTCTATAAGTGAGACACATTAGGCTCGCAAATATATTGGCAATAATT
>JAOQMP010000006.1:21154162-21166228 GCA_027563575.1 Erythroxylum pedicellare
GGGGTCATTTTTGTGGAAAATGGTTAAAAGCGACTGTGAGACAGAGAGGTGAGAGAGAGAGTGGTGAGAGACAGAGAGAGCAAAGAGGTGAGTGACAGAGTAGGGTGTTTGATTTTATAATTTTTTTTTGCTATTTAGTCCCTAAACTTTTCAAAATTAATTGTACCATCCGATATTTTACCAGTATTTCAAACATCGATCAAAACCTCTTATACCGAAGACCAGTACCAAAAGGGCCTGTAACATTTCGTATTCTGATTGGTACAAAAAGGAATTTGTATCATTGAATAAAGCCTTGAAAACTAATTTTATAAAATAATTTTATTTTAATCAATCTTATCTGTCCATCTTCGCCAAATCTCGCCGTCATCTTCCATTTTTGGCCATTTGCTGTGCCTGTCATGGTGTTGTCAGGGATGACGCCGTAAGTATTGTTATTACAACCCGGTTTGGGTGATGAAAAACAGTCACCGCAGCCACTGGCTCCAGCCAAAGAGCACAAAGCAGAACGACAACGTGCTAGCCGGTACGTTGTTGACACGCAATTTCAGTCGCAATCAACCCATAAGAACTGGCCCCTAAAATCAACAACGAAGTTGATAGGCAGTAAAGGGTTTCGTTGTTCTATCTTAGTAATGTATTGATTGATGGTAGAATCTTTGGAAACTGGAAGGATTAAAGCCTTAGGACGGAAAGATTGTTGAGCCTTAATGGACTCCATAGAAAAGAAGAAGAGGAGGAGACAACAGCAGACAAAGTAATTGTTAAGCGAAGAAGCCATGTTTAGAATTGTGTAGATGATCGGGGCTGTGGCACATTAACTTGTATTTATACTTGCGGTGTCGGTGTAACGTCGAACTAAGACAAGCCATCTTGAAACGTAATGTCAAATTACAGGCAACCTCAAGCCTTCAAACACAGCAACTACGCAACTCTAGAATGTAGCTTTTTCTGCCCTTCATTTTGACCTGACCGCATTATAATATTTTTGTGCAATATAATTTAATGTGTTTTATTATTTGTAACAAATCGATCCAATTAATAGAATAGGGTTGATATATATACTTTTTAACTTTTCTTGATTGACAACATAATTGTAGTGTGCCAACTGGACGCTTTATTGATAAGTATAAACATGCTTGATGGTGACGCTTTAGGCCGATAGACCATCTTTGGATGCTTAAAGTTTGATGGCATAGATTCCAGTTTGTAATACGCAACTCTAGGCGACAAAGTGTTATAAGTTAAAAGTGTAATGTATTAAGAGTTTATAATTGAGAATAATTTTATATATTGTTAATATATAATTTATTTAAATGTAGTTGAAGAAATTGATTTAAATATTTTAAATGAAAGTGTAATTTACGAGTCTTTTAAGTAATGTTGGAAATTTTGAAACTTTTGATAATAATGAAACACAATCTCCTTCACAAATACAATTTTGATTGTTAATTTTATTTTAAATTTTATATTAGATTTATATTTATTTATTATTAATTCATTATATAATAATAGACATTAAGATATTTTGATTTTAATAAAATATTTTGTTTTTACTTATTATTATAAAATTTACTTTTTATTTATTGTATACTGATTTTATAGCGGTTCACTACAGGTTGATCTTTTAAATCTTAAACTTTTCTTTTGATCAGTTCAATGCTCGGTACGGTTTTTAAAACATTGATAAATTCTGCAATTATTTTTATTTTTGAAATGTTTTTTAATTTACTAAATTCTAAAGTAGTTATAAAATTAAAATAATTAGATTATATTACTTATAATTCTTGTTATAAATTAATATTAACTAATTAAATAGTACATATTTAATTAATGGTTAATTAAATTATGACAAAAGTGAAAAAAATTATTCTTTATGATTTTCATAAATTATAAAAGTTAGAATAACTACAACTAAAAACAAAAATTAAAAACTCAATTAAAAACGTTATTTTAGTGGATTAAAAAATAAAAATAGAAAAATAAAATAAAATAAACCAAACAAAACAAATCAAAACCCTAAATTATGTATTTTTTATTTTTTATAATTGTTGTTACGTAAAAGTTTTTCCTTTTATATTTCCCTTTAAGAACTAAAATTTAGGAAGTGTCTAAATTATTAGAGCTAGTCATTTGCCTTTATCTCTTCTCTCCCTCTCCCTCTATGTTTTTTTTCCACATTTGCCCTTTTTTCATTTTTATTAGTTCCAATTAAACCTAATCAACCAAAATAGGAAAGAAGTTTGATCCTAAATATCTCAAAATTAAAATATTTGAATTTTAATTAAAAGCTAATAAAAACTCTTAAGGTTAATTAGCCTTAATTGAAAGTTAATTAGATTTAAACGTTGACTAATCAAGTCAAATTAGAGATGATCAAATGTGATTAAAACTAACATGATCAAATTTAATATAAAAAGGAACTAATAAAAAATTCAATTGAACATGAAGTAAAACTAATTGGACACAATCAAATATGATTAAACCTAAATGGATACTTTTTCTAACTGCAACCAAATTGAATTTAATAACATGTTATTGCTAAAAAAGTTAAAAAAAACATTAAGTAAATATTAACTAAAGATAAAAACAAATAAAATAAAACAAGCACATGTAAAATAACTACACAAAATAGGTATTGACAATTGCCCCTTTTTATTATCAGTTATTTTTATGAGGTCCATTCTATGATAATAAAATATATATTACGATTAATGAATTTACTTGTAATGTTATTACTATCTCAATTATAATGGAATTAAATAATATTTGAAAAATATAAATTTAATAAAAAGAGCAAAGTGAGCAAAGAATCCAATTGATTAGTTATGTAATCAAAGGATGAACAATATGAAGAAGTAAGAGCACATATATAACTCAAGTGAACTTCAAGGTAACACGATTGAGGATTAAGTAAATACAAGAAGAATAAGACACTCCACTTCTAGTGCTATCAATGAAAATTTCTTGCAACCCTTGAATTTCTTATTTTAATGGTATAGAGGCTCAATTATTACATGACTATTTACATTTAGGAAATAATACGTACATTTTCTCATTGTCAAAAACAATTTGAAAAGGTTTTTAAAAAAACTCTCTCAATCATCTAAACACAATTTGGAAATTTTTTTTGAAATAGATTTAAATCAATTTTAAAAACCATGGGACTTGAAAGTTTTCACTTATTTTATATAGGAAATAGGCTAGCTAAAGGATTTGTATCAGCTAACTATTGGGGTATTAAAAGTGGATATTATGTATGCTTTCTTGGAGTTGCACATCAAATAGTAGTTTGGCCAATCAAATGGTGCATTAGTTAGTTGAAGTGTCGGGTTCGACTTATTGATGGTGTTTTTTTATCACTAGACATAATAGATGACATTTATAGTAGGATCTTTAATTAGTCAAAGCCAAACCATATGGACGTCAATTACTCCAAAGTAATAGATTAAATAATAAATATGTTTAGAAACTGACTATTGTAGTATCTCATTTGAGTTTTAACCATTTCAAGTAGTTTTAGGTATAAAAAGATAACAATTGAGCTATTCAGAGAACCTTTGACATATTAGAGAGTTTCTATGAACTTTGAGAGGCTAAAGATTGCATTTGATGGCATGTGTACATTACATAACATATATTGATCTCTAGTTCACTGGTATGAGCAAGAAAGGGAGGATTTGAGTTGTATATAATTGTGCTTGTATAGAAGTTAGGGATTGTTGTTGTTAGAATACACTTTATGAGGTTTCATTTTAACCTTGAATAGAAAAGAGTTATTGTAGCACCCCACTCTCGTAAGACATATGCCTGACATCCTAAGTGATGTCCGAGAACTTACCTCGTGAGGGTAGTGTGCTAACATAGTCAGTCAGTCAGTAAAATCTCGTTACAATTTTTTTTGAAACAACAAACATATACACGGAAATCAACTATCAAATTGGGCCCACTTTAATTCAGAAACATTTTCAATCACGGTAATACAATCATCAGAGTTACAATAACCATTTGGGCCCATTACATACAAAAATACTTGTAGCATAATGTTATTACATTTCAAAATCATTTACAGACCTTTCCAACTTGGAAAGTTATTACAAACAGAAATATTTGAATACATTTCAAAATCATTTACATACATATTGCACATCATTTATGAACACACATTTTAATGTAAAACAATGAAATACATATGCAGGCACAAACTGATCCCGATTTCTATCTTTTATTGGTTTGCAATAGGTATTGCTTCCATGATCTAGAAATTTTTGAATGCGAACGTTTGTCTTACACATCCAAATTATGCAATATACACATTGCACACACACATTAATAACTTAGCACAATCATAAGTATTCATAGGTGCACATATACGTATATGCCAAAATGTATAATGCATGTTCAATGAAAATTTTGGGTACTTTTCCATTATTCTCATCATATTTTCAATCCAATATCAAACTCACTTAAGTAACATTTATACTTAGGGTTCATGTCTCAATAAAACCATTAAAATCAAGTTTCATACTCCTTTGGTCAATTCAGATTTTTCCTTAAGTATAATTTCAGGTCAACTTTTCATGTTCTTTCAGACCCCAAAAATGAAGTAATTTGGCAACACTTTCTTCTAGAAAATTGTTCTCCTATTTCTTAAGTTTCTAATGATATTAAGATCATTCAATTTGGTTCAGAATTTTGAAAGATTTACCCCAAATGTCTCGAACTGTTCTTAACAAGAACAATATTTTGTACTCATCTTCAATCTAGAAATTGAAAGTAATAGAGACTATATCAAAATTCGACTTCTTCATGTAATTTATTTTCCTATGTCTCTTGTTTACTTCAAATCAAAAACCATATCGTTTAGATAACTAAAGAACAAGTTATGGCTAAAATACAGAAACATATTTAGAGGAAAAGTCACAGCTAATATTTACCATCACACTTTAAACACAATTCACTCACTCAATCCAACCTTATGTCATTCCCTAATCTATTATCCATCAAAACACCCAAGTAAGACTAGATTCTATCCACAGTTCTCATCCACTTTTTAGCATGTACCATTCTCATTTTTATGAACATTTAACTTTTAACCATCATCAAAATATGTTTCATTCATCAATTCAAGAAGAGTGGTGCCTATACTTACTTGTTTATCCATAGCTTCTTCAAGAGTCTCTAAGAACCCTAACTCTCATGTGCCCATGTAAATCCTCTTGAAGGTGGTTTAGGTTAGATTTTTCTTAAGGCAAAAGTAATAGATAACGAAGTTGGAGTAATAAAAGGTAGATGAAAGCAAGATATCACTCTAGTGAAGGTTTTAGTGAATTAAAAGTCCATGAAGGACAAAGGCTTGCAGAAGATATTTTTGAAGAAAAGACTAAGTCAAAAGGTAACTTAGTCTCCTTCGTATCAGAAGTATCTAAAAGAAGCTGACTATTCAAAGGTATTCATATTTAATTGTCCTTTGATTAGACAGTATACATGGAGTGGGTCTGTTAAGTCATGAAGACTTCACTTCTTCTATTAATTTTGATAAAAGTCAGATAATAATAATAATGGAAGTGTGTGAACTATTTTTGATGAATTTGTTAAGTGCGTAGATCAATATATGTGGCACAATTCATCAATCAAGACGATACTTAAGTAAAAGCTGAATAAAATGGAGCATTTAAGGTGGATAAGGAGAATGGACCAGAAGAAGGGAGCAGAAGAATGGAGGATGAATGAAACAGATGGATAGATGATAAATGGAATAGACGAATGAATAATGAATGGAACAGTTGAATGAATGATGAATGGAACAGTCAAATGAATGATGAATGGATCAGACGAAGTGATTAAGTCTGAAATGAATTATACAAAATGACTAAGTCTCAGTCAGATGAATTAGATTAAGTGATTAAGTATGAAATAAGTCAGACAAAATGACTAAGTCTTACAGGATTAAACGAATGGAACAGACAAAATGATTCAATCTTAGATGAATAAGACGAAGTGATTCAGTCTAAGATGAATCAGAAAAGTGGTCAAGTCTAAATGGATCAGACGAAGCTATCAAGTCTGATTGGATTAGACGAAGCTATCAAGTCTGAATGGATCAGATGAAGCTATCAAGTCTGAATGGATCAAATGAAGGTATCAGTCTGATTGGATCAGAGGAAAGTATCAAGTATGAAGGGGTCAGATGAAGCTATCAAGTCTGAATGGATTAGACGAAGCTATCTAGTCTAAATGGATTAGACGAAGGTATCAGTCTGATTGGATCAGACGAAGGTATTAAGTATAAAGGGATCAGACTAAAGGGAACAAACAGATGGGTGCTGAATGAAACAGACGAAGTGATTAAGTCTAAGCAAGACGATGTAGTTAAGGAATGTTCTCAGACACAAAGATTTCATCTAAGTAAGACGATGTAATTGTAGAATACACTCAGACAAAGAGATTTCATCTAAGTAAGATGATGCAATTGTAGAATACACTCAGAAAAAGGGATTTCGTCTAAGAAGACAATGCAATTGTAGTATATACTCAGACAAAGAGATTTCGTCTAAGTAAGACGATGCAATTGAAGTATATACTCAGACAAAGGATTTCATCTAAGCAAGACGATGCAATTGAAGTATATACTAGAACGTCTGTTAGTGGGAGTTGGTTACAGGACTCCACTAATAACAGACTCTAGAAGATTTTATAGATTCATAGCTCAGATGATGTAACACATTCCAACTTTACTCCATATATCTCTACCAGTTTCACATTCCAACTTTACTCCATATGTCTCTACCAGTTTCAATATCATCTTCTCATAATTTCTAAAGTTATCTCCAAAATTCTTCACTATTATTTATCTCTTATTTCTATTTCCATTTATAATTGACTTGCCACTTCGCATTTTTCCTAAAATTCACCAACTTCTAAATCAACAAGCATTATCACCAATTATTCTTATTCAGCTATTCATACTTCTCTAATTTGGTTGTCAATACCAATAATTCATAATTCTCATATAAGTAGATTTATAATCAATTATACCCAAAATGTTAACGAATGTCTGTACAGTCATTTTAATGTGTGCAAAAATTCATATTCACGTGCATTTATGCTAACATTATGCATGAGCATGAGACATATTTTTCTTATCTCTCATTGATCTTTCATGTACCATGTTTTAGGGTTCTAACCCTTAGTATGGGAATGAGATGTTACAATTCTCCCTCTTAATAAATTTTGCCCTCGAAATTCTAATCTAATTGATCAGGAAGGTAGGGGTATTATTTCCTCAAATACTCCTCTATTTCTTATTTAACTTCATCACTCAAATACTTTCATCTAAATGACCACAGTCGATAAACTCGCTAGCTCTTTCAATCACTTATGTTGTCACTCACTATCTTAACTAGTTCCTTAATACTTCTCATATTCTTCACAAATTTCACTTCTTGTGTTGACAATACAACTATGTCAGATCATATCATTATTTCTTAACATACTCACATATCACACATTACGAATCTGAAACATCTTTGTTGGTACTGCAAACTCATATGTTAATGGTCCTATGCTCTCAATAACTTCATGGGGACCAATACAATTCGAGCTTAGTTTATCCTTTTTCCTTATTTAAGCACACCTTTATCTCTATCTAAGTACACCTTACCAAGGTGGTACTCTTAGAAACAATTCATCTTTTGCTTGATATTTCACATCTCTTCAATTTTAATACACTATATTCCATAGCCTTGATGTTGATTAATCAAGTTCATTCATCTTTCATAATCCACTTAATTTCTATTAGAGATTCATTTCACACATTAATAGTATCTCAAATCAATTATGGCCTTTAACCATTTTTAGGCCCTCTTGATTTCAATGTAAGGGCGAATGACTTACTTTGTCATATAAGGCCTCACATAGTATTCTAATGATAGCACTATGATAATGATTGTTATGCCTGTATTCAATTAGAGCTATAAATTGATCTTATGTTCCTATGAACTCCATACATATAAGCTTTAAGCATATCTCCAATAGTTAGGACTGTTGGTAATTTAAACATTCAGTCACTTGTTTCTACATCTTTAACGCTAAATACTATATTGGCTTATTCCTACTAGTATGTATAACTTAGGTCATCATTTATACTTATCCAAAAAATCTCTTTTCTCAATCATCTTTATCGAGTGCACATACCTCTCATTTCAATCCCAAAGTAAGATTTTCCTAATTAAACTCAAAAATTGATATTCATTTTCAATTCCTCTATAGATTCACAACCCTGAATCCTCAGTTTTTGGGCTTGGTTAATTCTTTCATTTGAAACCAATCTTAAATTCAATAGCTAGGAATACTTCATTTTGCCTAAATTCTATGCTTTTTATTTCACTAGATTTGGTGACCTCAATATCTGAATTCATGCTCCACTACAATTGGGATTTCTGCTTAATGCATCAAATACAACACTAGCTTTATAGAAAATATTCATTTGTATAATCATAATTTGTAAGTAACTCTATTCATTGTCTTAATCTTATATCCAATCCTTTCGTACTCAATAATTTCCTCAAACTGAAATGATCTGTACATTTTCGAAATGTCTTTGTATATCTAATGTCTCCAAGATCTCAAAGCAATTTATATTATAGCAATTCTAAACCATGTACCAAAATCAACTCATGAGACTTTAATTGTCTCTATACATACAAAATCACTTTATACTATTGCAACAGATTGTATCTTAATCTCCAATGTGAAACTTCATTATATACTGTATAATCTCCAAATACAAATGGCATAATTAACATTGGGGATATAGTTCCTTAAAATTCTTTTTTCATTCTTCATTCATACGGTTTACACAGTTCTCTTCAAACATTTTTGTCAAGGGATAAGATTAGTAAAATCCCTTAACAGTCTATGGTAGTATCCAACATACGACTAGTTCTAAAGAACTTCGAATCTCTCATATATTCCTCATAGTTTCTCACTTTATCATCACTTCCAATTTCTTTGGGTCTCCCAATATGCCATGTTTAAATACTATACCTCCCCACAATTTATTTGATCAAGCTAAGATTCACTTTTATGGAACTTGGCCTATAATTGTTTCTACCTTTATGATATGTAAGATTTCCTCAAGTATTCGAAATGTTTTCTTTACTTTTTGAATACACTCAAAACACCATCTATGATCATAGTTGCTAATTGATAAAATTTTGCTTGGATCACTTTAATCTTCAATACCATAATATTGTTAGGGGTATTGTTAACTCCAATAGATATAACCTAAATTTTCTTGTGCCCATGATTTTGTTCTCTTAATTCTTTAAGCTTCTTCAATGAGGTAGTGTTATCTCCTGTTATTTTTTATTTTCCTGACTAACTTCTTCTTCTCGAATGGTTTCTCAATTTATTATATCTCCTCTGATTTCACATTGACTTGTTCTGACATTTGTTTATTCTTACTAATTTCTCCACACATTTCAATTTAATTGACTTCTTGTGTTTGTAACACATTTATCAGATCAAATTTGTATCTCCCGAACATATTTACACAAAATATAATGTGGACCTATATTCTCCTAATATTAGCAATTAATGTCTCCTCAAATTCAATAATCCAATCACATAGTTGGATACTTTACATCAAACAAAATGCATACATTCTTGGTAGCATATTCTACCTCTTATGCTTGAGTCTCTGCTAAAGATTTGACTCCAATGTCACTTTTGATTCATTACATATTCATTTCTGATTTGTTTCTTCATTGATCATTCTTAAATTGAATCATCTGATCACCTTAACCTAATTCAGGGAAATTCTTCTTTGAAAAAAGATTTCTTGCTACTATCGTCGATACTATTCATATAATCCTTATCAATCAAGGTCATCCCATTCTATTTAGAGATTTATTTCTGAAAGGTCACCAATTATCTTACAATAGTAATACTTTGATCTCAATTGATTTTCTCTCTTTATCCTTGCCACAATCGGGATTTCCTCGCATTGACATATGCTAACATCAACTTTACCTCAATTTTCCTGAATTTACCTCTTTTAGTGATACATCATTTCATAATGATTCAACTACCATATCTAGTGCATTCACTCTTCCCATTTGATTCATCATCTTTTTCTTAATCCCATGCGTACGTAAAATCCTCTCTTATATGCATTTCTAACTTTCTCCTTGCTACACATTATTCATCTCTTATAAAGTCAATTATGTCCACTTCATTCCCCTTTTATTCTTTCCTCCTTTCTATCTTATCTTCCTATTGTCATTTATTTCATCTTCCACACGTACCTCCTCAATCAATTTAGAATTATAAATGTATAAAATCATCATGCAATTTTGATCTCAATTCCACTAATATATTCTTATAGGGGATTTTAACCCTTGTCACATTTATCAAACAATCATTTCAAGTTCAAGGTCAACCTCTCAAGGTCACTTTCAACTTGGCTTGTACTCTTTAATCTCGTCATTTTTACTTATATCTTATTTTCTTCAAACAATCCATGACAGTGTATTCACATCTATGTCACATTTGAGGACATATCACTAAAACACAATATTGATGTCATAGTCAATAATATATCTACCAATACAAATACGCTGAGTCTTTATTTATTATATCTAACCATATAATATTTCTCAGTTCTAGATACCCATCAACCTTCCTCTTCTCACATTCTGACAAATCATCATTCTTTTCAGGGCTTCTAACAGCTCAAACTCTTAACACATGCTCATGCGTGTGACTCATATGAATGCAACTCAAACTGGGGATCAGTTGTTATTGCCTGCTATGACATGACAAAAATGCATGTACCTTTACACATATTTTAGAAAATGCCCATATAAGATAGTAATTCTAGGCTCTGATACCAACTAAATGTAGCATCCCACTCTCACAAGACACGTACCTGACATCCTCAGTGATGTCTGAGAACTTGCCCTACGAGGGTGGCATGCTACAATCAGTCAGTAAAATCTCATTTCAAATTGTTTTGAAGCAACACACATATGAGGAAATTAACAATCGAATCGGGCCCACTTTTATTTAAAAACATTTTCAATCGCAGCAATACAATCATCATAATTTCAATAGCTATTTGGGCCCATTATAATACAAAAATACTTGTAGCATAATGTCATTACATCGTAAAATCTTTCATATACATATTGTACAGAAATTTCAAAATACACAATTTGATATAAATTAAAGAAAATAAAAATGCAGACGCAATCTGATCCTGACCTCAATCTCTTACTCGATTGCAGTGTTTTACTTCTGTTTGCCCAATGGGGTAAGTCTTCTAAGCTTGAAAAATAATTGCAAACTTTGGGTGAGTTTTGCGAACTCAGTGAGTGACCATCCTCGATGGCTCACTCAATCATATAACACGTACAGTTCATATAATCATATAATTCACTTATTTTCATTAATAACCATGTTAATCACTAACATTTCACAATCATGTAAGCACTTCATTCATAACTGTTCCTTTAGCACATAACATCACATATCACTTTCAAAGCAATCATACTGATAATTTCCTTCTTATGAAATACACCTATCACTTATAAATGCAATGCATATGTGACTCACTTTTATTTCTTCTTTTGTTGTGACCAAGTGCCTTTTTATTAGCTCATATCCCTTGTGGATATCGAGCTGTATCATATAATGTCCTATATCCCTTAATGGATACCGAGTACATTCACACTAAGCCCGAGGCTCTTTTTCACATTCTAAGCTTTAAGCTCTCTTCGGTGGCTACTCCGGTCACAACTATCTTTATGTTTCATGCATTTATGTAACGAAATACTTCAATCACATATGATCAATTATTCACTTTCACTTATCATCGGACCTTAGTCCGGCATTTAACATTAAAGTTGAGAATCACTTTTCTTTCATATGCGGATGTTTAACAATCAAATCATGTGTCACTTATTTCATCAAATTCACATACAAGTAGCACTTTGATATCTTTACATTTAGCAAACTCCCCAGACATTTCCTATCCGGATTTAGAACACTCACATTCACATC
>JAOQMP010000006.1:21180129-21195048 GCA_027563575.1 Erythroxylum pedicellare
GCAAAAATTTCTATTCATGTATATATGGAGGCCATATTATGCATGAACATGCCGAGATAAGTTTACACACTCATAACTCGTCCCAATTTACTATTTTATCCTTCCCATCGGTGATGAGATGTTACAATAAATGCTTATTACATTAAAGGGAGGAGTTTATAGAAAATCAAAATACCTGAAAAATGCTTCAAACACGACAAAAACAATCTTCAAACTAAGAAGCAAAGTGAGGCCACATGTAGTTAAATTGTTGGGCGATGGTATCAATACACTCTTTTGGTATGAAAGATGGTTGGCTACTGGAGTTTATGATGATATTAGTGAACTTAATTCAATCAGAAATACCATTAGTGAAGATTAATATGTTCCTTATGCTCTAGCACACAAAACTAAGATTTGATTAACGATTTGATGCTCTAGTTTGCATAATTAGATCAACAGCAATGAATTCAAGGAAAATAAGATAGATCTTAACTAGTGGGCTTTGTTTAAACATGGTAAATTCACTAATGTGTCTTACAATGAGCTTTTTCAAGAGTGGGGAAATATAATATCAGAGTATAAACTAGTCTAGTGCAAGTATATGTTACCTAGAGCTTCAATCACAATGTGAAGAGCTATCAAAAATAAACTGCTTACAATTGATAAATTGAACAAGTATATGGCAATACCAAATAGATGTGTATTATGCAAGCAAGAGCAAGAAAGTAGTACTCATATACACTTCAAATGTCAATTCACTCAAATCTTAGTAGGACATTACCAGAAGACGCTTGTTAGGAGATACACTAGATGAATGGGAGTAGATTGTAGCTTGGTGTTCAACTTTAAACATACAAGATAAAACAAGACAGTAGTGTTTCTTTTTTACTTCATCATGTCTCGTGCATGCTTTGTGAGATGAAATAAATAAGAGAACCTTCAAAGGCATTGAGAAGCAACATTGAGGGCTAAACAAAGAAACACTTAATGCAATCAAGTACCTTGTCACATTTGAAGATAAAATGCAAATTCATTACAGTCTTATGTTAGTATGGGATTAATGACTATTATGTGCAATTGAATTTTGATTCATAATGTAATATAATATTTTCCCATTATTTTGTTAGCCCATTTGAGTTGGTTTATACTTGTAACACTTATTATTGCCTTTAATAGCTAAATTTAATTTACAATTTTTCAAAAATAAAGTCTAAACAATGAATTATATTTATGATAAATTAAAATTTTAATGTTTTATTTATGTAATTTATAGCTAAACACTAATATAACGGAATGAACTTCGGCCTTGCTAACGAGATGTATGTTACCATTTTGACATATACAAGTGGAGTCTGGTGATTAGTTGGCAGACTGCTCTGCTAATTTTCTTGCACCAGATTAAATAGGCTGCTTTCTCAGTGGGTATTATTAGGTACAAAGCTGTAGCTTTCTCTGATGCGCCATTTTCATGGATGAAATCCAAATGGGTCATTCACAAACTCAATACCTATCTTCCCTTTTGCCCAAATTCCCTCAGGTCTCCATTCAAGACCGAAATCCTTGGCAACCTATCTTCAAAGACTTCCACTTTTGTGCTAGACCATGTAGATATAAGCCTCCTCTTGTCCCTTTGTTCAAGAGAAGGCTATCTCCACCTGGGTTCTTCTCTTCATGCATCCATTGTCAAAATTCATGAATTTGATCTTCACGACCACTCTGGTTTTCGTAATGCTGTTGTTATATGGAACTCCATCTTGTCGATGTATTCGAAATGTGGGGTGCTAGTAGATGCTGTTAAGTTGTTTGAGGAAATACCTAAGAGAGATACTGTTTCGTGGAATACCATTATTTCAGGATTTTTACGGCATGGGGACATGAGTGTAGGTTTTAGTTTTTTAAAACAGATGCAGCATTTAGGTATTTATCGGTTAGATCGAGCCACTTTAACTACTGCGTTATCAGCATGTGACAGGACTGAGTTCATTTATATTAGTAAGATGCTGCATGGTTTAGCTTTTTCAATTGGCCTCGAGTGGGAAATAACTGTCGGGAATGCATTGATAACGTCCTACTTCAGATGTGGGTGTTATGGTTCTGGGAGGCAAGTATTTGATGAGATGCTTGAAAGGAATGTGGTCACCTGGACTGCCATTATGTCGGGGTTGGCGCGAAATAAATTGTATGAGGATAGCTTAAGAATGCTTGTCAAAATGCGTCGCCAATTGGTTGAACCTAATCTTTTGACATATTTGAGTTCATTGGTGGCATGTTCTGGCTTGCAAGCATTAATGGGAGGGCGTCAAATTCATGGTCTTGTTTGCAAACTTGGAATTGAATCAGAAATGTGCATCGAGAGTGCACTCATGGATATGTACGCAAAATGTGGCATTGTGGAAGATGCATGGCAGATCTTCGAGTGTGCTGAAGAATTTGATGAAGTTTCCATGACTGTAATTCTTACAGGTTTTGCGCACAATGGTTTTGAGGAACAAGCTGTACACATGTTTGTGAAAATAATGAAGGCAGGATATGAAATTGATCCAAACATGGTTTCAGCTGTACTAGGAGTATTTGGTGAAGATAATTCTTTAGCTCTTGGTAAACAAATTCATTCACTTATTGTCAAAAGAAGCTTTGGCTCAAATGTGTTTGTCGGAAATGGTCTTATCAATATGTATTCAAAATGTGGAGAAATTGATGATTCAGTGAAAATCTTTAATCGAATGCAAAGAAGGAATTTAGTTTCTTGGAATTCTATGATTGCTACTTTTGCTTGTCATGGGGTTGGCATTAGAGCCCTGCAACTTTATGAAGTGATGAGATTAGAACGAGTAGAGCCAACAGATGTCACATTCCTGTCCTTGCTTCATGCTTGTAGCCATGTGGGCTTGGTTGATAAGGGTATGGAGTTCTTAAAGTCCATGACTGAAGTTTATGGAATTAGACCTCGATCAGAGCACTATTCTTGTGTTGTTGACATGCTTGGCCGGGCTGGTCATCTGAGTGAAGCCAAGAATTTCATTGAGGGATTACCGGTGAAATCTGATGCACTTGTTTGGCAGGCCTTGCTTGGTGCTTGCAGTGTCTATGGAAACGCTGAAATAGGAAAATATGCTGCTGAGCAGTTGTTCCTGTTAGAACCTGGTAAGCCAGCACCATACATTCTGCTGGCAAATATGTATTCTTCCGAAGGTAGGTGGAAGGAAAGAGCAAGAACTATTAAAAGAATGAAAGAAGCTAGGGTGGCAAAAGAAACAGGTATAAGTTGGATTGAGATTAAAAATAAAGTTCACAATTTTGTTGTTGGGGACAGGATGCATCCACAATCTGAAATCATAAATTTAGTTTTGGAGAAGTTGTTTGAACCTATGCGAGATGAAGGTTATGAGCCAGAAAAGGGGCTTTTGAAATACTACCTGCATGAAGGGGAAAGCAATAACTGATGATTAACATGCTTGCTACAAGACCTGAATTAAACATTTTGAAGAAACAAAGAGGAACAGGTGCTTTAACATTTCTCTCTTTAGTTTCTATTGTTACAAATTAATGTAAATTTAGCAAGCAAAAATAATCATTTGGTGTAAGTGCCTTGTGTACCGTATATATTTATTTGATAACAAGGATGATATTACAATACTGAATCCAATAATCAGTTAATCAAATGACGACAACATAGTTTGATGAGGACGGAAAATATTATTGCCGCAACACAAGTTGTATGAAAGAGACACCAAGAAGCAATGATTCAAACGCATCACTTAAACGAATTTCCTCCAACTCTCTAAAAGTATTGAATGTTGAGGAAGTAATAACAACTAAAAATTTGCCCCCTATTTTATGTAAAATCTCAAGTGAACAAAAATCATTTCTACTTAGTATACAACCACCGTTTGCAACATCCACTGCTTGAAAAATATAATGATATCTAACTAATTGAAAGAAAGAAAAACGAATTGAATAATGAAGCCAAGTCCTTGTCTTCTTTCTTCTTTTCTTAGATAAAAAGACATCAATAAGAGTGCTTTTATGAATTTTATTAAATTTTCCTGTAATTTAGAAATTTCGTGAGCCTAGTGTATTTTTATGAAAAATTTAAAATAAATCATTTTTATTGTCCTTCTCATTAAGTGCTATTGAGATGACCTATAATGTCATATCAATATAGTAAGATCTACTTTATAAATAAAATAATAAATTTCATTAACACAATACCTACTTGATCGCTCATCAATTTTTTATTCAAGTTAATTTATTATCATTTTCTTAAATTTTATCTTCCACCAGCCCAAAAGTTATTTCATCCTAATAGCCATTATTTCCTCCATTTTTCTTAAAACTTTTTGGTGGAAGACTTATGATGGTGCAACAATCAATGGTTTGTAATTGAATGATTGTTGTGGCTGCGATGAGATGTAATGATGGTGTAAGTATGATTGTTGTGGATGCAATGAGGTGTAACGATGGTGTGAATATGATCAATGCAGTCTGCAATAATGAATGCGCACAATGATGGACATGTGAAGTGTGATGCAATTGGGTATGTATCGAGCTATTTTTCCACTATCTATTGTTAATGTTATCAAGTGATAAGTGTTAATTAGATTATATTTTTAGCATAATTTTGAGAGCATTTTACTTGTGTTATGATGTTTTTCTTGGAATTGGTACTCAATGGAACTTGTATTTTATTTACAAACATTGTTTTAGCTCCACACTGAAAAAGCAATGAATTTGAGTAAGTTAGATCTAATTTGGAGAAGCTTTGACATAATTTTAGTGGTACGTGTATCTAAAAAAGACCTAAGTGAACGGAGTATTACGAAACCACTTAGAAAATTATCGATATCGAGAATTAGTAACTAGGTTTCGAATTCCACTAAACCCTTAACAGATTGATCTTTTATCATGCAATTGTTTTGTTGATTAGTTATACCGTAGAGACTCCTATGCTTATAGCCGAATTTGAGTCTACTAACAAGTAATCCTAATGTCTCTAATTGAATTACTCAGGTTAATTCTTATTGGATTGCATTACCAATTTATGAATCCCTCTAGTTTGACCATAATCTGGAAGATTTATGTCATCCTATTTCTAGGTTGCAGTCAACTCTTTCTAATTATAGTAGATCTATTCCCACTATGATTTCTCAATCTCTATGTACGAAATTAGATTATGATATAATATTATTAGGTTATTAGAACATAAATAAAACACGTAATCATATCACAATATATTAAACAACCAATTGCATTAACAAAAGAATCAGATTATATCAAAGTATTAACATAAGATTCATCTAACCTAAATACTAACTTGACATTTAGTTATACATGATTGAATACGAAATCAAACATGCAAAAACTGAAATACGAATCAAAAACAATGGGTTAATAATTCTAAATCTCCCTAATTGTCTTCTATCGAATGTTCTTGTGATGTAGATGTTTGATCTTATATTTCGATAGATCTTTCGATGATTTATTTATATTTTTCTACTTTTCTGAACCAAAATCATCACTTGAGAACGAACTCCACGTCTGAAATCACCTCCAAGAGTTTGCTCTAGCTACCCCCTACCAACTACCTCCTCTTTCACCTCCCAAAATGTCTCTTTATAAAGAAATTTACGGTTATGGGGAGATGCACGGTCTCTTTCACGATTGTGCATCAGACTGTGCATAACAAAAAAATCTCTAAATATAGTGAAAGTGCACAGTTTGGGAGAAGTGCAAGCACACATGCATGACTATGCATCTCTTCTACGCGTTGACTATTTGTTTTATATCATGTTTTCGTCCAAATTCTTTTTCTTTAAGACTATTTGTTTTATGTCATGTTTTCGTCCAAATTCTTTTTCTTTAAGACTATTTGTTTTATGTCATGTTTTCGTCCAAATTCTTCTTCTTTAAGTCTATGAAAGCAATTATACTCTGTATATACACTTGGAGTAAATTAAGTACTTAATATACAATAAAAGTATAAAAAATCAAGCAAAATACATCAAACATGGGTGGTAACATATAGTCAAATATCCATCTATTAAACATCCTCTCACTTAAGTTTTTGCTTGTCCTCAAAAAATTAATAATTAAATTTATAAATTGACAACATCAATCCATCATCAATTGCAACATGTCCATTTATACTATACATCATCATATCTTATCGAATCAAATTAATATACAAGCAGAATCAAGTTATCCTAAAATTAATTTCGTAAGAAATATTAATAGTAATCACCTCAATAATCGCATTGAAATCCAAAACATATATCTTTACACCTTTACCAAGATTTCACTCAATACACTCAAGTGTTTAGGATGAAATGTATTAGAACTCTTAATCAATGCATAGTAGAATTCTAACCATAGGCTTGCAATAAAATCATATCTCCACCACTTATGTACAAACAGGAAACAATAATCAAAAGGTCTATGTGGAGGTTGTAATAGGGGTTTAGGTACTGTATGATTGGTATAATAAGAGGGGTTTAAGTGAAGGGAAGGTACTCAAAGAAATATTACAAGACTTGTTTACAAAACACATAGGCCCTTTCATCACAAATGTATTAGTATCATAAACTTTTTCTTTTTTTTCTTTTTTGTTTTTTATGGTTTCTTTTTACAAAATTTCAAATAGTACATAATTCAACAAATATTGGACCTTTTATAAATTACAAGTGTTAACAAGTAAATAATGTAAATAACCTTCAAGGTTCATAACAATAAAAAGATCTTCACAAAAAATTGTATAAAGTTTTATAATTTGGGTTTAAACAATGAAAAAGGCTATGGCTGAACTTAGCTATTCCTAAAGGTAAATTTTAGGGTATGGTAATTTCAAAGAAATAGGTTAAGCAAGTTGGTGAATCTAAGTTCCATTATCATGTTAATGCTTCTAATTTAACAAATATGGTCTCAATATGCATAATAAAAGCAAGTTATAAAATTATCCTATTATACATGATATCAAACATATGAAAGAATAATAAGATCTTTTAAAAATATTTGAAAATATGCTCTTCAAGCTCAAAAGCTCATGAAAAAGAATGGGTATATGTGTGCAAATAATATGCAATTTCATTCAACTTGAATGTTTCAATGATTAAGAGAAGTATGATATAGAAAACTAAATTTATTCTAACCATCATCCTTTTACACATTAATTCAAATCAATATTTAACAAGGAAATCTAGTATTCATGGACAGATTTCAACCAATTCAAGATATCAACTACAAAAATTTATAATCAAGATTATAATAAGCTTAAAGAAATCATGTTAAGATTCATTAAACTTATCCCCACACTTAAAGTTGTACATTATCCTCAATGTACACAATATGAACATGTGTAATGAGTGAGAGGGTTGAGTTGGTACTTTCCTGAATATAAGGATTTCTCTTATTCTGATCCATCTAATATGAAATATATAAAGATTTCTCTTATTCTGATCCATCTAATATGAAACCAACATCTTTGCAAAACATTAAAGAAAAGGTTAAAAAGAAACAAAAGAAATAACATAACAGAAATAAAATCCTATACTAACATGAAAGCAAAAACAAAATAATATAGAAATTGCAATAAAATTAAAACTAACTTATGGGTTGCCTCCCATGCAGCCCTTTTGTAACATTAGCGCGATGTGAAATACACATTTAGCATCTTCTTGGATCAATAATGAGCGGCTTGCTTCCACCTTTTTCTCCACAAAACAATTTCATAACATGTAAGCCAGCCACCTATTTTAAGATAATAACAATGACATAATTTATCAAATGAATAAATCTAATTTCAAGCAATAATGTCCTTTTTAATGACAAATTGTTAATAAAATGAGGGATAATGAAACTCCATGAATCATTGATTGGCTTGAACAACTTGTCTTTAAGGAATTGGGAATCCTCCGTATTTAAGGTCACTACCAATACCTCATCAGTAATTTTCTTACTTGGTTCCTCCACCAGTTCTTCCTCAACCTCCTCTACCCACTCTTCTTCTTCTTCCTAGATAGAGGTTTCTCGCTCATCTTCTTCAATTGTCTTCCTCCACTCCTCTAATTTCTCTTCTTGAATGAAGGTTTCTTTGTCTTCTTCTTCAGCAGGCTCTTCTTCACAACTAAGGGTGATTGCCTCTAGGTTGATAATATCAGTTTCCATAGAACTAGGCAAATTCCTTTGTATCTTGTCAGATAATATATCCACTAGTTTTAATTCACCATATTCTGTATACGAGCCTTCATTTTCAGAGGCGTCGTGGTTGAATCTTGAATAAACTTGATCATCATATTTTTCAGAATAGCAGTTACCTCCTCACCTTTTTGACATGTATCTTCTTCATTCATGAAATCAATTGTTGTCTCTTCTTCACTATGAAATAGTTAGAAGCTTAAATTATACTTATCATATGTAGGTGAAGAAATTCTTGCATCGAATTCTCATTGACTAGCTACTCTCTTGGCAAGGCATTCCATTAATTTATCTGTAACACTTCCTTTTTCTTCCGGAAGCTCTTTTTTAAATATCCCTCTATTTATAAAGCTAATCCTTGTCTTTTCTTCACTCTCAAATTTGTGTCAATCAACTTTCATTTCAGCAAGGATTTCCATTAATTTATCTTGCAGAATTGGCTCGTTAATTGGAGGTATTTGATGTTATAAGTATTCAATTGGAGCGTGATTATTCCATCCGCAAGCATAAGAGTTGCTCCACTCTGAATTGTAGTTGCTCTTGTATACTACACTATAAGGTTGATAGTACACGCTCGGTCGCTCCCATTTATGTGTTGGTGCTCGACATTCATGATTGTAATGATAACTCCTACCAATGTCATAACACGGCCTAAACGTGGTTACGTTTCTGAAAATATATGAGAATATCTCTCTTTCCAATATGGTGATGATATAGATCGCGACGACATATTCTGGCTCCCATAAAAGTACTATCCACTTCATCCTTTCATTGTGAGCTATGGTTATGACAATGAATCGTAATTCATACAATAAACCACAGCTCAAGATCAAATAGAGAAATTCAAAAGATAATTAAATTAATAAGCCACAAATAAAATAAGATACAATAAAATAAAATAAAATAAATACAAAAGGTAAAATTAAATTAAAATAAAATAAAAATAAAGATAAAACAAAATGAAATGAAAATGTCTAGAGTAACAACATTCAAGCTTTCCTAATATCAAAGTCTCCTGCAATAGCACCAAAAACTTTTTTTTGAAAAATTAAATTGAATTAAAATGAAAGAGGTTTAGTACAACCATTATCTTCTAAAAGGATATCATAACATACACAATACAACATCGTAAACTCAATACACATCACCGTGTACAAAACTTTCTCAAGTATTCTCAGATGGTCCTACAATGAGAAAGCAAAATTCCCTTTTAGGGCTTCACCAGACGTTTCCAAATTAGGGCTCTAAGTCTCCTTTGTCAATGTCTCTAGATGGATACGGAGGTAAGCTCTTTCTAGCATGATCTTAGTAACTACATCTTCTCTTTTCGTCTTCACTCATTTTACCTTTTTATGAATACTCAAAAGGTCTTCCTACATGTTAAGGCCCTAGTTACAAACTCGCTTCTCCTAACTACACATTTTCAACACCCACAAGGGATCTAACGTAAGGATCTCATTGATGAGGTACTCCATAAGGTAAGACTTCGATTTTGGACTTCTTCATAACTGATGTGGGTGTGGTATCTAGCTAAATTAGGGAGTAGAAATTTTATGCTCTTTATACTAGGTAATCTTGGATTTTGGTTAGAGTCTCCAAGAAGTGGCTAGGCTCCTGCTACATTTCTTCTCCAATTGGTTAATGACCAGTTGTTCTTTAATATTATTAGAGATGGTTTCCGAGAGCGTAAGTAACCCTCTTTCGTGTGTAAGTCAATTATGTAATAATTGCATGGGTAGGACGTAGATGTAGCTAGTATTGGCAAGTATGGATTGATCTTATAAAGACTATGAATACTAGTACTTACCCTTCCCTTATTATCTAGTCTAAGAATTGATTATATATTTTTAATGAAAAGAAACTAAAACTAAGGCAAGTAAGATGAAATAGGCAACGAAGTTGAATAGAGGAGTATGGAAGCACTTAGAAAATTATCTATATCGAGAATTAGTACCTAGGTTTAAATCCCCCCAAACCTTTAACAGATTGATCTCTTATCATGCAATTGCTCAGGTTAAATCTTATAGGATTACGTTATTGATTTATGAGTCCCTCTACTAGGTTTGACCCTGATCCGGAAGATTTATGTTCCTTCTAATTGTGGTAGATCTATTCATACTAGGATTTCTTAATCTCTACGTATGAAATTATATTATGATATAATATTCTCGGGTCATTCGAACATAAATAAAATGTGTAATCAGATTATAATATATCAAACAACCAATTACATTAATAAAATAATCAAATCATATCAAAGTATGAACATAAGGTTCATCTAACCTAAATACTAACTGGATGTTTAGTTACACATGATCAAATACTAAATCAAACATACATAAACAGAAATACAAATCGAAAATAATGGGTTCATAATTCTAAACCTACCTGATTGTCTTTTATCAAATGTTCTTGCGATGTAGAGGCTTAATCTTGTATTTTGATGGATCTTTCGATGGTTTCTTCGTGTTTTTCACTTTTATGGACCAAAATCATCCCTTGAGAACAATCTCTATGTCTAGAATCACCTCTAAGAGTTTGCTCTAACTACCCCCTACCAACCGCCTCCTCTTTCACCTCCCAAAATGTCTTTTTATAACAAAATTTATAGTTTTTGGGAGATGCACGATCTTTTGCATAACCGTGCATCAAACCGTGCGTAATAAAAAATCTCTAAATATCACCAAAGTGTGTGTCCTAAGAAAAATGCACGGGTAGGTGCATGATCATGCATCTCTTCTTCACATCGACTCTTCATTTTATGCCATATTTTCATCCAAATTCTTCTCCTTTAAGTTCATGAAGGCAATTATCCTCTATATACACACTTAGAACGAATTAAGTATCAAAAATATGATAAAAGTATAAAATATAAAGAAAAATACACCAGATATGTGGTAAAATATAGTTAAATATCCATCTATCAACGTTTCATCTTGTTTGGAGATGTTCCTTACTCTTTGACATCGATCTCATTGTGCCATGAACTCTTGAGCATCTTTAAATAGATTTGGCCAATAAAATTTGCATTTTAATACCTATGTTGTCGTCTTGTTTGCTTTTTAATGCCGTCTTGTTTGCTTTTTAATGCCTTACCTAGCTTGTTTCATGGCATTGTACCAATATGTCAAGCATTTCCTTATTAGGAAAACACCTCCTTATTAGCCCATCAGCACACTTTTTGTATAAGATCGAGTCATCCTATCAATAGTGGGTACAGACAGACAAGAATTATGTTTCTGTTGACATAATTTTGAAGGAAGCCTTATTAGGCCTCGAATTTTTTTTATTAAGCATGATTTGAATAAATTTTGTGGTCTTGCTAGATAAATTATTTTATTTGGAGTTTAATTATTATGTCAAAGATAGTAGGATTTATTGCATGGGCTAATGGAATTAAAATGCTAAGAAGATAAAAATGTTCAAGGGTATTTTTGGAAGTTCACTTAAGGTTAAAAGACATAAGGCTTATATTGGAGGACAAAAGGGACATTTTATGATTATTAAGAGTGTAGAATAAGAAAAATTGTGAGTCAGAAGGGAGAAAGAAGGAGAGTGTCATGGAAGGAGAGGAAAAGAAGAGAAAAGCTAGGGTTTTCAGAAACCTTGAAGAGTTTGAAGAATTTGAAGCTTCAACAAGTAAGTTATGCTTTAAATTTCATGGGTATGGTTAAATGAAACTCAAATGAAGTTGAATATAGGTAGAAAGTTGATGATGAATGATATAGGCAAATGTTCTTTTTTTGGCTTAATGATCAAAGATAGATCATGATGTATTTGTAAATAATATTGGGTTGAAATGAAGTTGAAAATGAAGTAGAAGGGGCTGTTTAGGTTTAAGATAGGTTATATGTGAAATGTGAGAAATAAAAAGATGAAAAATATAGCAAAACATGTTCTCAGAGTAGCTTTCTGGACAAGTTCGCCGCGGCGAACTCCTGGCTAATCCGCAACGAAGTCAACTTTGTTGCACAAACATATTTCGGTATTTTAGGCATAACTTTTTGTGAAGTTATCTAAATGGAATGATTTTTAATTTGGAGTAAACTAGAGACATAGGGATATAAATTGTATGATGAAATAGAGTTCTAATTCAATCTCTAAGAATTTCAATTTCTGGATAGAATTTGAATACAAAATTTTGTTTTAGTATAAGAACAACCCAAAAATGTTTAGGGTATAACTTTTAAAGTACTAAACCAAATTGAATGATTTTTGTGTCATTAGAAATTTAAGGAAATGGGGAACATTTTTCTAGAAGAAGGTATTATTAAATTTCGTCATTTAGTTGATCAAAATGATCATAAAAAATTGACCCGAAGATTTGGATTTATGGAAGGGTTTTGGTTCATGAAACTTAGAAAATGCATGGGTTTAAGTACTCTAAAATCATTTTAGTGAATGTATTTTCCTTAGGGTTGTCAAATTAGGATTCCTATTGAATTGGGATTTTGTTATTGTTTAAGGAAATCAAGGGAGGTGAGAGGATCAAGATGAGAGGCATCTTTGAGCAAGATTATAAGCAAGGAATTCAAGGTGGGTTGCATTTTTATAATTAAGTAATAAGCCCTTAATGGTTCTTCCAAACCAAGAAAGTTTAAATGTTTTCAATTGTGTTATAAATGTGCCATTAAGTCTTTTTGAATGCTTTGAGAATGTTCCACATGTTTGTTTATGAAATTGTGTTCTTGGTTTATGAAATGAATGTTGGAAATGATTTTGAAAGGATATTGATTTTTGAAATGATATTATGGTTATGAAATCAAGTTTCGGAAAAATGCCATTTGAGGCAATATATTTACAAGATGTCAAATGCATGATTATATGGGTTTGTGATGGTCCCCTAAGTTAAGTCAAGTGCACTTTGACAAAAGGTTTCTCCCGCCTGCCCGCTAGTAGTATGGAGCTCCTTTACGAACTTTCATAAGTTCACGGCTATGCAGGACCATTAAGTGAGATTGCGATACTACGTTCTATTCACAGCTACACAGGACCATTATGTGGAAATGTGTAGTACGATCTGTTTTAGGATCCACCCACACCATTTTGATGTGCTCTGTGTTGACAAATTTATTGAATGCATGAATTATATTGCTTACAAATTGCTTAATAAATGAGAATTTGGAAAATATGTGCTTTATGATTCAATGTGAATTTTGTTACAATGGAGATAAGTATTTCAATGGTTTTGGTTATTATTGATTATAAAATTTTTATCCATGATTTTAAGCTCACCCCCTCTCATTTCGTACCATTTTCAGGTGAGGAGCAAGAGATTGAGTAATCAAGAGTCAAAGCATCACTCCAATTAGACTTATTTTGCTTTTGAAGTTAGTTTTGTAAAATAAGCTTCAGTCGTATTTTGGGCATTTCTAGTTTATGTAAACTTGGTATTTTTGGATTATGATGTACTATGGCTTGAAATGTCCATTAAAGCTTTGGAAAACTTTTTTTTTGGATACTAATGAAATATGGTTGATGTTGCTTTTAGCTTTCAAACTTTTCGCATTACAATTGATTTGCAATGAGATTAAGAATTTGGAAATTTGCTTGTGGTTATGTTCAAGTTCATTTTGTCTTTGGATAGAATTTGTAACATTCCGTCCCCATATTAAGGGTTAGAACCTAGATTTCAATAATGGAGAGAATAGCAATGTGAGAGTTAGAAAATTTGCATTTCATACTCAGCAGAATGTTAGCATACATGCATGTGAATTTGAACCTTTGCATACATGAAAATAATTGTACATGCACTCATTGACATTTTGGGTATATTATATAATAATAGGATAGATTGAGGATTGTGGTTATAGTGAATGAGTATAATGAAATGGAGTAGAAAGACTAGAAATAAAATTTAAATGTTCGATTTAGTGAAGGAAAATCCGTTGGAGAAGTTTACTGAGAATTTCTAGTATGGAAGTTTGGATGGTGAAGTAGAAAGTTATGGTCCTTATGAGTGGAGATGTTCAGGAGTATAGATAATATCGTCTGTAAAGACGTATCATCTGTGATGACATCAGATTGTCTGTGATGACGTTATTTCATCTATAATGATGCATTGTCTGTAAGGACGTATTGTCTGTGATGACGTTACATCGTCTGTAATGACGTCATATCGTCTTAAGAGTTGCATCGTCTTAAGTTAGCTTTGCTTCATCTTAAGTTAACTCTACCTCGTCTTAAGAGTTGAATGGTCTTAAGTTGACTTTGCTTCATCTTATGTTGACTCCACTTCGTCTTAAGAGTTGCATCGTCTTAAGTTGACTTTGCTTCGTCTTAAGTTGACTTCGCTTTGTCTTAAAAGTTGCATCGTCTTAAGTTGACTTTACTTCGTCTTAAGTTGACTTTTGTTTCATCTGCCCTTTTCTCTTCGTTTGCTTTTCCATTCGTTTGCTTATTACTTTGTCTTCTTATTGCATTCGTCTGCTTGTTGCTTGTTTGGTTTTCCCTTTGTCTACTTTTTGCTTCGTCTTACGTGGAAAGAACCTTAATTGATTCTTTCAACCATAATTTTGTCATCCGACATCTAAATGTCCTGATTTTTAAAGAATTAGATTCATAACACATTTCTCCATCTCCCTCTATAGAAATAATAGTTTTGGGTTTTGACTTGAAAAAGATTGATCTAATGAAAGTAAGGGTATCGGTTGGAAGAGCATGAACTAGATATTTTACTGAACATGTTCCTGTATTTTGATGATATCCAGATCTATAGGATTCCAAATGAGATGATTTTGATTTAGA
>JAOQMP010000006.1:21195148-21207955 GCA_027563575.1 Erythroxylum pedicellare
TACTCAGGTCTCATCAGTGAGAATCAAGGTGCAGTAATTGGGGGGGGGGACGGGGAGGGGGGATGGGGGATAATGTGATCATTGCGTAAGAACTTCTCAAAGGCTACACCAGAAGAAATTGTCCAAAAAATTATGCTATAAAGATAGCCTTCAACAAGACATTTGACAATATACGGTGGGACTTATTCTTGTGGTTATTGGAAGTGCTTGGATTTCCTAACAAATTCAAAAGATGGATTAAGGCATGCATTACCACTACTTCATTGAGCGTGCTTGTCAATAGCGAATCTCCTAAGCTTTTCAAGGGAGGGAGAGGACTTAGACAAAGGGACCCACTATCCTCTTATCTTTTCATATTATGTATGGAAGCCTTCACTAGGTTATTTTCACGTAATATCTCTGTGGAGAGCAACTTCGAATACCATAGTAAATGCAAGAAATAGAAAATATTCATCCTATTTTTTGTAGATGATTTATTACTCTTTACTAAGGCCTATAGTAACTCTGTGAACTGGCTTATTTCTACTATCAATATCTTTTAGGATCCCTTGGGACTAGGGATCAGCAAGCACAAAAGCCATCTAGTTCTTTCTGCAAGTGTTTTCTAGGGGCAAGAGGACTCTAACAATTAAACGGAGTGGAAAGTTAATCAACCCTTCATCACTTAGCCTTTGTTTGCTAGAAGATTTTCCAAGAATGTCTCCCTCTTTTTGAGAAGATATAAAAAAGATTAGATAGTTGGACAAATAAAGTACTCTCTTATGATGGTAGATTACAACTGATCAAAACTATCGTCAACTCCATGCTTATCTATTAGTCCTCTCACATTTTTATTTCCTAATAGTTGATTAAAACCTTGGAAAGAGTCATGATAAGATCCTATGAGGAGCCAATATTGGGGAACATCTAAAAGCTAATATTAGTTGGAAGCATGTGTGCAAACCAATGGAGGAAGGAGAACTAGGAATTACTCTTATCAACATAGGCAATAAAGTGTTACTAGGGAAGAGAATACGCAGAATCTTGGTGGACAATCACTCCTTTTTGATAAAATGGATGCATAGCTAATTTTTAAAAGGAAGAAGCCTATGGAGTATGGTTTCTAAACTGAGCTACTCTTAGTATGGTTTCTAAACTAAGCTATTCTTACTTCCTAAATCAACTTCTTAATATGAGGGAGTCCTTTAAGCAAAATATAAGTTGTAAGGTGGGAAACGGGAAAATAACTTTATTGTGGTTTGTCAAATGGGGAGTGGATCCCTAATAAGGAACCAAGTTGCAATATGGACTATAACAAACATCCCTAAAGAAGTCGAGGTTTGTAGGTGGATTATAAAGGGTCAGTGGGATAACTTCTCGAGGGAAATAAAACATTTGCTCCCTCAATACCCCCCAAACTCCAACCAAGAAGATGAGTACAAATGGAACAATGGTGCTAGTGGAATGTTCAACAACAAAGCATGTAGGGACTGGATTAGACCTAGAGGTGTCAAAGATCAAATTGACCAAGCTAATATGGAATAGATGCCTCATGCCAAGAGCATCATTCCTGTTGTGGATGGCAATGAGAAATAACCTCTCTAACATGGACAGATTAAGTTTCATGAACCTGCCTAATGCTTTCCATCAATGTAAACAAGAACAAGAATTAAGTACACACTTATTCTTTGAATATGCATTTTTGTAAGGAGTTTGGAATCATGAAAAGAACCTTTGCCTATGGCAATGCTGCATTAACAAACTCCCAGAAACAATCTAGCATATGCAAAGAAGATAGACACATAATAAAAGGTGATAAACCAGCTTACCCAATTAGTACATGGATATGCATGCAATAATTATGGCTAGAAAGAAACAGAAGATGCTTCAATAGTAGTAAGAATTCGATGGAGATAGTGAGACACATGACTATTTGTAAGATAAGGGAGCAACTAAACATAAACAAAGCGGCCAAGCAATATAGTATCAAGCTATCTAGGAGTTTGGAAATATAGCACTACACAAGGGTGTAATCTAGCAATTAGCGCACCAAATGTTTAACCAAGATTTGTATTGAAGCAAATTAAAGACAGAAAAATAATGCACTTGCTACATCCGAAAAAAAGGTGGTTCTTGAAGATGTGGGAGAAACCCCGAGCTTAAGAGTGTTGAAATGTAAGCAGGTTTAGGAAAGGCAAGAGCTGGATGAACATGCAAAAGCATAACTTGAAAGAAAAGACATACTTAGAAAGTTAAAAACTTAGCAGGATGAACATGCAAAAGCATAACTTGAAAGAAAAGACACACTTAGAAAGTTAAAAACTTAGTACCTAAGGTGGGAGAGAGTAGCAAGGAGTCTGCTTCTGATTCCTCCAAGGTGACCGCCGTAGGGTTCTCCATCGTGCGATTGAAAGTAGTGTGATGTTGTGATTAGGAACTAAGGCATGAGGAAGCAGTTGTTACATGTAGCTTCTTAGTTGACACATGGATGAGGGGTCGAACATGCAAAACACCAAGAAGGCATTCAGATTCTATCCTACATTTAGTGAATCTCATTCATATCAACACCTAAACTATGGAGAAGGAAGTGAAAGATTTTGTGTCAAACATGCAAAATGTGTAAATCGAACAAATCGAACATTCATGCACCTGGTCTTAGTAAGGTGTCGAAGCATCATTCATAGGACCTGGGAGTAGCTTTCCTGGAGCTTCTTCCTTGGAGCAAGTCAAGAGCTATGCATACCCTGAAACCAAGTTGTGGATGGGAGAAGCATGAACTGATGCTAGAACAACTTGAAAGCCAAAGGATGGACACTTGTTCTAGGAAGCATGCATTTGTGGGGGACTAGATGTGTAAGCAACTAACTTAGGGTTGGTGATATGCCTTTTCAATTCAAGGAAACAAAGTTATTGTGGTTTTTGGCAAAGCGTATCTTAAGCTATCAACTTATAGTGGTGAAAGCTCACACATTTATTTAGAACCTTTATTTATTTTTGAAAGCTCACACATTTAATTCACTACATTGCTCAATATATAAAGCTAAAACATAAAAATAGAATGAGATAATTGGATTCCTAAAAACAAGCCATAAAACAAAACTCCTAAAGACTTGGTCCATTGACCAATTATTAAACAGTAATTTAAGGCACATTTTCGACACCTCTCCTTGTGTTAGTAATTGCAGAGGCCTAATTTGTTTCATCAGACTTCAAATCTAGCTTGAAGAAGAGTCTTGGTTAACATGTGCAATTTGATCCTCAGTCTTGCAATAAACCAACTTAATTTCACTTCCCTTTTATTCTTTTCTCAAGTGATATGGTTTGATCTTAAATGCTTTTTCCTCCTAAAAAAAATGAGGATCATATGCTTGATTATCTATATGAATCTCTATTGACTAATTTGCTTCATGTATAAATCTGAAAGGATTTCTTTATCCAAATTGTTGCAATGTACTTTGCCTCTGTTGTACTTTGAGCTATCATATGTTGCTTCTTTGAGCTCCATGGAAAAATTCTTGATCCAAAATTGAAAAAGGAAAATCGTTGTGCTTCTCATGTCATCAATCGAACCTGCCTAATCACTATTTGTTTGGTCTTGTGATTGTGAGATACATCAATCAACCAATCAAGGTCTTGTATTGGATTTCATCTACTTTTTCATCTCCATCCTCTTTGCTAAATTTCTCTTTTTCATTCATTGGTGTGATGGTGCTTTTGCAATCTTCCATGTGAAATGTCTTAAGTATTTCTTTTGCATACTTCTTTTGGCATATGAAGACTCCATCATGGTCTTGCTTTAGCTCCATGCCTATAAAGTAGGACATCCAACCAATGTCTATGATCTTAAATGCTTCGAGCATTTTAGCTTTAAACTCTTCCACTAATATCTTATTGCTTCCTATTATAGGAGATCACCAACATAAACAAAAACTAGACTTTTATCAAATCCAAGACTTTGAAGATATTCATCAATCCTGTTGTATCAGGCCCTAAGAGCTTGTTTAAGACTGTATGAGCCTTTCTTCAACATATAGACTTTCATCCTCTGTTCTTTGACTTGAAATCCCTTAGGCTGCTCTACATAGATCTCTTGTTGAAGATAAACTTTTAAAAAAGCATATTTTACATCCAATTGGTAAATCTTTCATCACAAAAAGTAACATCTTGATTGTATCCAAGCACGCTACTGGAGCGAAGTTTACGAAAAATCCACTCCAAACACTTGATTATACCCCTTCACAACTAGTTTGACTTTGTATTTGTTTACAGAACCATTTGCATTAAGTTTGGTTTTGTAAACCCATTTGAGTTTAATGACTTTTTTGTGTTGGGGTCTATTAACCAACTCCCAAGTGCCATTCTTTTGCTTCAATCCACTTGTTGTCTTCCTCTACTTCTTTGACCTCTATAGCCTCAAAGACAGCAACATTGATCCTTTCATAAGCTTCGGATGAGCATTTATGCCTCTAACTTTGACATCATCTATGTTTTTCGTCAAGGCATTATGGACAGACAATTGCTTCTTCATTGACTCGTAGCTCCATTGTTTATCATCCATGATCTTGACATCTCTACTTACAATAACTTTTTATTTTTGTGGTTTGAAAATTCTATAAGACTTGGAAGAGCTACTATATCCAATGAAAACTCCTAATTTTGCCTTCTTATCAAGTCAGGTCCACCAATATGCTTACCGCTCAACTAGTGTTCTAGTAGCTAATGAATTTGGTACTTTAACCAGTTGTTTACATCTAGTTATTATTATAGCTAGTTCTTGGCTCTAACAGCTACTAAGGGTTCCAAAACACGTTGAATATGTGTTTTCTCATTGGTTTTAGAATCAAAAAGAATTTGGGTGTATTTTACATATATTATTGTGAGTAAGCCTCTTTGGAGTTTTCAAGTGAATAAGTGAGATTTTTTTTTTGTAATTCTTTGTTGCGGTGTTGAATATTGTACTTAAAAGTGTTTTAAGTGGGATTGAGGTTCCTCTTCACCTTGGAAGAAGATTGTAAGAAGAGTTCTTCTTTATTGAGAAAGATTCTACAAAGGTTCTTTTTTTCCTTAAAAAATAATTATAGTGGAACTCCAATAAGAGTCTTGGAAGTGGACATAAGCAAGGGTTATTTGTTGAATCACTATAAATCGATTTACATTCTCTCTTCCTTATCCTCTTTAAGTTATTGTTAAATTATTTAATTGATTTACATCAACAATTTTCTAATCCTTATATACATTGATTGTTATTAATTGAGAATGTTGGTTAACATTTTTTTTTATTTATTAAACACCCAATTCACCCCCTTATTGGGTGAAAAAAATTGTTGAATTCATTAAACATCCAATTTACCCCGCTCTTGGGTGTTATTAAGGACTAATAAGTGATAACAAAGTGGGTCTTTTAGACCCACATTTTAACAAAGTCCTATAGCATTGGATCATAATGACATATTCAGAAGCATCATCATCATCTTCCAGCTAACAGAGACAAAGCATCACAGACTATCTTTCTTTGATGGCAATGATTACCTTTATCGGAAAACTAGGATGGGATTCTTCTTAATAGTCAAAAGCGTAGACCTTTAAGATAGTGTCAAGTGATAAATTAATGGAAGAATGGGAATCTCAAAATAAGATATTAGCTTCCTTAAATAGTAGGGCCATACATATCCTTTTTTGTGCATTAGGAAGAAATGAATTCAATAAGATCTTTATGTGTGAAATGACTCACAAAATTCAGCACGTTTCATAAGTAATACATAAGGGAACCAATCATGTATAGGAGAGCAAAGTACGCATACTAAAACATCAATATGAATTATTTCAAATGAAGTATGATGAAAGCATGTCAAACATGTATACTAGATTTATTGACACTGGTAATGATCTCAAAGGTCTTAGAAAGACCTATACTAATGTTAAAAGGATGAAAAAGTTACTTAGGACAATTCCAAAGAAGTGGGAAGCTAAGGTGATGGCTATACAAGAAGCCAAGGATCTAATAGCACTATCATTGAAGGAACTTATTGGATCTCTCATGTACAAAGTAAGGCTCCAAGAGACAAGAAAAAATGATGCACCCAAAGAAATAGAATTTATAGTTTAATGCCTCAAAAGAAGAATCAAGCAAAGAGGAAGAGACATCAACTATTGAAAGCGCAGAAGAAGACGTTAGCGTACTCACTAGAAAATTCATGAAATTCTTAACGAAGAAATTCTCACAAAAAGAAAGGATTTAAAGGAACGTACAAGAGATTTAAAACATAGGTTCTCTGGCAATATTTGCTTTGATTATAGAAAAATCTGCCATATAAAGCAACAATGCCCTTGACTCAATGATAATGAGAAGCATGAGAGAAACTATAAAATAGATAAAGAAGGACAAGAAAACACTCAAATCATTAACTTAGGATGACGTAAGTGAATTTGAAAGTAAGCATTCAGAAGAGGATATAGCCTCTTTTTACTTGTGGCACATAAGTAAAACAAGAACAAATTTAGTTTTTAACTAGAATAGGTTTCAAATGATGTTTTTGCTTGCATAGCTCTTGTTGGCATCTTGTTTAGTAAGAAAACCACAGTGTTTGTGTAACTCCTTTCCATGTAGCATACATCTTGTCATTTCCATAATACTTCAATTTTTTCTCACTTATGCCATTTTGTTGTAGAGTATAACACATCTTGAGTTGGTGCTCAAAATTTGCTTCTTTATAGAACTTGTCAATTCTTTCCCACTATCTTATTTTATTGTGTGCAACCTGCAACTATTTTGATTCTTCACCCATACTTTATGTTTGCAAAATACATTAGCAACCTTAGATTTTAATTTGAGAAAATAAATTTAGCAAAATCTGGTATGATCATCAATAAATGCAATATAGTATTTATTACCATTTAAAGTTGATTTTTTTGGTCTTCCAACATCTGTGTGTGTAAGCTGCAACTTATGTGTTGCTCTCCAAACTGTTTGGGAGAAAGGTCTTCTAACTTGCTTTCCACATTGACAAACCACACAGTCAACTTGCTTGTCTTCTGACAATGACATACCCTTCACCAATTTGTGTTTTTGCACGTATAGAAGTCTAGCATGATGGTAGTGTCCAAGTCTTTTGTTCCATAATTCTGCATTGCTTACAGTAGTTGAAAGTGCCATTTACTCCTCCGTTAAATTTAGAGCAAATCTTTTTTTATCTCATTTTCCCTTTAAATAAATATTTACCTTTCTTGTCTTTGATCAATCACCATTTTTCTTTAAATATGTCTTTAAAACCTTTTTCAATCAATTATCCAACACTAAGCAAATTTGGTCTATGTCAAGCACATATAAAACACCAATAATGTGCTTCAAACTTGTTAAACTTTGTTTAGCCACTGTTCCTTCACCTTTGACTGATAAAGTCACCATTTCAAACTTTTACATTGGTGATGATAGTTGCTTTAAAAAGCTTTTGGTCATTGGTTATGTTGTCTGTGTAGCACTGTCTATCGGCCATGAATTGCTGGAGTTGTTAGTAGCAAAGCATGTTGCCACAAAAAGTTGCTCCTTTTGATGTTGCCTAATAGAAGCTTTTACCTTTTCATGTTGTTGAGACTTGTAAATCTGCTCCATATGCCCAATATTACCACATTTCCTGCACTTGACATCAAGCTCCCACCAACACTTCTTTGGTAGGTGTTAAAGATTATCCTTAATTCTAGGGATTATGATTCTATTGCATGATTCTAGAAATAATCCTAATTATGTATAGCTTGATTACAGGGATTGTATTCTATATTAGGCAACAACTTTCTGTATATAAAGTCCTACTTTGTACATACTCATATTATAAAATTACTTCTTCTTTCAGGTTTACATGGTATCAGAGCTGTAGATTCGGAGTCATTGGAGTATTGCATGACTTAACTCCTAATTTTCAAATTTTTGGTTAGTAAATCTAGAACGTACTTTCTTCGGGTCAGAAAAATACCTTTCTTGCTCCTCGTCACCTTTACTCTCAGAAAATATTTCAAGGGCCATAAGTCCTTGGTCTAAAACTGGCTCTGAAGAAAAGACTTTAAAGATGAGATGCCCACATGATCACTTCCAGCAATAACAATATCATCCACATAGACAGCAAGAAGAATAATTCCAGATGTAGAGTGTCTATAAAAAACAGAGTGATCCAATTTACTCTTATTCATTCCAAATGCTTCAATGGCCTGGCTAAATTTTCCAAAACCAAGCATGGGGGCTCTGTTTTAAACCATATAGAGATTTTCGAAGATGACAAACTTTACCAGACTCCCCCGAGCAACAAAACCAAGTGGTTGCTCTATGTATACTTCCTCGTAGAGGTCACCATGGAGATGCAACGGCCAATCATAAGTCATTGCCAGAGAGGTGAATAGGCAAATGGATGTCAATTTGGCTACAGTTGAGAATATATCAGAATAATCAACACCTTAAGTTTGAGCATAGCCTTTTGCAACAAGCTGAGCTTTGAGCTGGTCTACTGAGCCATTAGAATTAACTTTGACTGTGAATACCTATTTACAATCAGTGGCCTTCTTACCAATAGTTAATGGTACCAATTCCCAAGTACCATTGGCATCTAAAGCATTCATCTCTTCTATCATAGCATCATGCCAACCAAGGTGAGATAAGGCTTGATGGGCAGTCTTTGGGATAGTGAAAGAATCATGGGAAGCAATAAAAGAACACGAGGAAGAAGATAAATGATCATAAGAAACAAATGATGAAATAGGGTGCGTGCACTGATGTTTACCATTAGTTGGAAACTTGTTTGAAGATCTCAAGAAGTACAGAAGATTGGTTGGAAAAATAAATTATTTAATATTGACTCGTCATGATATTGAATATCCAGTCAATATTGTAAGTGAATTTATGTCGTCTCCAACTATTCATCACTAGGCTAACCTAAAGGGAGCTCCTGGTCTAAGGATACTATACAACAATCATGGGCACACTCGTATCAAGTGTTTTTCATATGCTAATTGGGCCAGTTCCAAAGTTGACTGAAAGTCCACGATTGGATATTGCGTGTTTATTGGAGGGAATTTAGTCTCATGGAAAAGCAAGAAGCAAAATGTTGTGTCCAGATCAAGTGTAGAATCTGAATATCGAGCAATGGCACAAGCCACGAGTGAGATCATATGGCTATACCAACTTCTTTCTAAAATTGGCCTTAAACTCTCAAAACTGGCCACACTTTGGTGTGATAATCAATCTACTCTACATATTGCATCTAATCCTGTGTTTCATGAACGAACTAAACACATAGAGGTTAATTGCCACTTTGTTCGAGAAAAGATCCAACAAAACTTAATCTCTACAGGATATATCAAGACCGGAGAACAACCTGGAGATATTTTTACAAAAGCTTTGAATGGAGTTCGGTAAACTATATTTGTAACAAGTTGCGCATGATTAATATCTATGCTCCAACTTGAGGGGGATTGTTATAGATTACATCCTTAATTCTAGTGATTCTATTGCATGATTCTAGGAATAATCCTAATTATAGCTTGATTATAGGGATTGTATTCTATATTAGGCTAACACTTTCTGTATATAAAGTCTTACTCTGTACATACTCAACATATAATAAAATTACTTCTTTCAAGTTTACAGTAGGTAAACTGTCTTTTTGTAGCATGGGCAAGGCGGATATATCTCATTTTTGTTGTCATTGCTGATCTTGTTATTCTTCTTCTTATCCATGCTTTTCTTGTCTTTGCCTCCTCTTGAATTTGCTGACTTTTCCTAAAAAGCACCCTTCAGATATTCTTCTTTTCTCATCATTCTCCTTTGCTCCTCGCCCTATAATGTATTCACTAATTCTGCCCAGGATATGCTTGATAGATCCTTAGAGTTTTCTAGTGAAGAAATTTTAGACTCTTACTTTTCAAGCAAAATGACAAGAATTTTTTGCACTATTCATTCATCGGAAAAGTCCTTACCCAACAACCTCACTTTCTTTACTATGGCCAGGAACTTGTCAGAGTAGTCTAATGGTTTGTCTCCTCCATTTTCAGTATTTCAAATTCCCTGATCAAGTTGAGCACTGGCATATTTTTTGACCTTTCATTGTCTTGATTTTCCTTTTTGAGGTAGTCTCAAATAACACCTTCACTTACTCCAAAATCATGATTCTTGTAAATATTGTGCTCGAGACAATAGAGAATAGACATGCTTTAGCTTTGAACTTCGTAGTCTTCTTCTCTTTGTGAGTCTTCAGTTGTGTCTTCATTAGATTTGCTAGCAACGGCTGGATGTCATGGTCTTTCTCTATGGCTTCCCAAATATCTAATGCATCAAGATAGACTGTCTAACAGCCCAGGATCAATAGTTATTTCCGTCAAAAATTAGTGGAGCAATTTCAGTTTCCATTTTTGAAGGGTTATGTGTTTCTAAGTTGGATTTTTGTGTTTCTGGGTTTGGTTTTTGGATTCGCTCAAAGTGAGTGCTCTGATACCAAATTGCTATTTTGAATACAAGAAGGCAAGAGCTAACTTTTATTTATTTTTGAAAGCTCACACATTTAATTCACTTATTGCTTAATATATAGAGCTGAAACATAACAGTGAAAGGAGACAATTTGCTGATATCTAGCCACATCTTAATTGATTCCTAAATACAAGCCATAAAACAAAAGTTCCTAAAGAATTGGTCCATTGACCAATTATGCAGCAGCAATTTAAGTTACATTTCCAACATGAACGATCCAATTCAAAGTACTCCAAGCAGTGTCATCTATGGTCTAATTCTAACAGATTGATGAGTGTTTGTTGTAGTGAGTTAAAGAACTGAGAATCTTGTACTTAAAAGTCCTCCAAGTTTTGATTTGAAACTTAATGTCAAGTTAAACACGTGGCAGTAGCTATGAAACTTTGACGTTGCACCTTACCTGCAGTATTGATAATTTTTTGCAGGTTGTCCATACTCATGCATTGAAAGAGCACCTCATGCCTTCAAGTATGCGTCTTCAACCGATACTGCAAGAGCAAAATCTCAAGGTTTGTTTATTGTCCTCCGAAAACTCGTGAAAATAGATTGCCTATTGAAAAGTTTGAGGCCTAAAAATCTAATTGTTGCCTAAAAATCTAACAGTATGTATGTTCTCTACTAAATCTGACCAATTGCCCATCCTACCTCCTCTATGTTCTTGACAGCCCAACTTTGTCCCAGTAGAGCTTGTGTCTAAGGATGGCAAGGAACTAACATAGAAAATGTTTAGTTTCCTCTAGGAAGGACATTTATCCTGCTCTCATCTTGACATCACTGTGTTAAGTCAGGAATGCATGAGGATTATCAAGTGCAAGTTGCAGTTGGTCAGTGCCCGAGAAACTGTATTCATTATGTTACACCTTCCCAGAGAATAATTTTGGAGGAGCTGCTTGAAAGGTGAGTTCTTTTCATCTCCTAGAGAACTTTTTTTGAGAATTAATGTTGTCAGTAACTGAACTGGTTCCTATAAAACCAGATTACAATTCATTGGACAACTCTTGCTCTTCTGTTCTCTGTGTATCCCTATTCTTTCTCCAGTCCAACCATCCCTAATGCTTCTTTGAGTTGATGTATTAATCATTAGTTATCTTATACTGCTTCAATTATTTGATATGCAATAAACTCAAGAGCACTGACTGACTAGTTTCAAAGTTTTGAATGAAATTCTTAATTGCATTGTTGAAAAACCAAACAGATTCTTGGAGCTACTGCATGGCTAATCCAAAGGTCCATTTCTATGTAACATATATTCATTTCTGCTTTCATTGCCCAGCGTCTTGATGGCAACTTATGACACTTCAGCAGAGGCAAATTTGCTATATTCACTTATAACTAAAGCAAGATTCGAGAACAATCGATTTCAGAAGCCAAAGAAGCAACCAAAGACTTCATCTAAACATGTAGACTGGTTCTGACTGTGGACCGCCATGTATATTCATCCGAAGTCAGTCACCAGACTCAACATGTAGATTTGCAGAGAGTAGCCTTTTTGTTAAGAAGTGTGAATCAAGCAAATATGCCAGCGGGTTTTGAGGATTATTGATGGAAAGATTCAAATGTATATTGTTCTGCTCGACTGAACCTAAAGGCACATACACTGCACAGATCCATGGATGCTGTGGTTCTCTGGATAGGGGAGGTCGAGCATGTTGATCCTGGACGCACCATTTCATCTGTGTATCTCTTCTATTGACGAATGTATGTTGTAAATCGTCTGTATAGATTGCTTGGTAATGATGGGTGGCTTTTATACGAGCTAATCGGTTCAAAATAGGAGTCTATAGGAAGCATTCCTGCATTTTTTTTTTTTTTGGTTCCCAGACACAGTCCAACCATGATTTCATCAATAATACAATTCACCACTTCTAACTAGTGTATGGGCTTTGCGTTGAAGAAGATTAGAACCTGTATTTCAGAAAGTTACCGAACTATTAATGGTAATACATGAGACCAAGGTAATGTGTCTTGTTTTTCCAAATTTAGGGTTAGTTTTGTTGCCGAGAAAATCTTGAGCGCCGCCTGTATGTTTCAAAAATTTATATTTATAATCATGAGAAACATCGACATCGAGTTCCGTGTGCAAGAACAAATGCATAGTATAATTACAACAATTTATGTAGAGCTCCTTCGAGTTGATAACAACCCTATTATCTTAAGCTTTACCATTCGTAATAGTCGTGTAATATACTAATATCATATATCCACGTGGCACGGAATTTAACTTACTATATTGATTTTATCAATAAATTTATTATTTATCATATTTTATTTATTTATAAAATACAGATTATAAATAAAAATAAGAATTTTATTATTTTATT
>JAOQMP010000006.1:21231158-21261875 GCA_027563575.1 Erythroxylum pedicellare
TAAAGAAGGTATAAGAAAAATAAAATTATAACTGTAGAAGATCAAGCACGTCATAGAAGATTAAGCAAGTATAAGAAAATATAAAAACATAACCAAAGGACATGCTGTCTATGCTGGCCAACAATGTAGAAGCAGCTGAGAAATGGGTTTCCCAAAATGTCTCCACTCATATCTCTTCCAATGGTATAGACATTAGGTAACTATGTTTACTAGCTCTTTCTATCGACCTCTTTAGTTTCTAGTTTATTGTTTGAGTTTTTCACTACTAATTAATACATGCGACATAGTTAACCAAAGGGGTTGACTATGTTGCATCAAAGCCCTCAACTTTGAATTCAAATATTACTTCAAGAGGATGTTTAACTTCAAGAAAGACAAGGATGGGTACTGGAAATGGGTTGCCGGGAACTTAGCATCAGGTGGATATGGGGGTGTTTCATCCATTCTTTTTTGTCTATTCATTGGATTGGTCAAAAGACGTCTGCTACAACTAAGTTCATCCCTTCTTTTTTGACTGCTAAACACATTTCTCAAAGCACTTCTCTCTGTGTATCTCTCTTCTCTTCTTTCTCTCCTTTTGCGCACCTCTCTTCTTTCCTCTCTCTTCTGGTTCCTTCTAATTTATGTTAATATAACTATTTGCACTCTAATTCACTGTCATCAAAACATACATAACAAAAAGGTTCCTTAAAAAAGTCTTTGTTAAACCCATCAGCAAGTGCAGTTTCTAATGGATACATATTAAGTGCACAGAGCATGTGCTCTAAGGCTATAAAACCGAATACCATTGCACGGAAGTTAAGCTTCTAAAGCCAAAGTAGAAACCACCACTCCTTCCTCACTCTTTTTGCTTCAAAACTTGGTCTCATTTAAGCAAAACTTTCAATAGCTACCAAAAATTGAAACGGGTGCTTATCTACACTTCCTAAAAAGTCACATCAATTTATGAAAATCCTTCACTAGCTTATGCAAGTGTCTATTAATTCTCAACTTACCAATTCATCGAAAGATGATTATGAACTTACCAGGCGTGGGAGCTACGAAAGGTCTGGGAAAACAAGATACTGCATTGAACGAAGAAAACAGTGGTCCTACTGTCCTAGCCAAAATGTAAACATGCAGAGCAAAACATGAAAACGTGAAACATGCAGAGCAAAACATGGTATCAGACCAAGCCAAAACGACGCAGCAGAAGGACGGTCAGAATGAATAAAACACACAGCAGAAAAAAGTACGCTGTAGAGGAAAAAATGCAACAGAATAAAACACGCAACAGTAGTGTCGATTGGATTCGTGACTGGAAGACATAATCCAAAATAAATGCAGAAGAATAAAACACGCACCTGTGATGGGTTTGCAATGCAGAGGATTCCTTTGAGAAGATAACTATGTTCCTTGAGAAGATAAGTATGTCTTTCGAGAAGTCGGTAGGTTTGCAAAAACAACGTGAAGGGTCAGAAAGCATAAGATGAAAGTTAAAGGAAGAGAAAACCAAAGACAAAATGTTATAAACGTAAATGATGCAAAATAAAATCTACCCGAAAAGGCTAAAATGAGGAGTTTTTTTGAAAAGCTCTAAATTTGAATTTTTTAAAAAGCTATATTTTAATTTCTAAAAAATTTATTTTCATTTAAAAAATACTTTTAAATTTTACGACTAAGCATTTATTTTGTTAAAATAATTTTTGCGATAAAGTTTTTTTTTTAAAAGTTTAACCAAACTGGCGTGTCGTAAAGAATAAAGTAAGTAAATATGTGGTTGAATTAAGACGTGGGCATTTGTGATGCGTAGCAAATCCAGTGCAGTCCCGTCTTCATTTCCAATATTATTCCAACAAATATACAATGGGATGCTGTGGCGACAAAGGCGAAGAAGACGATCCGCTTCCAATACTTATGCCGCACCTTGACCTCAATAATAATGATAATATTGATACTGATGCAACATCTACAACAACGATCTGTCACATGAATTCCCGCGTGTCGGTCCTCACGTGTCGCGATATTCTCCGCCTCATCTTCGTGAATCTGCCAGTGTCTGATTTGGCGCGAGCAAGCTGCGTGAGCAGGGCGTGGAAAGCCGTTGCATCCGACTCCGAGCTTGTGCGAGCCGCTTTCACGGCTCCCTGGAAGCTCAAGGCGGTCGTAGGGAAGCCTGTTTCTGCGAGTTTCTGGAGAGATAACGGAATTTCCAAGTTTGCTGTCTCTCACAACATTCTTAGAACTGACACGGTTGCCAGTCTCGCCGTTAAGTATTCGGTTCAGGTATTAGAAACCAAAAACAAAACGATGAAAGTTATTATTTTGGTGGATTATTGGAGATTTGCCATCCATTTAATATTTCGTTGGAAAATTAGAAGGGGTTTGTAAGATAATTGGGTTAGATGGCTGATTGAAAGACGAAATGTTTCTTTTGTTGTTGTTTTGGAAAGTAAAGATGGGAATTGGAAATTTTGCTGTTCTTTTAATGGAAAGTTCTCATGCGAGGCTTCAAAGATTTAATTCTGTAAGGTGGTTTTGACTGTGTTGTTAGTGATAATATTGTCATGAATGAGATTTTGAAAACTTAGGAGATGAAGACGTTCTCTCTTTCTACTAAATTGAGACTAATTTGAACAGAGTGAAACTAGGATGCACTTTGATGTGATGCTTATCAACAATACAAACTAGCATTTCCTTTGCTAGCAACAAAGACATAACAAGATTTCATGAAGTAAGCAGAAAGCACCTGGACTTGACCACTGATTAAGTAGGGAAATGATCTTATTAGATTAATAGTTGAATGGCTTTCAGCCAAATGGTGAGCAAGGGTTAGGGTTGATATGTTTTCTGCCAGGTTCCAGCCCATATAACTTTTAGATTTGCCGATTAATCTTATTAAATTACTGAAAAGAAAATGAATGAAAACAAAGAAAAAAATCATCACCTGAGACACAAAATTCCAAAACCTATTTGTAATATATTCCTTTATAAGTGCTTTGCGTTCAGCTGTAATCTTGTTGATTTTTTCTTTTGTCTATTTGTGGTAAGAGTTTTTCTAATATTAATTTTTAAAGTCTACTTGTAAAAATTACAATAGAACAAAAGCTGCTCTTAGAAGAGGTGTTTTTGGATAGTATTGTTAGAAGAGGAAAGTTATAGTATGATCTTATATACTTCTCTTCATCTATCCGGTATTGCAATTTGCTTATGGTTTGCAGGTCTTACAAAACAAACTTTCCTTTTGTTTATGTTGCTAGATCTACGGAAAGCTTTCAGATGTTGATTCATATAAGCTTTAAACTTATGATAATGTAACTAAAATTTGATTCTTGCTTCTGTAGGTTATGGACATAAAACGGTTGAATAACATGATGAGTGACCATGGAATATACTCAAGAGAAAGGTTATTGATCCCTATTAACAATCCAGCTGCTCTCATAAATGGAACATGCTACATAGAATTTGATACCTATGCGAAAAGGGAAGTGGCAGTGCTTTATCTAGAAGGTGAGCCTGATAGACAACTTAACTGTTTGTCAAGTAAAGTGTCCTCTGGCCAAGGAAAGAGAAGGATTATTGAATCTTTAAGGAGAAGTATGCAAGTTGATGATGGAACCGCTCAATACTACTTGTCTATTTCAAATGGTGACCCAAGGGCTGCGCTCACTGAATTCTCCGAAGACCTCAGGTGGGAGAGGCAGGCAGGAGTGTCCTAAATATGAATGTTATTAGTGGTTAATAATTAATCTCCCATGTCGGTTTCCATTCAGAGAAAGCAGGAGACCTCAGGTGGGAGAGGCAGGAGTGTCTTAAATATGAATGTTCTTAGTGGTTAATAATGTGATTTTGGTTTTGGATATCCTGATCATCCTACCGAACATGCTCTTGCAAATCTGGTGCAGAGAAAGCAAGAGACCTCAGGTGGGAGAGGCAGGCAGGAGTGTCTTAAGTATGAATGCTCTTAGTGGTTAATAATGTGATTTTGGTTTTGGATATCCTGATCATCCTACCGAACATGCTCTTCCAAATCTAGTGCGGAGAAAGCAAGATGTAGATATTAACCTTGCGATTGGAATTTGGAAATCTGTCAACCCCGTAGCAGAAGAAGTCTATCACTTGTCATGGTAAACCAAAGTACATAATTTTGTTTCCATTTGCTTGGGAATACAAGAGCTGTTTCTTTTCCTGCGAAATTCCCGGAAGAGTAATCTAAATTTGAGTGGAATTGTGATTTACTGTTTGAGTTTCGATGATTTTTCACCCACGAGACTTGAAAATGTTTGCGGTGATGGTTAAGTTAATTAGGAACAGGTGATGAAACAGATAATTGTTTGAATCTGATGACCGAATTGGATTGCAGCCTCCTCAAGGTTAATTTTTTTTTTTGGGTTACAAATAAGAGAAAACTAAAATTATCACAAATAAGAGAAAACTAAAATTATCTCATAAAAGAAATACTATAGGCATCAGTCGGTATAATCAAAGAGAGGGCATTCGGAATATGATCCTAAACCTGAAAAGTGGAAGAACAGTCATGACTTAGTTTAGTCAGACAATCTGCTACAAAATTACCTTCACGAAGTACATGCCTAATAGAACAAATCAAATTCCTAGAAAGTAGAGCCTGAATATCCACAACCAAAATAGCTAAGGGATGTGAAGAGATAACACTATAAGTTACCATTCTCACTATATCCATGCTATCGGATTCTACCACGACTTGTCGAAAACTATGATCTCATGTAAAAATTAAACCATCTTGAATAGACTATAACTCTCTCACCAAGATAGTTGAAACACCAATTCGAAACGAATACTCACCTAGCCAACGATCAAATAAATAACACAATAACCCTCTACCACTAGTTAGCTCAAGATTAATAATAGAATTGTTGTTATAATTCAACTTCACTCAACCAGTAGGCGACACAGTTCAACCAATCCAATGCCTCACACTTTGAAACTTTGATTTTGAAATAGAAGTCAAGGACACATCTATTGCAACTTTAAAGACACAACCATTCAACTTTGCTAAAGAAAGAAACTCCTTTTGAAAGACCCATAAGTTTCTAGACTTTCATAACCACCAAATACCTGCCAAAAACTAATATGCCCAGTCAAAACTAATAGAACCTACAGCACGAGCACTTAGATTGAAAGCTAGCCAATAAATCAAATCCGCCGCAATAAAAAAATCATAATTTGTGGCATTACTCAATGTTTGAAAAAGCTAAAGTACATTTAACCCAGTATGTTTTATTCTTTTGTACATTATGTCCCATTTATTTTAAAAATGAACTTATTACTCCCATTCTAAGACTTTATATTACGATGATATCATCACAATTATTCATATTGCATTTTTTGGATAAAAATACCCTTTTAATTTTTGGTTGAATAAAATACATTAAACCCTTATATTTTTTGCTTTATTTCATTATACCCTCTATTTTAAAAATCAAAATTATTTTAAGCATGGATTAAATTTTGACCGTTAATAAATCAAAAATAAAAAATTTTACTAAAAATATCATTGTCTTCACAATTGTACTTTATGACTGTAATTGATGAAAAAAAATTAAAAAAGATAATTTGCTTTGGAAACAAAAATAAAAAGAAATAATTAACAATAATAAAATAAAATATCACCATTTTATGTTTCATTTATGCTCTATAAAACTATAAATACAAAATATAAAAATCAGGATATGGATGGCAAATGTGGCCTGGCCTACCCTGCCTAGCTCAACTCAAGTTGACCAAGTCATGGGCAGGGCCATGGGTTGAGATTGCTTGGCCCCATATGGTCATTGGTTGGGCTCGGGTTAGGGCTTTTCGGACTCATCTCAGACCGTAACCAACAGGAAGGTACAAAGTGACACCGTTTTTTATTACTTTTTAAAACCATAAAGTTGGGCAGGGTTGGGTTAGGCAACCCAGCTTAGCCTGCTTGTGACCTGTCGAGCTAGAGGTTGAGCTATAGGCCAATCCCTCATGATCGGGTAGGGCCACGAGCCGAGAAGCCCTCGACTTTTCGGGCCACTAATCGGTCAATCCGTAGGTTGGGCCAGGCTGGGCCAAGAGCAACCTGATCTCAACCGAACCCTTTGTCATCCCTAATAAAGGGAATGACTTAGAAAACCAAAAAAGGGCCAAAAGAAGATAATTTATAGTTTTATAGGGAAAAAAGGAAACATAAAAATGGTGATATTTTATTATATTATTGTTAATTATTTTTTAAATTTGTTTCATAAATAAATTTTCTTTTTTTAATTTTTCATAAATTAATAGTCATCAAGTACAATAGTGAAGACAATGATATTTTTAGTAATTTTCCTTTTTATTTATTAACTGTCAAAATGTAATCCATGTTTAAAATTATTTTTACTTTTGAAATAGAGGGCATAATGAAATAAAGCAAAAATAAGGTTGAATGTATTTTAGTTAATAAAAGACTAAAAGGGTATTTTTGTCCACAAAAATGCAAAATTTACAATTATGGTGATATCATCATAATATAAGGGTAAAAAAGTCTTTTTAACTTATAATTTGTTTTGACTAGTGATCAAAGGGGATAATAAGTCTATTTTTAAAATAGAGGGAGGCATAATATATCAGGGGATAAAACACAAGGAGGGTAAATATAGATTAGCCTTTTAAAATTTAGAAAATTAGATTGCACATTAAATCAGTAAGAGGAGAGACTTAAAATTTTAAAAAAATTGATTGTATTAAATATTCATAAAATTAGCATACCCAAATGAAATATTTTATTAAAATAAAATAAGGATAAAATATATTTAAATTTAATGTTTTTATTTTACAATACTACTCAAAACTATTAAAAGTGTTTATAAAATGATCGAATTTTCAATTTATTGTAAAACTAGTTCGTTGTTAATCCTTGAATTAAAAATGTTGTGATACGCCACGTTAGTAGGATCCATTGACAAGTAAATTCCTATGTTACAAAAAATTTATATGTTATCAAATTTACTGAAAAAAAAAGCTGTAATAAATATCCCTAATTTGTACCCAAAACCTAAATATAAATATTCTATCTGAATCCTTTACTTAAAGTTATCATCTCCACTATCTCCTCTTCTTCCTAATTATAGCAAAAAAATGAGTGCCAACTACACACAAAAATGCATCTAATAAAGCCATGTAAATTTTTATAGAGGATTCGACTATGTCCCTTTACATATTCTCAAAAGTTATATAAATATTTTCATGCTAGCCATTAAGTGAATATGCATGAATAAGAGTTGTATATGAATGTGAAGTAGATCTTATAGCCACTTTCTTCATTCTCAGTAATTATTGTAAAGTGATAGTTATATTAACCATTGACATATGAAACAAGATGTCAAGAGCTAGAAAATGCTTAAAGTATTTCTACCTTATTAGGCTATTATTCATAACAAAATTTGTTCCATATAAACTACTAGAAGCTATTTCATAAATAGGTAGGAGAAAAAAGCCATTAAAATAACACCAAGAATACTCTATATAACACAACTTAAGAATATAAGTGATTAAAGAGGATTTGAAGGGAATGCAAGATTTTATGGTTGAATAAAAGTAGGATGAAATTCATGTTATGTGAAGCAAAAACTAAAGAAAGGTTTACATTAAGCTTTAGATAACAGGTAAAAATAGATTTCAAGTTGACAATCTTGTACATTGAAAAGGAAATAGGTAGTTAAACATATTTTAAACTTTGAACTATAGGTGAGCTGAAATTGGAATAATTTGAAACTTTAGATTCATTTAATCACTAAGCTTAAGAAGTTTCTTTCATAGAACCCGCTTACTTCTTAGTAAATTATCTTCTTATTCCTCATTCCTTGAATCTCTGAATCACCGCTTTGTTCTATTGTACCATTGATATTTAGAAAAGAAATTGAACACATCCTTAGCTTGATTAGAGAAAAGAGTCTGGATTGAGTTTCCTTTATACCCAATATATAGTCCAACTAATATAAAAATAATGTGCAAAACCAAAATCTCCTATTGATAAAATTTTATAAATTCCCTACCTTAATCACTAAATTTCCTAGACACATGTAACACCCCATTCCCATATGACATATGCATATGCGTCCATCAGATACACATGTACCTGTCTGACAGAAATGACATGTTAACTATCTCACCTTCATTGTACATAACATGGCATCGTAAACTAAACCATCAATCACGCATTTTCTAAAACCCAAAATGTCATCATTTTATATGAAAAACCATAATTTACATTGTTTCATATAATGCAATACTATCTATGTTTATACAACATCGTCCTATGAACGTAAACAACTCAGTATATACCAAATACTATAAACATGAAAGAAACAACTATGTTCTCAATCCCCAGCTGACCGACCTTTAAGCTAAATCTAACTGTAATAGTTGTTCAAAATATGCTTCTACGGAGTCTTAGAAGATAGGTTGTCTCACTCTCAAACTTAAAAAGCAACAGTGCAATTTTGATGAGTTTTGTGAGCTCAGCAGAGTAACCATCCTCGATGGTTCACTCGTGTCATAGAACAAGATCAATCATATATCATGTAATCATACAGTTTAAATCCTCTTGATTAGTACCAAACACTATCATAGATAAATCACTTCTCAGTTAAACAGTTCAATCATATAACGACATTCCCACAACTTTGCAAATCTTTTAATGAATTCAAATTATATGCAGATGTGATACGTATAAGACTCACATTCATTTTTATATTGTTGTGACTGTGTACTTTTACAGTATCCCGAATTATCGGGCTCAGTCGGTCAATCAGTGACTCATACATCACAGTGAGCCATAGGCTCGAACCACATATGCGGGAGCTCAAAGCTCTTACCAGTAACAGTATCAATAGCAACATTATTCACAACTTCTTTATATTACAAGCATCAGAATGAAGTGCATGCCACAATTTAGTCATTAAATACAATCACTTTCATTTGCATGTAATATAATAGTATCAATTACAGTAACAATCACAGTAGCAGTAGTCATCGGACTAGGTCTGGCATTCAACTTTTCATTTAAGAACTAGAAAATCATTTAAGCAGACGCATTTACATTCAATCAGCACTTCCAATATCATTCTTATGCATCAAAATGCCTTGGACAAGTATTGTCTAGAATCCAGTACACAATCAGCACAATTCAGTACAGTTCAATAAGATAGTAATACAATACATTATCATTCATATACAAATAACACTTCCAATATCATTCTCATGCATCAAAATGCCTTGAACAAATATTGTCCAGAATCTAGTACACAATTAGCGCAATTCAGTACAGTTCAATAAGATAGCAATATAATTCAATAATGTACAAAACAATAAGGTGAGGCCATCTTAGGTTACTCACAGTATGCTCCAAACAGCTATTACCTTGAAGTCCCGGCAATGTCTAGATGCTGTCGTTCAATGCGCTCCTCTATACAGATAATACATTCACATATCACAATATTGCATAATTATGTATTCATTAATGCACATTCATGTATACTAAATATGTACAATGCATGTTTATGATAATTCCAGGTTTCTTATCATTAATCTTGTCACAATAATCATTCGGATATCCACATTCAATTGATTAACTCATATTTGTTCAAAGGTACACTTTTGGGTCTATTTTACACAATTAATTTCATCAGGAAAGTGAAGGAATTTGGTAACACTTCCTTCTAAAAAATTATTCTCCTACGTATTAAGTCTATATTGATACTAAGATCATTCAAATTGGTTCATTATTCTATAAGTTATATTCAAAATACCACAGAATGTGTACATTTGAAAATTTGGCTAATGCATGATCATGCATTCAAGTTGTACAACTCATATCTCTCAATTATAATATCCAAAAATTACAAACTTTATACGAATTTAAATCCAAGAGAATAAGCTACAAATTTGGTATAGAAACCTTAGCCTAATTAGGTCTATATCAATACAGTTTATTCAATAAGAATAGGACATGATTTTTGTCCTTGGTAGTGCTACAGCCTAAGCCAAGACATAATTTCATGCTAAATTTCAAGATCTTTAAGGACATAATTCAAATTCAATTTTTTCTTAAAAAATTGTAGCCAAATGTCTCTAATTCAATTTAAATTAAGAATAATTTTGTTTGGAAGTCTACAGATTAAAATATATCCAAAATACCAAACCATATTCAGCAAAAATATACTAGTTATCAAATTCCAACACACCTCAGAATTTTCATCCTAGCACCCCCTTTTGAGATAACTTTGCATGATCATTATGATAAGGAAAATGGTGTATTTCAGTAACACTTTCTTCTAGCCAATTGTTCCACTATGTTTCCAGTTACTAATAGCACCAAAATCATACAATTTGATTCAGTATACTGAAAGTTATATTCAAAACATTTCAGACTGTTTTAAAACTATAATAGAACTCCTAACTCAAATTCTAGCCAGATTTTGAAATTCTTAGAGATAGAATTAACATTTGACTTCTTCAGGAAAGTTGTAGCCGTATGTCTCTAATTTAATTTGAATTAAGAATAAACTTATTTGGATATCTAAAGTTCAAGGTACAATCAAAATACTGAAGCATGTTCAATGAAAACAATACAGCTCACATATTCTAGCACAATCAATCATTAACATCTTATGGAATTCATCCTTATTCATCATCATCAATTCTCTATTATAACATTCCATAAACACTAATCTTTTAATTAATTTTTATAGTTCTAATCCCAGCTCAAAAGTCATTCTAAATCAGTACTCTAAACATGCAGAAGCATCACACATTCAAGGCGGAACTTGGAAGGATTTCAACTAGGACAACAAGACATCTATATTCTGATTCTCTACTTAACTTTGTGAGGGTGAAGCACGAATTTTGGTGAAACAATCAAACATGAACATAAAAAAATATAGGGAGGTGCAAGGAAGAGTGTTTTAGTGGTGTGTGAGAGGAAGGAAGAAGAGAAATGACCATAGCTAGAGTTGCTCCTGCTGAAACTTACACCTAAGGTGTTAGGTGTCAACTAAAGGAATGGCCATATGTCTTATGGCATGTTCAGCACTTATCAAGCATAGGTGCTGCCAAATGTCTCCAATTAACTAATTCACTTGCCTATTAATCAACTATGCCATTTGTCATTAACTTACTAGCCTATTTGTCACACAATAATTGATCCATTTGTCAATTAATTCTTAGTCCATTTGTCACCAATTTAACTATGCCAAAAGTCACACAATTATAGGCTAAATCATTCAAATTTTTATGCATCAATTTATCCTACCACTTGACATATGTCCTAGTCTAAATGTACTTTTCATCTATCAATTTTCCAATCCCTAACATTTAATTCCAAATGTTCTAATTGAAATCCACTTATACCAAAATTCAGGGCATATCAAAACACAATTGATATCATGATGACTTAACATTTTTCATACCCCAAATTTCTAAAATATTTGAAATCTGACCAAAATTGCCAAATCACATTTAATACACTCCAATTAAAATTTCAAGACAATAAAATCCTCAATTTTCATTAAAAATCAAATTTACCCAAAAATGTCAACGAATGCTTGTACAATCATATTAATGTGCAAAAATTTATATTATCATGTATGTGTATGTCTCATTATGCATAATCATGAATTATGCTTCCTAGTTAAGCTCTTATAAACACTATTTTAGCCTTAATATAAGTAACATGATGTTACAACTCTCCCCTCCTAAAAGAAATTTCGTTTTTGAAATTTTTACTTGATTGATCAAATATGTACGGGTACTGTCGCCTCATATGATCCTTAGTTTTCCATGTTGCTTCCCCAATTGAGTGATTTCTCCATTAAACTTTCACCAATGGAATCACTTTGTTTCTCAAGTTCTTTGTTTTATAACCCACTATCTTGATCGGTTCCTTAAGAAAACTCAAATTGCTATCAATGTTAATATCTTGAGTCAGTAATACATGTGTAAGATCAGATCTGTATTTTCTTAACATACTTATATGAAACATATTATGCAATTGAGACATCTTGTTAGGCAAAGCTAATTTATATTCTAAAGGTCCAATCCTCTCAAGAATCTCATAAGGACCAATGTATCTCGGGCTTAACTTGCCCTTTTTACCGAATCTCAGTACACCACGCCAAGGCGACGCTTTCATAAACACTCTATCTCCAACATTGTATTCCATATCCTTTCTATGCTGATCCACGTTGCTTTTCTGTCTATCCTGAGCCGCTTTTATTCAAGTCCTGATCAATTTCACTTTCTCTACAGTATCTTGTATCAGTTCTGGACCCTCAATCATTCTCAAACTTTCCTTATCTCAATATAGAGGCGATCAATATTTTCTGCCATATAATGCCTCATACGGTGCCATCCCAATATTGTTATGATAATGATTATTATAGGCAAACTCTATCAATGCTATGTACTGATCCTAAGCTCCCTAAAACTCTAATACATATGCTCTGAGCATATCCTTAACAGCCTTGATAGTTCTCTCACTCTGTCCATCTGTCTGAGGATGAAATGCTTTACTAAAATTCAACTGTGTCCCTATAGCTGACTGTAAGCTCTTCCATAACCTCGAAGTAAATCTGGGATCCCTGTCTGATAAAATAGACACTGAAACCCCATGCAGTCTCACAATTTCAGTCACATACCTTCGAGCTAACTGGTCTAGTGTATTGTTCTCCTGTATTGGTATGAATTGGGCTGATTTAGTTAATCGGTCCCTCACAACCTATATTGCATCATTCTACCTCAGATTTTTAGGCAATTTCATTATAAAATCTATAGTAATTCGTTCCCATTTCCACTCTGGAATAGGCAATAAATGCAATTTTCCAATTGGAGCCTGACGCTCAGCCTTAACTTGTTGGCATGTTATACATTTAAAAACAAACTCCGCTACTCGCTTTTTCATTCCAATCCACCAGAAATGCTGTTTTAGTATGTTATACATTTTGGTGGTACCAGGATGCATAACATAAGCGGCCATATAGGCTTCTTCTAAGCTTTTCTTCCTTAGATCATCAACATTAGGCATATATAGTCTTTGCTTTAGCCACAATGTATTATCTCTAAATTCAAACTCAGAATCTGTATTCTTCTTAACTTTCTCAATCAATCTCACTATTTCAGGATCTTTACTCTGTACTCTTCTAATCCGATCATATAATATTGGCCTCAGTTTCAATGTAGCTATCAATGCTTCATTATGCTTTAGATTTAACTCTACATTCAAAGCTCTCAACTGAATCAGGCTTGGTAACCTCAATAATTTAATCTAAGCTATATTGGTATTCAACTTTCTGCTCAAAGCATTAGACACTACATTAGCCTTAGATGATACTCAATTGTGCAATCATAGTCTTTCAATAACTCTACCCCTCTTCTCTGTTTCAACTTTTTCTAGCTTAACAAATACTTCAAACTTTTATGATCATTATATATCTAAAATCTCTTGTCATATAAGTAACATCTCCAAATTTTTAGAGCAAAAACAATTGCAATAAGCTTTAAATCATGTATTGGGTAATTCCTCTCGTGAGATCTTGATTGTCTCAATGCATAGGCTATCATCTTGCCATGTTGCATTAATACACATCCCAGTCTTTGATGCGACGCATCACTGTATACCACATATCCACTGAATCCTGATGGAATAATCAACACTAACACTGTAGTCAACTGTTGTTTCATCTCTTTAAAACATCTCTAGCACTTGTCATTCCATCTAAATGCCACATTCTTCCTCAAAAGTTTAGTCAGAGGGTCTGAGGTTAAATAAAATCCATTAACAAACCTCTAGTAATAACCAGCTAATCCGAGGAAACTCTGGATCTCGGATACATTCTTCGATGTCTCCCATCTCATTACTGCTTCAATTTTCATTAGATCCACCTGAATACCATGTCCCCTTACTATGTGACCCAGAAATACCATTTGATTCAGACAAAATTTACATTCACTGAATTTGGCGTACATTTGTTTTTGTCTCATAGTCTACAAAATTATTCTCAGATGCTTAGCACGATCCTCAATGCTTCTTGAATACACCAAAATGTCATCAATGAACACAATTACAAATTAGTCCAGGTAAGGTTGAAATACCTTATTCATCAATGCCATGAATGTAGCTGGGGTATTAGTCAACCCAAATGGCATTACTAAGAACTTAAAATGTCCATACCTATATCTAAAAGCACTTTTTAGTACATCAGCCTCTGCTATCTTTAACTGATAATTCCCAGATCTTAAATCAAGTTTAGTGAATACTCTAGCTCCCTATAATTGATCAAACAAGTCATGGATTCTAGGCAACGAGTATTTATTCTTCACTGTAACCTGGTTAAGTTGCCTGTAATCAATGCACAACCTTAAAGTACCATCATCCTTCTTCATAAACAACACTGGAGTGCCCCAAGGTGAAACACTGGGCCTAATGAATCCCTTCTCGAGCAACTCCTGTAACTGAACTTTCAACTCCTTTATTTCTATAGGTGCCATCATATATGGAGGAATGGATATAGGAACAGTACCTAGAACTATATAGGAACAGTACCTGGAACTAAGTCAATTGTGAACTCTGTTTTTTGATCTGGAGGCAAACCAAGTCATTCAGTAGAAAGCACGTCTAGGAATTCCTTAACCACAGGAATATCCTGTACACTCTATTCAGCTCCAGTATCAATCATGTGGGCCAAATAAGCCTCACATCCAACATACATGAACTTCAAAGCACTAATAAATGAAATCAGTCTGGTTGGCACTGCTTGACTAATGCCTCTAAATACTGCTCTCGGTTGATCAGCCGACTCTAAAATCACTTCCTTCGTATTGCAGTTCATGATGGCCCTATGAGTAGTGTGCTAATCCATGCCTAAGATAACATCTATCTCCTTCAACTGTAAAACAATCAAATCCGTTGCGAACTCTGCCTGATCAATTCGAGTTAGACACTTCTTACAAATCTCCCCAATCACTGTAGTACTACCAATTGGTGTACTCACCTCTAATCCATATCTCAAAAACTCTTTATCACAATGCAAGCTAGATATCATGTGTGGTATGATAAATGAATGCATAGATCTAAGATCTAGCAATGTATAAACCTCAAAAGTAAATAATGATAACACACCTACGATGACATCTAGATAATCCTTAGCCTCTTGTCTCATCGTGGCATAAAATTTGGTTTGAGACTGCGACTAGTTGCTCCGCACCTTAGTCCTCCCAGTAACACTTCCAGAACTCATCCCGCCTTTGCCACGACTTCTCTGTCCAGTCCCACTAGCTCGACTCTACTGAATAGTGCTATTACTCTACTCCCTCTCCCACCAGACTGTGCTCAAGACATTAATGTATAATCTCTAATCTGATGATCATGTAAGCCATACTGAAGGCAAGCTCCTGTCAATCTCCAGCATAGACCACTATGCTTATTCTCACAATACTAACAAGCTAGCAACTGACCCGATGTTGCACCTCTATTATTCCTAGTCTGAGTGAAACCACACCTCTGTTTGAATCCTGATTGTCTAGATCCAGCTGGTGGTCTGAATGCTTAGGTCTGACGTTTATTGAACCTTCTACTAGAACCACCCTGAGACTCACTGGACCTCTTCTGACCAGTTTTTGATCTCTGCTCAAACTGACTGTCCCTCAACAATTGCTCCATTTAGATCGAGGCTACTCTGAGCTCAGTGAAATTGCTCAAATTAGTGAGAGCTAGCCTTGTCTGAATTTCCGTGTTTAGGTCGTCTTCAAATCTCCTGCATTTATTTGTCTCAGTAGGAATTAAGACAGAAGCATACCTCATCAGCTCATTAAATTTGATCTCATAATCTGCTACAGACATTCCACCCTGTTTCAGATCCATGGACTCATTCATCTTTCTATCCATGTATATCTGGGGCATATAATTTTCTCTAAAAGCCCTCAGAAAGTCTCCCTAAGTCAAATTGCAAAGCCTAGTGGCACTGCCGGGAATAGTCTTGCACCATTGATAAGCTAGGTCTTGTAGCAAGGAAATGGCATAGTTGAACCTCTCGTCCAACTCATAATTCATCTGGTCAAATACTCGTTCTGTTTGCTCTAACCATCCCTCAGATTCTGTAGGGTTTGTAGAAATCTACAGCTCCCTACTTTCGTAATTTGTCGTTCCTCTTTTCCCTTCTCTCAGGAATTCTTGGAGGCACTCGCTTAGCTCGAGGTATTGACGACTCCCTAGTTGGCTCCTTTCGATCTCATGTCAACTGAGTGTTCCATTTGATTACCTATATCGGATAACCTATAATACATAATAACTTCAATTACTATCTGACATTTCCACAACATTTCACACTTAATATCACTACATATCTCTATCAATGCCAAACCATGCTCTGATGCCAAAAATGTATCACCCCATTCCCATCTGACATATGCACGTGCGTCCATCGGATACATGTGTACATGCCTGACAGAAATGACATGTTAACTATCTCATATTCACTGTACATAACATGGCATCATAAACTAAACCATCGATCACACATTTTCTACAACCCAAAATGTCATCATTTTATATAAAAAAAACCATTATTTACATTGTTTCATATAATACAATACCATCCATGTTTATACAACATCGTCCTATAAACATAAACAACTCAGTACACACTAAATACTATAAATATGAAATAAACAACTATGTCCTCAATTCCCAGCTGACTGACTTTTGAGCCAAATCTAACTATAACAGTTGCAAAAAATATGCTTTTACGGAGTCTTAGAAGCTAGGTCGTCTCACTCTCGAACCTGAAAAGCAACGGTGCAATTTTAATGAGTTTTGCGAACTCAACAGAGTAACCATCCTCGATAGTTCACTCATTTCATAAAACAAGATCAATCATATAGCAGTAATCATACAATTTAAATCCGCTTGATTAGTATCAAACACTATCACAGATAAATCACTTCTTCGTTAAACAACTTAATCATATAACGACATTCATACAACTTCGCAAATCATTCAATGAATTCAAATTATATGCGGATGCGATATGTATAAGACTCACATTATTTTTATATTATTGTGACTGTGTGGTTTTACAGTATCCCAAATTATCGGGCTCAATCAATTAGTCTGTGACTCATAGATCACAGTAAGCCATAGGCTAGAACCACATATGTGGGAGCTTAAAGCTCTTATCAATAATAGTATCAGTAGCAAAATCAGTCACAAGTCCTTTATATTACATGCATTAGAATGAAGAACATGCCACAATTCAGTCATTAAATACAATCACTTTCATTTGCATGTACTATAACAGTATATCAGTCACGGTATCAATTATAGTAATAGTCATAATAGAAATAGTCATCGGACTAGGTATGACACTCAACTTTTCAGTTGAGAAACAAAAAATCATTTAGGCATACGCATTCACATTTAATAAGTACTTCCAATATCATTCTCATGCCTCAAAACGCCTCAGACAATTATTGTCTGAAATTCAGTACACAATCAACACAATGCAGTCCAATTCAATAAGATAGCAATACAGTAAATTATCATTCATATACAAATAAAACTTCCGATAACATTCTCATGCATCAAATCGCCTCGAACAAATATTGTCTGGAATCCAGTACACAATCAACACAATTAAGTACAGTTCAATAAGATAGTAATACAGTTTAATAATGTACAAAACAATAAGCTGAGACCATCTTAGGTTACTCATAGTATGCTCCAAATAGCTATTGCTTTGAAGTCCTGGTAATGGCTGGATGCTATTGTTCAATGCGCTCCTCTATACAGACAATACTTTCACATATCACAATATTGCATAATTATGTATTCATTAATGCACATTCATGTATACTTAATATGTACAATGCATGTTCATGCCAATTCCAGGTTTCTTATTATTAGTCTTGTCACAATAATCATTCGGATATCCATATTCAATTGATTAACTCATATTTGTTCAATGATACCATTTTGGGTCCATTTTGCACAATTAATTTCATTAGGAAAGTGAAGGAATTTGGTAACACTTCCTTCTAAAAAACTAATTTTCTATGTATTAAGTCTCTATTGATACCAAGATCTTTTAATTTGATTCACTATTCTATGATTTATGCTAAAAATACCACAGACTGTGTACATTTGAAATTTTGGCTAATGCATGATCATGCATTCAAGTTGTCCAACCCATATCTCTCAATTCCAATGTCCAAAATTTACAAATTTTATACCAATTTAAAGCTAAGAGAATATTCTACAACGTTGGTGAAGAATCCTTAGCCTAATTCTGTCTACATCGATACAGTTTATTTAACAACAATAGGACATGATTTTTGTCCCTAGTAGTGCTACAACCTAAGCCAAGACTCAATTTCATGCTAAATTTCAAGACCCTTAAGGATAGAATTCAAATTCAATTTCTCTTAAAAATTATAGTCTCTATTTCAATTTAAATTAAGAAGAATTTCATTTGGAAGTATATAGATTAAAACATATCCAAAATCCTGAAGCATATTCAGTAAAAACATTCGAGTTATCAAATTCCAGCACACCTCAACATTTTTATCCTAGCACCCCCTTTCTGGATAACTTTACATGATCATTATGATAAGGAAAATGGTGTATTTTAGTAACACTTTCTTTTAGACAATTGTTCCACTATGTTTCCTATAATAGTACCAAAATCATACAATTTGATTAAATATACTGAAAGTTATACTCAAAACATTTTAGACTGTTTGAAAACTGTAACATAACTCTTAACTCAAATTCCAGCCAGATTTTGAAATTCTTAGAGATAAAATTAACATTCGACTTCTGCAGGAAAGTTGTAGCCATATATCTCTAATTTAATCTTAATTAAGAATCAACGTATGTGGATATCTAAAGTTTAAGGTATAATCAAAATACTGAAGCATGTTCATTGAAAATAATACAACTCTCGTAGTCCATCACAATCAATTATTAACGTCATATGGAATTCATCCTAATTCATCATCATCAATTCTCTATTATAACATGCCATTAACATTAATATTTTACTTAATTTTTTTTAGTTCTAATCCCAGCTCAAAAGTCACTCTAAATTAGTACTCCAAACATGCAAAAGCATCACACATTCAAGGTGGAACTTGGAAAGATTTTAGCTAGGACAACGCGACAGCCATATTCTGATTCTCTACTTAACTTTATGAGGGTGAAGCACAAATTTTTGGTGCAACAATCAAACATAAACATAAACAAATATAGGGAGGTGCAAGGAAGAGTGTTTCAGTGGTGTGTGAGAGGAAGGAAGAAGAGAAATGATCATAGTTGGAGTTGCTTATGCTGAAACTTACACCTAAGGTGTTAGGTGTCAACTAAAGGAATGGTCATATGTCTTATGGCATGTTCAGCACTTATCAAGCATAAGTGTTGCCAAATGTCTCCAATTAACTAAGTCACTTGTCCATTAATCAACTATGCCATTTATCATCAATTTACCAGCCCATTTGTCACACAATGATTGATCCATTTGTCAGTTAATTCTTAGTCCATTTGTCACCAATTTAATTATGCCAAAAGTCACTCAATTATAGGCTAAATCATTCAAAATTTTCATGCATCAATTTATCTTACCACTTAACATATGTCCTAGTCCAAATGTACTTTTCATCTATCAATTTTTCAATCCCTAACATTTAATTCCAAATGTTCTAATTGAAATCCACTTATACCAAAATTCAAGGCATATCAAAACACAATTTATATCATGATCACTTAACATTTTTCTTATTTCAAATTTCTAAAATACCTTAAATCTGACCAAAATTGCCAAATCATATTTAATATACTCTAATTAAATTTTCAAGACAATAAAATCCTCAATTTTCATTAAAAATCAAATTTACCCGAAAAATATCAATGAATACATATACATTCATATTAATGTGCAAAAATCAATATTATCGTGTATGTGTATATCACGTTATGCATAGTCATGATTTATGCTTCCCAATTAACCTCTTATAAACACTATTTTAGCCTTAATATAAGTAAAGGGATGTTACATTATACAACAACCTAGAAAGCACACAATAAAAGGAGTAAAGAGAAAGAAACAAAAATACCAAAGGATCGATTATGGATAGAGAGAAGATAGAAAAAAACTCAATAACATAGTATAAAAATGTCTTGAAAAAAGAAGAACATCAACTAGATCTCCTAACTCGTTCAACATTTCTTTTAAAATATTCAATAAAATTGATTAGTTTTCATCTTAACCGATGAGTTTTATATTTAGAAAGAAGAAGGCCATCTTTAAACTAATATTTATTGTTAAAGGGAGCATTAAGTATCTACAGGCAAAGAACAGTACTCGACAGCTATGTATGGTTTAATTGCACGTAGGCCTTTCCTGACTCGGCAGATTGATTGTCTTGACAGTATCCCATAATCGTGACCAATGTGTCAAGGAATCGTCGTTTCTCCGGTTCCAAAGCCTTTACAATAATAAGAAGAAAATCATCCAACAAAATGGTATCGTCTAGGATCTGACACTTTGATTTTCCAATGCCCATCAGGCAAGCCAACATTCTTAGCTATTCTTCTCCATTTCCTTATCCTGGCATCCGATTGCTTCGTCAACCCACAATATCCATGCAATTCCTTTGGCATGGCCTTGTAGACCTGCCACCACTTCTGGTGGGCTGGATCACTAGCAAATTGATGTCTTGCCACCATATCCCAGTTACAGTCATAGTCCTTGTAACACATCCATGGTTTCAAACCTAGAAAGTGTAAACCGTAAAGATTGTCTGGAATTTGACGACTTCCGCTAGAGAAAACCTTGAGAAAATTCACCTTCTTAGGCAACCTATGCCACCATGTAAAATATTCGTTGAGGAACCCTTGATCACCACCGTTATATGAAGCTAATTTGGAGGTCTTCTTCGTCAAATCTTCGAAAGTACAGCTTGAAGGCTCAATAACCATAAATCCCGAGTTGAACAACACCTTTTCATTTGGAGACGCTGATAATTGTGGATAAAAAAAGAACTTATCAATGTTCTTAAGGACCAAAAGGTCTGCATCAACAAATATAACCTTTTCATATTCGATCAGTTGCCAAACCCTAAGCTTGCTGTAGTTCCATTCGTTGTAAGACCCTTTTTTAGCAAATGGACTGCGAATAGGTTCGATTTGCCTTGTTTTCCATCCTGCTCTTTTGAGACCTTTGAGCGACTTAGGACTCAAGGAGGAGTCATGAAGGAGGACTAGATCATGTGTTGAGTTGCATTGTAATATGCTCTGAGCCAAAGCAATTGCACCGCATACATAAGCTTCTGAGGAATGCAGGAGGGTTGCATAAGCAAATTTGGCAGACAGAGGTCCATTGCCAAATGTGTAACCTTCTTGACCTGCATATATTAAATAATCATCAGTGGAGTAGAAATACGGTTAGAGGCTTCGATCAAGTCTTGTTAAGGTTCTTATTACTTTTTAGAGACAATGAATAAGCAATGATATATAATAATTGATACACAGTTATACTATTGGGCCGAGGGAATGAGATAAAACGTTAAAAACTTTCTCCATCAAAGTGTTAATTTTCACATTGTTATTAACATTAATAGAATTCAACTGAATACACTTGGTAACGCAACTATGCAAATTTTAATTAAAAAATGGAAATTCATTTAGTAGACCTAATTATAATGAAAATACCTATTAACTGTAAAATCAAATTGCTTCTCTTATTTGCTACAATCATAAATTACCATTCTTCACTTTCTAAAGAACTCTCAAATTATCATTATATATTTTGAGAAGTTAGCCATTAGTTAACAACCGAGAAAATGAGTGGGAGAAAAGATATTGTTTTTGCTTGATAGAAAAGTTATGTATAGGCCTATATATATATATTGATGGTCTAAATATGGACACTAATTATACATTGATTTTATCCTGAAATTATGCGTAAAAATATATGATAGTTAATTGATAAACATCAATAACTGCATGTTTATATGATGTGGTTGATTCTTGTTAACTAATTCTTCCTTTGATTAAGTTAAAGACAAGGTTGTCCTAATATGCCCCCACAAGATGGAGAGTTGATCAGAGACACCAATCTTAGATCATAAGTCAATGAAACAAGCATCAACAAGTTGATCAAGAGTGGAAATAAGAGAAACTTGTAAGAGAAGATGAGCAATTTGATCATAAATAAAATGGGAGTTGATGGTAACATGTTGTATTTGGGAGTGTCGAACTGGGTTGGCACTAATATAGGTAGTTCTAATATTTTCCTAACGAATTGTTGGCATTTGAGATAAAGTGATATCAAGTTATTGTAAAAATGATCCAACCCAAGAGCTTTTAGAAGCAGTAGTTGTAATATCATGATACTCAACCTCAATAAAGGAGCGAGTAATAAATATTTTCTTTTTAGCACTCTATGAGAGATATTGCTGCCAAGGTAGACAAGAAATACACTAGTGGAGCTACAATCATTTACATTTCCTACATAATAATTGTCAGAATATGCTCAAAATGTTGTGCTAGAATTGTGGGAGAGAAATAAACCATGATGAGTGATTCTTTTCAAGTATCATATGACATGACAACAACCCAATGGAGCTAAAATGGAAAATGCATGAAATGAGATAACTTATTTACTACAAAACATATATCAAGTTTGGTGAAAAATAAATATTGTAAGGTACCAACAACATTGCGGTATTCTATGGATGTAACATATATCATGTTTGATGAAAAATAAATATTATAAGGCACCAACAACATTGCGGTATTCTATGGCTGTGACAGAAGGACAACCATCATTAATAGAGAGGGGGGTGGAAGTTGACATTGGTGTGACAATTCCTTTTACTCCAAGCATGTTGGTGTGGTCAAGAATGTCTAAATGTACTTTTATTGATTAAAGGAACAAACTAGTTTTGATTGGTATGAATTTTATACCTAAGAAATGATGCAAGTGTCTAAGATCTTTACTGACAAGTCTAGAAGACAAAGAGGTGATAAACTTGAAAAAAAAGTTACAATTATTTCCAATGATGATAATATCACCAACATAGACTAAAAAGTGCATCAATATTCCATGATGAGAGTAAATGAAGTGTAATGAGTCTAATTTGGAGTTGGTAAATCTTTGTTAAAGTATAAAGAAGCTTTGCTCACGTTACCAAGCATGAGGTACCTACTTGAGGTCATAAATGGTTTTTATTAAGTTTGAAGACAAAAGTGGGATGAGTAGAGCTAACAAAACTAGGTGATTGGGCCATGTACACCACTTCAAAAAATTTCCATTGAAGGAAGGCATTATTTATGTCAATTTGATATAAAGGCAAGCAAGTGTAAGAACCACTCTAATTGTTGTAGGCTTTACAATGGACAAAAAGTATCAATATAGTCTAACCTAGGTTTTATATAAAATCCTTTTGCTAAAGGTCTTACTTTGTAACAATCGTTGGTACCATTTAAGTGACATTTTATACAGAATACCCATCTACATCTGACAATATTTTGAAAATAATAAGGAGGGATTAGTTCCCAATTAGCATTTTAGACTAAGGCGTTAAACTCAACAAATATAGCATCCCATAATTGTGGGTCCTTAACAACTTGATTGACACATATAGGTTTTAAAGTAAGAGGAATGGGGTGATTAGTTGCTATAAATTTATTTTAGGTTTAAAGATGTGATTTTATGATCAAGTGACCATGAGGTGAGTGTGGATAAGAACTTATATTTCTAAAGGAGATAGTTCTTGATGGGTGATTAAGTAATGGTTAGATTGGGCAAGTTAACTAGTATAGAATAATAAGACGATTCTTGATAAGTGGGTTTAGTAATGGGAACCTATATTCTAAAAGGGATTTGGTGTTGGAAATTTAAAGGTGAAGAAGAATTAGAGGAGGAGGAAGGAGTACTTGAATATGAGGACAGAGGACTTGGGGTTTTTGGACTACATTCTTTAATATTTATAGTAAAAAAAAAAACACATCTTGTGGTAAGTAATTGGGATGTAAAAAAGCAGGATGGGATACAAACTAAAGGAGGGAGGATTGTTAAAGGAGGGGGAGTGGATTGCCACGAGGAAGACGTATTAGTGTCAGCATGAGAACTGGTTAAAATGAACGAGAAGTATAAGAATTGGGTTTCCCAAAAAATCACTTTAATTTTGAGAATAGCCTACAAAAATATAAGGACTGGATCGAGGATGGAGTTTGTGAGAGGTGTACGGTTGAAGGAAAAAGTAACACAAACAACCATGTGTAGTTTGCTTGTCATTAAATGAGGCTTCAAATGGAGAAATCATGTTAAAAAGTGCAATAGGTAACTGTTTGATGGGATAAACTACAGTCTTAAAGGCATAGGACCAAAATAAGAGTAGTAAGGAGGTTTAGTGTAATTTTTTTAGGCCATTTCAACAATATTTTAATGGTAGCACTCAGCATTACCATTATGTTAGGGTGTATGTGGTGGATTCATGAAAAGAGTAATAATATGGATAAAAAATAGTTTTTTTAGTGCTTGATATTCACCTCATATATTAAAGTAAATAGACATAACTGGTTTGACAAAGTATTTTTCTACTAATGGTTTAAAATTTTAAAATAGTGAGAAGACATTAAATTTTCTCTCAAAGGGATACAACCATATATGTTTTGTATAACAGTCAATAAAGGTAATGCAATAGTGATAGCCATCAATGGAAGAAATCGGGGAAGGAACCCAAACACTATTGTATAGTAACTCTAATGCTGAATTGCTTTTAATACTGGAGACATTAAAATATAATCAGTGCCTTTAGTTACACTAACATGAATTATAGGAGAAACTAGAGTTTGTGGTAAAAGTTATGGAGAAAATTTAAGATATAACTCGAGACATAAGAGGAAGAGTGTCCTATACAATAATGCCAGTTGGATGGAGAAAAGTTAATGCCAACTATTGCTATAAGCCTTATAGAAGATAAATAATAAGGTAGCTAGTAAACACCATCTTTAATTGGTCTTTAAAGAAGTTATGCCCCCATATAAAGTTCCTTTACAGCAAAATGCTAAGAAAAAAAGTTCAATGGATGTGTCATTGTTTAAAAAAAGATTGAAATAGGGATAAAGTTCTTTTGCATTGCTAGAACACAAAGAATATTATGTAAAGAAAAATAAGAAAAGTATGTAAGATTGGTTGAACTTATGTGAGTTTGGCAAACATGTACCATCTCCAATAATAATTTTATTAGTTCCACCATAGTTAGACTAAATAGATTGATTTTATAATTTAAGTTAACTTGATGTAAGGCTATTGAATCAATAAACTAACCTTGATTATTCATAGATGAAATAGTAGTGTAGGTTTCCATTGGTTTATGAGATTGATTGCCTTAGTTTTTGATGCAATTTTTAGTTGTATGACTTGTTCAATTATATAGTTGATAGAGGACTTTGTTGAAGTGTTGATTACAGTTACTACTATAACCACCTCTTTTTCATTGATTTAAGGTCTAATGGTTTGACCCATGAAAGAAGTGATTGTTTGATTCACAAGCTTGCTAAAGATAGTTTCTATAGCCTACTGAATATGAGATGTAATTTTCTTGTGAATTTCACTATTGCAACTTGGATATCATTGTCGTTGTCTTCTTTTTTCAACAATTCTTCATATTTTACGAGTTTGTTATGAAGATCCTCAAAACTAATGGACCTTTTTCTTGCACAAATTCCTATTGATATTTCTTTGAAATCAGGTCTAATTCTATTAAGAAAGTGTATAACTAGATTTGCATCATCAATTAAAGACCTAATAATGGCAAGTTCAACAACTAAGGCTTTAATAATGCCTAAATATTCTGTCATTGATTTATTTCCTTGAGTTATACTGATAAGTTTCTCTTTAAAAGACATTACTCTTAATCTTGACTAATTGGAAAATAGTTTCCTTAATTTATTCTGGGCCTTACATGATTTTTAGCTAATTACATTTAAGAGCAATTGGTCTTAATAAACCTAATGAGTGTAAGCAGAATTGGGTCGGGCTTTCTTATGTGTACTAATAGTCTCTTCTGGGCATGCTATATTACCATCTATATAGCCTATTATATCATATCCAATAAGAAAGGAATGAAACTAAGCACACTAATATGGGAAATTCGTAGCTATTAATTTAATTAGGATTTGAGTAGTAATGTAAATGGACATTAAGGAAATGGTTGAATTTGCTATAGTGGTGGTTGTTATAATGACATGTGAAGTACTCGGATATAGTGGTTTTTGACATAAGGAGGTAGGCTATATCTATAGTTGTCAAAAAGAAGAAACAAAGGATTGTATGACTCGTGAGAGCATCAAAACTCTAATACCATGAGCAAATAAGAGTATAAATATATTGTTTTATTTAATAAAAAAGTTTTGTGTATGCCTATATATTTACTAGTGGTCTAAATATGGACACTAACTATACATTGATTTTATCATGAAATTATGCCTATGAATATATGACAATTGATTGATGAATATAGATTATTGTATGTTTATAGGATATGGTTAATTCCTATTGATTGATTCTTCCTTTTATTGAGATAAAGACAAGGTTGTCCTAATAACAACATCTATAGATTAGTTAATTTATTTTATTTATATCATAGTCTAAAGAATTATAACTTATTAAGTTTAAGTAACTATTAATTAATATCTATGTATCATTATTACTTTTACCTAAATTTGACTATTTAATAATATACCAATATCTCATATAAATAGATCATTGATGTTTATTTGATCATTATTTTATTATTATTTTTGTTTACTAAAATTTTTAAATTTTTTTTAAAAATATATTAACATTTGAAAGTTAAGACATAAAATAAATACACCAAGAAACCATTACAAAACAAACTCTTATACCAAAAAGGATATATCACAAGACAAAGATTGGTGAAATCCAGCAATACGATAGAGTAAGAAGTCACATAAGACCTAGTTAATAACGTTTATCCTAAGTATTAAGTGCATTAAATTAAGGAAAGTAAGTTATTTTAGGAGTGAGGTGTCATCTATAAGAAAGTTAGATTGTTACTGATATTCTTGAAGATTTCCTTTATCATAATAAATTCTCTAATTTACTTGAACGTGTTCAAGCTTAAATCATGCATGCTTTCTTGTTGGTCCTTGAAAATTCTTTCTTTTTTTTCCTCTTTCTTTCTTCCCATATAGTGTTGAGACCACAATTTAGCACCAATTTGAATATTTGAATATGGTTGAGTCAGTTTTGTGGTTGTATCTAACCTATTCAACCCAAGACATGAATTGAGACTAGCTATGACCAAAGCATTAAATTATGCGCTTTTTCCAAGATTGGTTTCAAATCATTTCTGTAAATTTACAGTTTAATAGAAGATAACCATGAGTTTGATGGCTTGGAGACATAGCTTATACATTGTGTTGCTCAAGGTAATGCCTTTCAATATATCCAAAGATTGTAACATATGTTTGATTGCTAACTATAATAAGAAGGAGCCTTTAGGAAAGTTATTATTAAAATAAACAAGGTTCTTCCAAGTTACTCTCTTAGTTGGGGAACTAAATGATCTTATACAAGATTTATTAGTAAAGCATCTAGTGCTATTCCTCATCTATATTGTCTCATCTTCTTGATCTATTCTTGGTTGGTAATTTTAGATTGAATTCATTATAAACCCTTATACTTATATTGCCATTCACCTATATTAATGCCTTCCTCAACTTTAGTATACTAGGGAATACGGAACTCGAGGTTGTCTATACCCTACAGTTTAAAAAGACGACCAAGTTTATTATAGTTGTTAAACCAAAATTGGGCTTTCCACTTATTTCTGATCTTAACTTTCATTTCTGGAATCATTATATCCCTTAGTTAAATATTTACATATATCTCTTTATGTAAGCCTTTTATCATAAATTAGAATGATGGAGTATTTAAAAGGTAGCACCTATAAGCTGAGGCTTAAGATAGTGGAGAGATTACTTGTCAGATAAAGCGAATATAATGAAACATATAAATAATTTTTATTTTTATTTATATAAGGGCACGATAATAGATTAATGAATTATAGTACATGAGAAGTTGTACTAAGTTAGGATTAGCACCAATTATTTGTAAAAGGTCATCTCCAAATATAAGGTGAAAGTCAACTCGTACCTCTTACGTTTATCGTGGAATCTTAGGTCTTAAGCCTCTTTACGCTTTGATTCAACATTCTAGATAATACTTGTATACATAAAGTGAAAACATAAGAGAAATTAGAACTCTTTAATTAAAACCCTTAGCTCCTTAAAAATGACGTCGTTATTTTACCATTCACCGGGATTGCAAAAGAAATAGTAAAAATACATTGGTCAATCTAGGACTCGTAAATGCTTGGAAGAAGTCAAAAGTTTTGTTTCAGTATAAAATTTTTTAGTGTTATTTTGTTCTTGTATTCCTTAAAGACTTTCTAGCAAATTATTTCCTATAAACCTTTCTTAGATGTTGGTATCGACGTCTGTCGTGGTCGTCATCACCATCATCATCATACAAAATCTACGAAAGGTTTATATCTATAATTTTTTTTAAATCCTTCTCAAATGCTCCCTCTCTTTTTGACAGTTTCTCTTATTTTTTTTAACCAAAAAGTATAAATGCAGATTCTAAAATAGCTAATTACATATAATTTATGCTCCCTTAGTATATCGTCAAACAAAGACGAAGAATGCATGAATGGCCAGGTTATATGAAAGGAGACATATGAAGGTAGAAGGAGAGAAAAGCTTGAAAAGATATATTCTAAAAGGGTATTATATTCTAAGTGTAAATAAAGAGAAAGTGAAAAAACGCGGAATGTGAGACCAAACCAACTCGCACCTGGCTTAGCACATGGTGAAGCAATTTGACATGAACCTACAGGCATTAGCATCTGCTGTTTCAGCCTCTTTAACTCAGGCTTATATACCCAATAAGAGTCTGTGCGACTCACCAAATCTTCACATCTAAATATCTCTTGCATTGGTCCACAAGAACTGATGAAAACAGCATACACCGTCCGATAAAAATCAGAACTGACCCACCCATTTGCCACCACAAGATTAGCCACCACAAGATTCACTTGCAACCTGTACACGTCCCTAATCCCCTTCTTCTTTACTTCGCTGCCACAAGGAACCCTGGCAACGATAACATCCAGGTCAACCTCCGCCGTCGTTGGCATCGGAATCTCCGGACATTTAGGTGGACCCCACTTTCCATCTTCCTCTATCCATTCTGGGAAGAAATCGTCCCACTTCAGATCCTGTGAAACGGTTTCAAAATCAATAGAAACCGTTTCTTCCAAGCCATGCATGTTACTGTATGCTCGTTGTGTGTCATCATCCACATTAACCAAACCAATCTTCAGTTTCTTGCTACCGATACCGGAAGCAACCAGGTCGTCAAACCATTTGTGGGCAGTGATCATCGAAAAAGGCTTGCGATTATTGAACGGCACTGATGACTTCAAAGACAAAGATAGGACCATGAGGCTTAACGAGAGGAATAAGAGAGATGGGATAAAAAGTTTAAGCCTTGAAGAGTCCCGAGATCTGGGATACGCCATTCTTGGCCAGATCGAGTTCTTCTTGTCAAGGCATTTATAATGCAACTGATGATTGACTAGAAGGATCTGGTACCAGGGAGTTTTGTGCATGGCTGCACGTTTGTATGCAGAGTTGGGTTACTATGACGAGCATCCATTATAGTAAGAGACGCTTATTGTTTATTCCAGGGCATCTACTTTCCTTATTTAGGATTAAGTTAGGTGAGCATTTATAAAGTCGTGATGACAATCAAAATGGAGGCAGAGAATGCATTTTTTGTTTAGGATGATTTGGAATATTGTTTGCTTTTATGAAACATATGTCAGGTTGATAACGGATTGTGTACATGAACTAGAATAAGAATTTTATAACGTAGCTGAATTGGAAGTCATTAATCTCTTCTTTTTTTAAACTAATCTCCCTCCCCCTCTCTCTCTTTTTTTCATGACGGCAGTGCCTTCTCTCTTTTATTGTCATGACGGCAGTTTGTCAAATGGAATTAAAAAATTAGGCAATGACTCGCAAATATTTTAAAATTAAAAATATGGAATATTTTTTAATTAAATTCGAGTTTGAACTGTCCAAGTCTAATTTTATTGAAGACCCAATTTTTAAAAGTAAACAATATTATTTTGCTTAAAATAATTGAATTTCAAGTTCATTTAAGCATGGGCTTAGCCCATGGGTCAATCGATTAAAACTAACTAAAATTAGGCTCATGAGCTAAAAATTGTCATCCTTATGAAAATTTGATCTAATCTCTACAAGAAAAATGTCATTTAGCGACAGATATTACTAACGAAAAACCTAAACATTTCATCGGCAAGCCAAGTTAGTGATAGAATTTACCAACGAACCAAGAAGTCGTAGAAATAACTTTAGGTAATAATTTTCGACGAATAATAGAATATCCGTTAGTAAATGTACCGACGAATAATTTATGTAACTGTTGGTGAATATACCAACAGTTGTTTGTGCGGTCGACCGTCGGTAAATTTCTAACGGTCAAAATTTGTCTATCAACAATAAGTTTATTACAACATTACCAATGGTTATGTTTATTCCATCGTTGAGCATATCAACGATTATTCTGCAGCAAATCT
>JAOQMP010000006.1:21261975-21273538 GCA_027563575.1 Erythroxylum pedicellare
TTTAATTTGTTTAAACAGAAAGTTGATTGATGATATAAAGTTAAAATTATCTTAATTGATAATAAAAACATTAAATTATACATAACAAGTATTTGTAATTCAAGTGCAATGATTACAAGTACACTATTGATTTGGTAACTGCAGATGGTCTGATTTGGCACCAACATTTAGAGCTGGATCAAATCAATCACACTTAAATATTACACTTCACTTTATTGGCAATGCAGGGTACTCAATTTCAAGTATCTCAATAAAATTTTATTATAGTAATCCATCAATTCTCCCTATATGCAAACTCTACTATTTATTGTTGTCATGTTATAACCATGATATTTGTATCCATTAACGAAATATACCAGATACGATTTAATAGTTTGCAAAGTTTCCTTCGCAAGATCACATATGAACTTGTTCTTTATTAGATTTTCTAAAGCCTACACAAAAGAAATAAGCATTACATATCAAACTTTTAACTCTAGCCTTTTTTTTGACATTTTTCTTCAAGTGATGCAAATACCTATATTAGCGAATAGGTTATTACAATTTAGTTATTAAAACATGTTATTACTTCAATTACAATCATTTTTGTTGAATTAACTTTCAAACGGATACATCTATCGATATTGAACTGGACTGGCTAGTTTAGCCTTATGTGCTAAATGCATAAGTAGATGCTCCATACAGTTAAAGAAGCTTGGAGGAAAAATCCTTTCTAACTTACATAAAATTACCGAAATTTCCCTTTTTAGTTTTTTCATTTTAGTCAACTTGATTTCAGATGATGTTAAGCTTTTGAAAAACAAACTTAATTATGTTATTACTTCTCAAACCTTGTTTGGTAGTAACTCTCGAAATGCAATTGGATTAGTATTTGCATAAATACATGATAATCATGACTTTTCATCCCAAATAATTTGTACTTCTTCATATCCACACACTTTGCCAAGTTTGAAACATAACCATCGGGAAACTTTAGACTTTTCAACCATTCACGCAATATTTTCTTTTATTTTTTGTCCAAAGTGTAATATGTTTTCGAATATTTACCAGGGCAAAGATTTTTATATAACTCATTCCTTATACAAAAAAGTTTCAAATCAGCTTGTGATTTTGCATTGTCTTTTTTCCTCCCTTCAATGTTCATTATAGTATTGAACAAATTGTCAAAAATATTTTTTTTCAATATGCATCACATCTAGATTATGACGTATCAAATTAGTTTTCCAATATGACAAATCCCAAAAGATGCTTCGTTTTCTCCAACCAAAGTTTTGACTAATGCTTGTATCTACTTCATCGGCTTCAAATTCTGTTACTTTCAGTGAGCTTAATTCCTCAATCTCTTGCAAAATCTCTTCACCAGCTTTGAGAGGAGGAGGTGTTTTTATCATCCTATTCTTAAGGAACTTATATTTATTGCATCTAAATGGATGATTTGGAGGAAGAAATTTCCTATGATTGTCAAACCAACATATTTTGCCCCCATTTGGAATATAAAATGCATCGGAATCATTACTACAATAAAGACAAGCCAATTTTTCATCTGTGCTCCATCCAGATAACATGACAAATGCCGAAAAATCACTAATGGTCCACATCAAAGCCGTTCCTAACATAAAATTCTGTTTCAGAGAGACATCATATGTTTGAACATCATATTTCCCAAGATGCTGCTACAATTAAGATATCAATGATTATAAGAAAACATCAATTTTATGCTTCAGATTTGTAGACCCTGGCATAATCACTGTCAAGAACATATATGCCTCTCTCATAAACATCTAGGGAGGTAAATTATAAGGAGTAATTATGATTGGCCATGATGAATATTGTTGCCCGGGTTGACCAAAAGGATGGAATCCACCTGTCGACAATCCGAACCTAACATTTCAACATTTAACTGCAAACTCAAGATGGGTTTCATTGAAATGTTTCCATGCCAATGCATCTAATGGATGACTCATTACTCCTTCCTGTTCATGTTTAGTATGCTATCTCATGTGAGATGCAGTAACATCAGAAGCATAAAGTCTTTGAAGTATTAGAGTTAGTGGAAAATAATACATCTGCTTCCATGGTACTAATTTCTATTTCATTAAACGCTTTCTAGGCTTAAACCTATATTGGCCACAAAATTTGCACTCTTCTAAGTCCACATCATCTCCCCAATACAACATACATCCTAATTTGCAACAATCAATCTTTTTAACAGGCAAACCAAGAACCTTAATAAGTTTCTTCATATTATAAAAACTATCAACCATTGTATGATTAGGAGGCAATAATTCATTATACCATTCAAGAATTTTATCAAAAATATGGTCTGAAATATGCCCTTTAGATTTTATGTTCAATATTTGAGCAATTGAAGACAATTGGGTCATTGTCTCACAATTTGGCCACAATTCTCGGTCAGCTGACTGTAGTAAGTCAAAAAATTATTTTGCTTATAGGTTAGGTTCTTCTTTAAGATTTTTCCTATTTTCCTCAAACGTATAACTGGCCCCATCATAAACCATTTGCATGTACGGATTTTTAGTACCATCCATATAATTTGTTCTAAATCCAATCCCTCTTCATACTTATTTAAGTTGACAGACGATTGTGCTTCATTATCCCTTGAGGTGCTAGAAATCAACGGTTCACTATATCTTGCCCACTCAAAATAATTAGGGACAAACCCTTTTCTTTATAAATGCCTATTAACTTCATCAATAGTAAGGAAACATTTGTGTTTGCACTTTTTATATGAACATTTGATCTTTGGCCCATCCATATATGTAGGTTGAGAATATGCATAATGAATAAAAGCTTTAACTCCCTCAACAAATTCAGGATTAGTGAAACCTTTAACTCCCTCAGCAAATTCAGGATTAGTGAAACCATTCGGGGTTAATCGTATATACATCTAAGATCTATCCCGAAAACTCATTTATGGAAAACTGTTAATTTAAAACAGTAAATCCATAGTTAGTATCATTCATGTTAGCCAAAGATTACAAAACATTTAAGATAAGACACGTGAATCAAGATCACAAGTTCTCGTTGTGACTCCTAGAGTCCTCGCATTTTTCACCTATAAGCCTCACAGGAGCTCCATCACGAGTTATGGGTTAAGGTTTATGGGTTGAGATCTAAAATATTTGTAAACTGAAGATCGAACATATATGTTTGTAATCATATATGTTATAAGAAAATTAATGTTAAATGTTTGATATTTAAACTATATTAAATATGTACTAGTGCCAAATATAATAAGTATTCATAAAAATATGAATACTTATTTTAATAAATGATTTTAACATATACAAATTTAAAAAGATGCGTGTAAAAATGCACACATGAAAAGTAAAGAGAAGCTAATCATTTTAGAGAGCATCAATGAAATGACAGATTGACATAATTAAGGTCATTAGAACTATAATATAAGTCAAACTCATCATATATTAATTCAATAATAAACCAATTTTTATACCAAAAACAAGTTTTACATCGTGCAGGCCATTTAAATAAAAAATGTAGGAAGTTCAGGTGGGAAGTTCAAACTGCAAACAAATACCCAAATTAACCAAGTTCACAAAAACATAGTAAAAAACAAAACCACTTACTCAACCGACATGTAAAAGGATCTTCTTGAAGTATGTGAAGGAAGATGATGATGGACCTAGAATGAAAAATATAGAAACTAGTACAAATTCGATTAAAATGTGTGAAAATCATTATTGACATTGTCAAAAATATAAGGAAATGAATATCATTTGAATACCTGCTAAAGCTTCTCTTCAATCTCCTTCGAAATGGAAATACTACCAGCAAATGAGTTCCTACAACCAATCAGAAAACTGTTCACAGTTTAGAAGCATTCTAGATGAAGATATGCTAGCCTAATCACAAACATAAGCTAGATCACCATAAATGATTCAAATGCTTAAAACAAACAAGACCAAGATGAGAGACCAAAATTGGATTGACTCGAGGGTAAATGAAGTGATGTAAGCTCAAAAAATTATCCCTTCTTATGTAATATTATAAAGATGTATCCCATCTTTACATACTAATTTTGAAAGTGAGATGAAGTTATTAAAATTTCATTCAAACATATTTTATTCTTAACGAGAAAGAGAAAGAAAGAAATCATAATCAGAAGATAAAAATTAATAACTAAATGAAACTGAACTAGAGCCAAATAAACGTCTTGTAAAACGAAAAGGAAGAAGAGTAGGAATAACAACATACGCACACATACAATGGATACGTACACATCCGTTACAAGTTTCACTATAAACTTAAGTAGGAATAACAACATACGTACGCATACAGTGGATACAAATTTTAGATAACCAGGTATGAATCTAACTATCGCTATGACAACCCATGCATCATATCAAGACGATGTCCAAATTTGTGAATGAAGAATTTAGATGGATTACTTCCGCATTATCGTTGAAGATTTAACATCACTGCCAATGTCTCATTTGATGACATACGACTCCAACCAAGCAGTAGCCATTGCCCTTTGATGATTAGCAAATCTTACTAGGAGAGAATATCCAAACATGGTATCTGATGCTTGTATAATGCCAATACACATGACTAGCTATTGTTAAAATCTTTTAGTTACCATTTCCTTAGAATCCTAAACAGGATATGTTAATTGAACCATCATCGAATTCACTAAAAGAACTTACTAGCAACTGTGAAAGAAGTAATTTTGGCCCTTCATATTAAATCAAAGAGGTTTAAACACATAAATTATTAATTGAGCATTTTAACTCGTAAAATTTGTTAAACCACAAGTATATATGCAATTGTATAAAAGTTACATACCTTGTTGCTGCAAAAAAAAATCTTTAAACACAAGATAAAAAAGGTCATTACTTGCCTCAGCATGTGTCCAAGGACATATGGGCATTTTATCAAACACTTTATGTTCATCAAATAATCATCCCATTTTACCAACCAAATTCACATTTTTTTCCTTCTATTACATACATTTTGACATATTATGTTCTTATCCATTCACAAAACACCAAAACATACGAAAAAAAATCAAAGACACAAACTAATTAATTAAACACAAACACCTACAATCAACATGTATACCTCCACGAAAAAGTTGGAGAAGAAGATCAAAAGTAGCATGATGTGATGGACGCAGCACGATCAAGAGACAACTTCACGTCGAAGGAGCAAACATAGTTAGCAGGGAGGAAGAGAAGAAAGAAGGAGCGACGGCGATGAGGGGGAGAAGGGACTTGCGGGTTTGTTTTAATGTTAACAAAACGATGTCGTTTGGTGTTAAACCAAATGACATTATTTTCTTTAAGTTAATAAGGTGAGATACTGACGAAATTTTCCGTCGGTAAACTCTTAATTACCAACGATTAATTGAATCCATCGCTATATTCTGTATTTCCCTGTATTATAAAATTTTTCTTGACAATGTTACTGATGGATATATTATTTTCGTCGGTTTATTTGCCATCGGTAATTGCTTGTGGCTATTTCCCACTTTTTTTGTAGTGTTTTCTCCCGATTTTCAGGAATGGATATGAATCATTCCAAAAGTCAGTTTTTCCTTTCTCTTGACATGGAGCACTTAACAAACTAAATGGAACAAATGTCTGGCCTTAAGAGAGGATCTCTACCCATAAAGTATCTAGGATTTTCCTTTATTACAGGTAGGTTATCGAGGAGAGAGTGTTTACCCTTATTGGATAAGATTGATGTGAGAGTTAAAAAATGGACCCACAAAAACCTCTCTTATGTGGGTAGACTACAACCAGCGAGTTCTGTTCTTTCTTCATTCCAGGTGTATTAGGCTTCTCACTTTATTCTCCCATCTTTTGTCCTAAAGAAACTAGAAGCTAAACTTAGGAATTTTCTATGTGCTGAGAGGGTGGATAGTCACTATCAATCCTAAGTTAAATGGAGCGACCTTAGTAAACCAAAAAAGGAAGGCGGGTTAGGGATTAAGCATTTGCCAACCTAGAACCTTGTTTTGTTAGGAAAGAGGATTTGATACCTATTCTATGATAAAGAGGCCGTGTGAGTTAAATGGGTGCATACAATCATTTTGAGAAGGAAAAATTTTTGGAGTGCGCAACCTACCAATAATAGTTCCTAGAGTTAAAGGAAAATCTTAAATGTGAGGGACAAATTAGGGAATCAATTCAGATTTAGGATAGGTAATGGGCAATCTACTCTCTTATGGCAGGATCCTTGGTATCCAAGGGGAATCTTAAGGAACTTCTTATCCCCTAGAGAGATAAATGGGTCAGGCTTACCTATGACAGCAAAGGTTTCTAATATAACTAGTAATAATGGGTGTGGCTGGAATTTCCTATAGAGCTCATTGATGATTTTGACCATTCAATACCAATCGAATAGTTCTCCGGATCATTTGGAATGGCTTCCTAGTTCTTCAAAAACTTACACCAATGGTTCAACTTATAAATTCTTGAGACCCTCAACCAACAAGTACCTTGGTACACCCTAGTTTGGTTCAAAAATAACAGCCCAAGGTGTTCATTCATTCTTTGGCTAGCCGTCCTAAAAAAACTTCAAACAAGGGATAAACTTCACTTTGTTTATACCCCTAACTATTTTTCCCTTTGTATTTCGGACATGGAATCCAATGAACATCTATTTTTTAATTGCCCTTTCTCAAATTCTGTTTGGATACATTGCCTCAACCACTTCCAAATCCTATCAAGCCTTCTATGCTAACTTGGTTTCACCAAACTCCTTCACAGAGTTCCATCTTCCCTATTCTTTTATCCACAACCACATTTGGACCAAAAGGAATTCAAGAACATTCAAGGATGTAGCTATAGAGGTGGAGAGCTTACAAGTCAAGATAATCTTCCATGTTCTAGAGCATCTCAGCCTAAACACTTAGAAAGGTAATTAGATCTTTTATGTACTAACATTGTGATGCAGATTGCTGATCAGATGGGGAGACAAATTCAACTCAATACACTACATTACCTTTCCTCACGGTTAAGTCCTCACAGAGGTTCAAGGGCACAGAAGGATTTTCAAATACAATTCAGGTATCATGGAGCTTTGATAGGCAACGATTCTGCACAGAAAATCATTGCCTATGGAAGCTCCTGTTGGACTAACTGAGTTTATGAAGACAAATTAGCATGTTTTTTTACGATGTCTTGATCCTTCATGTAACATCCTATTACCTGTGGGAAGGTTAAAATAGTAAATATGAGTGATCAATGAGAGCTTAGAAAAGCATTTTTTTCATGCTCATGCATAATATGTCATATACATACACATGAATAGTGAATTTTTCTACATATGGAAATAATTGTTCATGCATTCATGAATAATTCCGGGTATAATTGGATTGATTTATGATTTTTGAAAATTTAGTGAATTTTGAATTTAATTATGTTGAAAATATTATTGGCTAGTAGAATTGTGAGATTTGTGAATTTTGGTGAATTTAGTAATAAATTTCAGAAAAATTATAGAAAATAGGAAAAAGAAATCAAAAGAAGATTTGGAGATAGTTAGATTATAAAGATGAGAGTTTAAGGGAGTTAGGTTCAAAAGAAACTAAGTTGGAGCTTAGGTACTAGGAAAGTGACAAGTGTCACTTAGTTAAGTTGCTTTTATAATTTGTTAGAAATAAGTTTGAGTTATTCGAGAGTTAAAAAGGTTTGTTATTTTTCCTAAGTTCTTTCCTTGTCATCACCTTCTTCGAATTTTTTTTCAAACACATAGAGTTTTCCATCATAATCCTTCGGAGGGATTTCTTTACTTTTTCTTTTTCCTAAACCAACCCCACCTTCCAAGTGGTTTCTTCTGCCTTAAGAAAAACTAAAAGTTGGTTAGTGTTCATAGTGGTTTACGTAATTTTGTATAGAGATAGGGCTTGAAGATAGTTGAAGCTTTTGGAGTTTTCAACAAGTAAGTAGTGAATAAATTTTCTAGAGTTGTAGATTTTTGAAATAATTTGATGAATTATTGTTAGTTGCATGGATCATAACATTTACGTATATATATACATGAACATTGTAGATGAGATGAAAGTTTTGGTTATAGTGTTATTTAGTTTTGATGGAATTTTAGTGATATGATGTTGTGGAAATAGTTTTTTGGAGTCGAAATAGCAATGAAATGGTGTATAAGATTAGTGTAGAAAATTAGATATGGAAAGGTGATATGTGCTTTGTTCTTCACTGTGCAAGTTTATATATGTGTGTGTGTTGTACGTGAGTTGATGAAAACTTAGAGATGATCAAAGAAATGGTTTTTGAGTTTAAGAGTAATTGTAAAATGGCGGTTTGAGATGGGAATGAGTGTTTAAATGGAAGTTGAAAGGAAGAATAGTGCTTGAGAATGAAAGTTGAAAAGGCAAAAAAGTAACAGAGTACGAATAGAATGAAGATGAATTTTTGGCTTTTGATGGTTTTTGATTAAACTTGTATATTTTGGAGTTGTATGAATTTATGGTAAATGAGTTTAATAAAATGGAGTGAAAAGGCTTGAAATAAAAATTTGAAGTGATAGATTTTGGAAAATGGAAGTCATCTGGAAATTTTCTAATAATAGATGGTTAGAGAGTTGAATTTTCAATCTGAAACTTCCATTAGTTTTTTGCACTGATATAAAGAGATTTTGACAAAGTTGTCTTCATAAAAGTTTTAGCTTATCTTATTAGTTCTCTAACGGTATAAAGTATGTAATTTTTGGACATTTAACTTAGGAGATATGACCTTTATAATTTTGGAATGCTATATAGGAGGGACATTCGGGACAGCTACTTCATTCTGAAATTTTGACCCTTGTAGAGACAATAATGTTTTCAAGGTCTTCATAGAAATTGTAGATCTAGAAGTCTTTTTTTGAAACGGTCTAAGAATGAACTTAATATGATCTTTGTAGTGAAAGTTATACCCTTTTTACCATTTTAGGTCGAAAGAAGAAATGGAGGAAGGGAGAAGTTGCAATCGCGACGGCCCGCGCCCGCGACTCGCAGGTCCCTCCCCTCTAAAGCTGAACATATTTTACTATTTTGATCATAACTTTGTCATCCGCCCTCCAAATGACTTGATTTTTAAAGAATTGGATTCATAACACATTCCTTTGTCTCTCCATAAAAATTTATAGCTTTTGGTTTTGACTCAAAAGAGATTGATTGAATCAAGTAAGGGTATCGGTTGGAAGAGCATGAACTGGATATTTTATTGAACATGTTTCAGTATTTTGATGATATATTGATCTATAGGATTCCAAATAAGATGAATTTTAATTTGGAGTAAACTAGAGATATAGGCCTACAAATTATCTCAAGAAGTTGAATTTCAATTCTTTCTCTAAGTTATTGAATTTCTGGATGGAAGTTGTACATAACACACTGTTTTTGAATATGGATAACCCGATAATTTTTTAAGCATATCTTCCAAATTATTAAACCAAATTGAGTGATTTTGGTATCAATGGAAAGATAAGACATAGAGGAACACTTTTATAAAAGAGAGTTTGACCAAATTATCTCATTTTTATCTTCTGATTGAACTTAAACAGTAGACCTGAAAGGGGTATCTTGGAAAAAATCTGAAAGTGATTAAATGAATTATGAATCGTGATTTAATGGTTTTATTGAGGTATAAACCTAAGTATAAATGATACTTAGATGATTTTTGATATGAGATTGATTTTGTGATGAAATTGATGGCTAAATACTCGGGTTTATCATCAACATGCATTGTACATAATTCATTTCATACATGTGCATTATTGAATACTTATAATTGAGCATATTATGATATATGTGTATGTTGTTTAAAATAGAGGATCGAATTGAGCACCATCCTCCAGACTTTCCCGGGACTTCGAGACAATAGCATTGGGAGCAACTTGTGAGTAACCTAGATAGTCTCACTTAATTACTTGTTTGCTTAAATTATGTTTTGCATGATACTTGAATGTGTTTAATTGTGTATTCTAGACAGAATGTCGAATGAATGTGATTGTAGATTGAGATATTGAAGTACTACTTGAATGTGAATGTGAAAAACTATATGCTTTATAATGTGAGTGATTGTGGTACATACAGTTCATACATGAATGGATAATCAGAAAATGGCAGTTGTGACCAGAGTAGCCACCAATCAGAGCAAAAAGCTCAACGAATAAAAATGAGCCTCAAGCTCAAAAGTGATTAAGAGCCTAAGGCTCTTTATGCAAAATGAGCTCTGTATTACCCAAATGGATAAGGGACAATTATTAATGAGCCCGATATCTAAAATAGATACAGGACAGTTCAGGCATTTGGTCACAACAACGTAATAATTGGAAAAATGTCTTATGAGCATTTCATATGCATTTTAACAAGTATGTGGATTGTTTGAAATAACAACGTTTATTATTATTATTATTATTATTATTATTATTATTATTATCATCATCATCATCATCATCATCATCATCATCATTATTATTAAATTCCTTATTATATAATTATTATTACTATAATAATAATAATTATTAAGTGTATTTATTTATTTATTTATTTGTTAGTATTCTCAAATGGCTTTATATAACAAAAATAAACATATATTTTTATCCTTATTCTTATTAAGAACAAAATTATTAATAATAAGGAATTTAATAATATTATTTAATGAGGCAATTAATAAGAATAATTAAACTTGCCTATTTTGGAGTAGTATGAATTTATGGTGAATGAGTTGATGAAAATGGAGTAGCAAAATCAGAAGTATAAATTTAAAATGTGGGTTTTTGAAAAAAAATTGAAAGTCTGAATTTTCTGAATAGTAATAATGATGAATTTTCAAGCTGAAAATTTCATGAATTTTCTGTGTTTATCTAGGCAGATTTTGACAAAATTGTCTTTACAAAAGTTGTAGATATATCTTTTAGCTTTCCATTGATATAAAGTATGAAATTTTTGGACTTTGGAGGTGAAAGATATGATATTTAGAAATCTGTGATATTACATGGGATGGGCATTAAGGACAGCTACATTGGTTTAAAATTTTAATCCTTATAGACGCAAAATTTGTTTTTAAAGCCTTTATGAAAGTTGTAGGTCTAGAAGTCTTCTTCAAAATGATTTTTAAATCACATTAGTCTGATATTTGTAGCAAAAGTTATGCCTATTTTACTAAACAGGTCTGGAGAAGAGAAAAGGGAGGAAGAGGGCAAAAGTAGCGATCGCGACGCGTCGCTATCGCGCATCCACCAAAGGCTCGCCTAACTCGCGATCGCGAGCCAGCCTGTACATGTTTTACTATTTTGGTCATAACTTTTTCGTCCAACCTCCAAATGTCCTGATTTTTAAAGCATTGAATTTCTAACACATTCCTCTATCTTTCCACAAAAATTTATAGCTTTTGGTTTTGATTTGAAAAAGATTGATTGAATCTAAATGAGGGGATTAGTGGGAAGAGTATAAGTTAGATATTTTCACTGAACATGCTTCAGTATTTTGTGATATCTTGATCTATAGGATTCCAAATAAGATGAATTTTAATTTGGAGTAAACTAGAGATATAGGCCTACAAATTATCTCAAG
>JAOQMP010000006.1:21297935-21331732 GCA_027563575.1 Erythroxylum pedicellare
AATAATTTATTTTTAAATTTTATAGTTATTATTAATAATAAAAATATAACTTTTTTCAGAATCAAGAAATTCTATAAACACTGTCTTTTATGATTAGCTCACAAATTAACATTTAATTTTTGCAAGGGAGGAGAGGGAAGGAGAATTTTGAAAAATAAACAAGAAACAAAGAGGTAGAAAATAGAAATCAGTGCGCGTTCTCGCCCTCCCTTGAACATTCCTAGCTGTTTATTACGTCATTCCGTTCGTCCCACTTTCCAGCAGCTGCCGCACCGACCTCTCCGGCCCGCACTTTCCAGTAGTACGGTACCCTCCCTCACCAAAAGCGTAAGTTATAAGATACATCTCCAGAATTCACTTGTCCACTAGTTGCCTTCTGACTCGCCATCTGAATTCTTAGCCTTAATAGCTTAGTTTTTACTTTTTAAAAAATAAAAAAACGAATACCCTTTTTTTTATCCTCAAATTAGGAAGTTCGGAACTTCCAACTTTCGATTAAGTTGGGTTTTGGTATGGTTTTATTTATACTTCCATATTTCACTACTCCATTCCCATTTTGCCCCCAATGAGCCCGCATTTCTACGCTTTATGCAACTGCCCTCATATATTCGTCTACTTAGAAGAGAAAGGGAGGGTTTTGATTGATTGGTTAGGGTTTTGATTTGTGTATTCAAGTGGCTGATTTACATGGCGAAAGCTGCGAATCTCGGTGGTAAAAGCGGAGTACGTATCGTTGTTGCCGGAGACCGTGGCACTGGGAAATCGAGCTTGATAGTAACCGCCGCTACTGACACTTTCCCGACGAATGTCCCGCCGGTGCTACCTCCTACCCGACTTCCCGAGAATTTCTATCCTGACCGCGTTCCTGTCACCATTATCGATACCCCCTCCAGGTATATAAATACATGATCGAGCTTTTGAAGGAATTTTTAAAGGCAGCAACTGTTGTTAGTTGTCGTGGATTGCATCTTACTGAATGTTTTGATTCAGAAATTGTGTTTGCATCGGTATAAAATGGTTGATGGCTTTTTTTTTTTTACGCATTTAAGTAGTGTTTTTAACAGATGGTATGGGTGTTTATCCTTGTGATTCAGAGTGGAGGATGCTGGTAGAGTAGCTGAAGAAGTGAAGCGAGCTGATGCGGTTGTTCTTACATATGCTTGTGACAGACCAGAGACTCTAGATCGTTTGAGAACCTTCTGGCTTCCAGAGCTTCGCCGTTTGGAGGTCTTTATGCTTTGGTTGTCTTTTTCAGAAGTTTTACCAGTTATTTTCTCCATTATTGTCAGCACGTATCGGATGGGAGGGTTTTTAACAGTTCAGAGAATTTCATTGCTGCTAATTCTTTTTCTAGTTAGTTTCTACAACTAAAAGAAAGAAATTGCTGGTGCACTTTTATTGAGAGAGATTAAGACATGTATGATTCTAACTGGTCGTGAATCACGAGCAGGTGAAGGTGCCAGTTATAGTTGTGGGCTGTAAGCTGGATCTAAGAGATGAGAATGAACAGATAAACTTGGAACAGGTGATGTCACCAATAATGCAACACTTTCGAGAGATTGAAACTTGTATAGAGTGTTCAGCATTTAAACACATTCAGGTATAGTTGATTACTTACTGTTTTTTTAATATCATTTTAGAGCATTGCTTTAAAATAACCTGTGGACTGGGATTTTGGTAAAGTAGATCATAATATTCTGTTTTCAGGAATTTGGTGAAGTGGATCTTGACATTTTTGTTTTTGAAGTGCTAAGTGATCTGTTTAAGAGATATGTTTTGCCATTGCATTCTCTGCGTTTCCTACTGACTTGTATTCTACCTTCTCAACTTTACCCTTTATTTAACTTCTGTAATATAATTATTGAGCTTTGTGGGTTGATTTTCATGTACATGCTTTATGGATTTATTTCTATGTGAATGATTAACTTTCATGATTGCAGTTCCTTTTTCCCTACAATTACTTGGCTGAGTGATTTGATTGGGACATTTGAGGCGATTTCTTTGGTTCATGTATAATAACGTAATCTTTTAATTTTGTTTCTGTGTGCAGATCCCTGAGGTTTTTTATTACGCACAAAAGGCAGTACTTCACCCCACTGGTCCACTATTTGATCAAGAATCACAAACTTTGAAGCCTAGGTGCATAAGGGCCTTGAAGCGGATTTTTATTCTTTGTGATCAAAACAGGGATGGTGCCCTTAGTGATGCAGAGTTAAATGAATTTCAGGTTGTATTTATGTTCTGAAAATGTTCTTGTGTGATTTCTTTTTTACTTTTTTTTGGTTCCCATAAACATTTGTGGACAGGGAATTGATTTTTGGTTTCAGTTTATTTTTGTGCAATATTTATCTTTTAATTAACCAAGTTTTAACTGACTTAAGTTTGTGAAAATCTTAGAAAAATGATTTTGGGTTTATCCTATCGGCTCTATCAAGTACTTTGACATGGCGGTAGTTTTTGGTTAGACAACAGCCAAGAAAAAGATTACATGTCTCTCTTTTAGTTTTTTTGTTCATTTTATCATTATTCTGTTTATCAGGTGAAATGTTTTAATGCTCCACTACAACCTTCTGAAATAGTGGGTGTCAAGAGGGTGGTTGAAGAAAAGCTGCCTGGTGGAGCAACAACTGACAGAGGAGTAAATGAGTGTGGGCTTACATTGACAGGATTCCTTTTTCTTCATGCACTTTTCATAGAAAAAGGGCGCCTTGAGACAACATGGACTGTCTTAAGGAAATTTGGATACAACAATGACATCAAACTTGCTGATGAACTAATTCCAACATTCAAGCGTGCCCCTGATCAGGTAACTTTTTTGTTGATTGTTGATTTTGTCCTATAAAAAGTCTTGAATAATCTGTAAGTTGTTGAAATTTTGCATATGTTTTGTGCCCGAAATGGACAATTCCTTTCTCATTTTACCTTGTTCTTGGTCATGACATGTTTGTGGATTTATTAGAATTGTTATTTATTTGAGAATAATTTGAGTACTGCTGATGAGTTCATGACTATGGATATTAGCGTAATGATCTTTTATTTCATGCAGTTGAGGTTGTTAGGGGATAATAAAGTGAAAACATTGACATTTGTTGCAGATAGCATTGACATATCTGGTTTATGAATGGATGCTTGGGCCAGAAAACTGGCCCTTAGTCATGTTAGATACAGATTCGATGGAGGGAAAGTGCTTGTACTAGTTATTTTTTTCCCTGTGTTATACCTGTTGTTGAGCTCATTGCTGGCAAGATATTGTATCTAAGAAAGTCATTTGTACATATCATCAAATTTACTGATCGTGAACAAAAAGGGAGTTGGATGACTGAGGTTTCTGGGACCCATAGCTAAATTTCCTTTTAAGTTCCATTTCGAAGACTTTGTCTGGGAGTGACAAACATTGGTTGAACTTGCAAGACTTTTCCTTTATTTCCATATTTGATTTGGACCAGTCTTGAAATAGCCTAGCTTTGGCTTGACCTGGTATACCATCCTATTTGTTTTATATGTGGAGGAGATCTTTCCTACTTTCTTTTCGTTCTCCAAAAATTTATTCATCTCATCCTGCAAGACTTTACTCCTATTTGTTGCTTATTCGTCCTGTGGCTTTCAGCTACTTTTATTGAACTTTCTAACATTTGTTTTAATTTATACAGAGTACAGAGCTGGCAAATGAAGCTGTAGAGTTCTTACAAGCGACCTATGAATTATATGATAGTGATTATGTACGTTTCTGTCTGTAATATGATGGATAGTCATTTAGCAAAACTGTTTCCTGTTCTGATTTAGATTGAGTGGGCAAGGTTATCCTATGAACTGTGGTCCTGATTCCTAATTTGGTTGTTCTTGAAATATGAATCTTTCCCAAATGGATTTTTTTTGACAGGATAATAACCTTCGACTGGCAGAACTTGAGGATGTGTTTTCGACTGCACCAGAGAGGTATTCAAGTTTCCTACGTGGACTGCACTTGAAGATGTTTAGCAGTAATCATTTAGTGGGCATTGATGTCTCTCTCTTCAATGATAGATTCTCTATGTTTAGTCTGATGGACTATCATGTTTTCCCTAATCTTTATTCAATTGCCAAGATTGAGTTTTGCTGTAATCTTGTTTTTGGATATTCTGACATTCATAGTCTATTTATTTCTATCATGATAGTCATATTTTATTTATTTATTTCTATCTTGACGTCCATAGTTTATTTGTCTATTTCAATCTTGACATTCAGTTTATTTAGCTATTTCAATATGTGCAGGCATCCAATGAATTTGACATGCATGTGCTTGTTCTATTCTTGACAGATATAAACTTTTCTGTCTTTCAAATATTCCTCCTAGGTTTTGTTTTGACACTAATGTAATTTCAGTCCTTGGGATGAAGCCACATATAAGGATGCTGCAGAGAAAACTGTGCTGGGTGGGCTATCTATGAATGCATTTTTGGCTGAGGTACTAATTTTACCTTCTTCTGAATCACGTTTCCCCGAAGAAGCAAGCCCTGCAGTGCTTATCACTACTTTTCTTGTTGTACTCTTTGGTAATGTATAATTTGCATTGTGTGGATCTTTTTGCTAATAGTGTGAAGTTTTACGGTTTAACTGTGTCATACAAACCTGCTCTTTCTTTCACATGGGGAGCATCATCACATCTCACATTTCTTTGGGTGATGGATAGGGAGGGTTAACTGATGATTTAACTTTGAAGGTTCATATGATTAGCAATATTTAAGTGGTAATGATACTTCTATTAAAAGCAATTTTTTGCATGCTATGTGTTTCAGTGGGCGCTTATGACACTTCTTGATCCATCTCGTGCTGTGGAAAATCTAATTTACCTTAATTATCCTGGAGATCCAGCTACTGCTGTCCGTGTAATGAGGAAAAGATGTTTAGATCGCAAGAAGCAGCAGTCAGAAAGAAATGTTTTCCAATGCTTTGTCTTTGGACCTAAACATGCTGGAAAATCTGCTTTGCTGAATTCTTTTCTTGGAAGGTTCATCCTCAGCTAATTATGTTCACCCTTGACAAATTCATGGATTTTTCTTTTCTTAACTAAGTTAATGAAACTTTGATGATGATGTTTGTTGAATTTAGACCATATTCTGACAGTCACACATCATCTGCTGAGGAGTCCTATGCTACAAATGTTGTTGATCTACCTGGCGTAAGTTGAATGTTCTTGTGCTTTGAAAATTCTTGTAAAACCATAGAATATGTTCAATCTCTCAATGTAAAAAAGACGAGGAAAACTTTCAGAAGTTCTTTCCTTCCTTTGAAGTTTAATGTTTTTATATACCTTTGTTGTCATATGTTTTTTCTTCTTTAGTCTTATGATTAGGAGTTTGGTCCTTTAGTATGTAGGTTTACCAACTTTCTGTTTTTTGGGTTTCTTTCAAATATCTTCTGATGGTTGAAATCATTTTCTTTTCTTTACTGTGAAACTGAATATCCAGCATTTCTTATATAGGGAATTAAAAAGACCCTTGTGTTAAAGGAAATTCCTGAAGGTGGAATTAAGAAACTGCTATCGAGTAAAGAATCTTTGGCACCATGTGATATAGCAGTATTTGTTTATGACAGGTATATACTAGCCATTGCTGAATTTGACTATTAAATTGGTAGGTAGTCTTAGAATTTGATCAATTATCTCATGCGAAATCTTTTACGTAATTAATTTTTTTTTTAATAATGATATTTGTTTTTGAAAGCTACACTTATTGTTGTAGGGACTGTTATGTACCCCTCTTGAAGACCAAAATAAAGAAAGCTTGAGTTAATGTTTTAGTTGTTGTTGCAGCTCTGATGAGTCCTCGTGGAAAAGGACAACCGACTTGCTTGTAGAAGTTGCGGGCCATGCTGAGGACACAGGTTATGAAGTGCCTTGCTTAGTTGTAGCAGCCAAAGATGATTTAAATTCATTTCCTATGGCAATACAAGAATCGACCAGGGTATTTTCTTGCTTTGCAAAAATATAATTTGATGTACTGTAGGGGAATGAAGTGTGAATGCTCTTAAGAGCTGGGATAGGGTTTATTTGCAATTTTGACTTTAGATGTCTTGCTTTGTCGAATGCTCAGTAGTAACATTCTGTTATCAAATGAAAAAATTTGCTCCTTTATGTTCTGACATTTTGTCTAAATTGGTTTATCGATGGCGTTAGGTTGTTTGATTATGCAGCTATACTAATATCAGTAAAGCGACTATTTGCTGTTTCCAAAGAGTTCTTTAAAATTTTGATTTGAGTTTTTGTGGTTTGAAAATTTGTAAAATGCCATTTCTCAATATTTTATTGGAATGCAAAATTTTCATTATGATTTTATAAGTAAATGTAAATTTTAAGTATTTGCAAATTCTGTTGATGGTTACAAGTTTTTAGTTTATACAAAAAGAACCTCATTGACTAAATTCAAACCACATTAGGCTTTGTGAGAAATGATTATATCATGGGGACTTTAATGTGATCCACCATTAGTTCTTTCATCTATGCAAGGATAGATTTTGGTTAGTTAGCAAAACGGATGTTTTTATGTTAATAGCATTGGATGTAAGTTGAATTAATCCATATTGGTACAATTTTCTACCTTTACTGTTGTGCATGATTTTATAATGTCCACAATGGCATTAGTATATTGTTATTTGTTTCAGTTCAGAATCGGAGTGGTGTTCCTCGTCGATTCTGAAAAGGCTTGTGGAAGATGTGTCCTTACTTTTTTCTTATAACTGTTTTTTCTGTTATATATTGCTGCTGTTGAGGAACTGAAAGGACATCAAACTTATTTCCCATACCCTCAACATTTGGTAGGTTACCCAAGACATGGGAATAGAGGCACCTATTCCTATTAGTTCAAAAATGGGTGATACCAATAATGTGTTCCGTAGAATTGTTAATGCAGCAGAGCATCCACACATGAGCATTCCTGAAACTGAAGCAGGGAAAAGTCGCAAACAATATCATCGTTTCATTAACCGCTCACTGATGTTTGTTTCAGGTATGTAATACTTTAAGCTCATCTTTTAACTTGGTTTTTTGTGTATTTCTTAGAAGTATTGCTTTATTGCTATTTATGCTTCTGTTTTCCGAAACATGATTCACTTTGTCATTTTCTGAATCTTTTCTACCATGTTCTTGTTGCACTAACTGTGTCCAATTTGGCTCGAGTGCTGTAGTTGGAGCTGCAGTAGCCATTGTTGGGTTGGCAGCTTATCGTGTCTATGCTACAAGGAAGAGCTCTTCTAGCTGAATCTTAAACTTCAGTTGCAATTAGATGCAAGTGGCATGCAAGATCATCCATTAAATGGTAAGAAGGTGTTTGCTCGAGATATGTTGCCTGCAGAACAGAAACTTAATGTATTCATTGTACTTCAGTTCCATCGTCCAACTATAGGAATTTGCAAGTTGCAATGGAAGAGCTATTTAGTCGTTGGATGTAAGCAGATGTATTATGAGACAAGTTATTGTGCAGGTCTTGTGCAATAATAAAATTTTGTCACATATCCTCTTTGGCTTGGAAATCTTTTGACTGGTAAAGTGTTGAGCATATCTATATCAAAAGTTTATGCAGTCATTCTCTTTCCTGTTTTCTTCTCATTGATTCAGTATAATGCTGTTGGTGCTTGGGACTACTAAGCTAGTGATTGCGGCATGTTGAGGATTATATCGGTTATATGTAAAATTTCGACCTTTGCTTGCGTCAAGCAGTGATGTTTTAATTGACACGGGCGGGTTAGTATCTTGTGGGGTAAGACAGATGTAATATTTTATAGAATATTAGGAGTTGCCAAGAACAAATTTTAGAGATTTAAAATAGCCCACTTTCGTACAGGACTATTGTTGACTGAAGGCTAGATCAGTCTAGGCTATAGTACTGCCTATCAATCAGTTATAGCTGTCCTGGACCAAAAAGTGTGGAAGCATATCAGAGCAGAGAGTAATCTTATCCCGAAACCATATTACATGGCTTTGAAGCTATAACCTGCAATGGTGGATGAATGTCGAATGTCAACCTTTTTAGGCAACCCTTGTTTTTGACGACGGGAATGGATGCGTACGTCGTATCAGGTTGTCGCCTCCATCTTCTTTTTCTAGTTTCCAGCAGTAGTTCCTGAAAACTGGGACGGATACATGGAGTCGAAAATCTGAACTGAACAAGAACTTCATTTCCATTCTATTCATCTCTGCAATGCTTACCCCCCCAATTTTGGCATAGTAAGCATTGTTGTGGCACCTGCAAATCACATGGTAAATCAAAAAGTTGAAAGACACCTGCAGTTTTTAGACTCGGAGAACTAGGGAGATAATTTCTAAGCCTTTTTGCTTGGATGACTATCGGATAACTCTGTGGGGTTATATGATTATTGTCAACCGTCTGAAGTAGCTAAATAGTTTTCGGGACAAGCTGCAGCAGTTTGGAGTAGCTAATTAGGTTGGGGAAGAAAGCATCCAAGACAGACAAGACACTTGTAGCAACAGCAGTGTGTATGTTGGTCGCGTATTTTTAATTTAAAAGGAGATGTCATAAAAAATCTAAAAACTTTATATGTTGGTATTTACTTTTGTTTTATTCCAAAAATTATTTTTATTATTTTAAATTACTAAAAGATAATATTACCAAAAGAACTTTTTGTCAAAACTTGTTAATATATATCATTACGTAGTTAATTATTGAGAACTTCAATTTTATATAGACACTATTGGGTGTTAATTATACTATGTATTAATTTTTAATAAATATATAATAGAAATATTTTATAAAAAAACAATAATCCAAAATAGTTTTCACTTTCAGTATTAATGAAATTGTAAGCGAGTTAGTAAGCCACTCAGATCATGGTGAAAAGCTGGGTGGTTAGCTAGAGTCACATACGAGAAGTGCACATACTCATCATCCAGGAATTTAGCAGCTAACATGATGCTTGTAATGAGTATCCTGTGGGCGTTGAGGGAAGTAAGACATGTCCCTGTTCTTGCCACGAACCTATCCATGTAAATGTACCCGACTACGAAGCAAGATGTACTGCATCTTCCATACTTGAATATCCTCTCAACGTAGCTTCTGATGCTCAAACTCGGTGGCTTCGATCCATGGAAGATGGTTATCACATCCTTTACTTTTGAGAACTTGGTCTCGTTCTTTTGCATCCATTTCTCCAGTCTCGATGAAAGCAGATGTATGACCGGAGGAAGGGTGTTTGTTCCTGATGATGGCCCTCTGTTGTAATACTCCTCCATTAGCCCAAGTCTTGAGATTGTTTCTGAATCAATGCCAGCCATATGTCCCAGTAGTTCTTATAAATGAATCAAGGGAAGGGTTTTGGAGTGTCTCTCAACCGGCCAATTATACGTTCTAAGATGATTTGGATGGAAACTATGGCGTAGGATTTGTGAAACTTTTGTTCTTTCCCTTGAGGAAAAGTTATCTTGGAAGTTGGAACTAACGTATATGCCTCTGTGACCTCAAAAATTAAAGAAGAAATTCTGTTCCCAGTGGACCAAGTGGCAAAGCCCTTTACGTTGCACTGCAAAAGGAGATGCTCGTGCCCTTCATTGACTATCGGAATGCTTTTAATATTTTCCTTTTAATGTTTATTCAACTAGAGCTAGAGGTACTGGGAAGGAAGGGAGGGTGGATGCAACTTTAGCAGCATATATTTATTCCTGCAAGTTTTTGCGTTAGGGATAACTATTTAGTGATTAATACTTTGATCTAATATTATTTTTCTCATTACAAACCACTTTGATTGCAACCAAATGTAAAATTATTTTTATTAGTAAAATTATAATATGGATAAAAAATTTCAACATCTAATTTTTATAAATAAAGTTGGAATTTTTAAATTTATCCCCAAACAAATCAGAACCATATTCTTTTGTTTTTCCTATGGGTATTCGTGCCACGTACTCCAGCCTTTTGTATTCTTTATTTCTGTGCCTTAAGATGCTTCGGAACACTTTTCTTCTCGTACCAATCCCCTCTGCCGCACAACTTGGATACTTATCAAATGCTCAAAGAGAGAAACATTTCACCTGCTCGTATGTACTGACCTTTAGAACCATTGTTATAAAAAAAAAAAATTCAGCTAGTGATGTGTACTCTCAGCTTTGGAGCCACTTTTATAAAAATATATATATATATATATATATATATATTCCCCTACTAAACATGATTGATTAATTTTTAGTAAGTTAATATTGTAATAATTGCAAATACACGGTGTAACTGTAGCTCCTATGAAGACGATGAATACTAATAATTACTCTTTTTCTATTATCTAGCATAAGGATTGATTTTAGATTTTTAATTAAAAGAACTATAACTAAGCAAGTGAAAAAAAAAGTAATGAAATTGAACAGAGAATTAAGGAAGCATTAGGAAATTATCGATATCGAGTAATTAGTATCTAGGTTTCAAATCCTCATAAACCCTTAACAGATTGGCCTTTTATTATGCAATTGTTTGATGATTTATTGAACTGTGAAGACTCGTGATATGCTAGTAGCTGACCTGTTTACTAATAGCTGACCTTAAGTCTACTAACAACTAATTATAAGGTTTTTTAATCGAATTACTAAGGTTAAATCTTATAGGATTGCGTTATCGTTTTATAAATCTCTCTACTAGGTTTGACCATAATTCTAAATATCCCTGATTGTCTTTTATCGAGTATTCTTGAGATGTAGAGGTATGATCTTGTATTCCGATGGATTTATTGATAATTTCTTTGCATTTTCCACTTTTGTGGAGCAAAATCATCCATTCTGGATGAACTCCATGTTTGGAATCGCCTCCAAGAGTCTGTCCTCGCTTCCCCCCTTCAATTTGTCCCCAAAATGTCTTTTTATCACAAATTTTAGGGTTATAGGAGATGCATGGTCTTTTGCACGGTCGTGCATCAAACTGTACATAACCAAAATTCTCTAGATATCACGAAAGCTCATGACCACAAGAAAGTGCATAGGCATAAGCATGGTCGTGCAGTCCTTCGTTTTATGTTGTGATTTCATTTGAGTTCTTCTCCCTTAGGTCCATAAAGGCAATTATCATCTATATACATACTTGGAGTGAATTAAGTACCAAATATATAATAAAAGTATAAAATACCAAGCAAAATATATCAAATATGGGTGGTAAAATATAGTAAAATCTCCATCTATCAAACATCCATATAGTTAAGTTTTTGCTTGTCCTTAAGCAAACCACAATCAAAATTATAAATTTACAACATCAATCTATCATCGATTGTAACCTGTAAATTTATACTATAGATCATCATATCCTATCGAATAAAATTAACATACAATCAGAATCAAGTTATCCTAAAATTAGTTTCCTAAGTAATATTAATAATAATCATATCAACAATTGTATTGAAATCAAAAGCATATCTCTTTACACCCTCACCAAGGTTTCACTCAATGTATTTAGTGTTTAGGGTGAAAAACGTCAAAACTCTCAATCAATACATAGCAAAATTCTTACCATATGTTTATAATAACATCACATCTCCATTGCTTATGTACAAATTAGAAACAAAATCAAAAGGTCTTTGTGTAGGTTGTAATGGGGCTTAGGTACGGTATAAATGAAATGATAAAAGGGGTTAAGTGAACGAAATTTACTCAAAGAAACACTATAAGGCTTGTTTACAAAACACACGGGTCCTTTCATCACAAATCTAATGGTATTATATATTTATTATTATTATTCTTTTCTTTTCTTTTCTTTTTTGTCACATTCTAATTAGTACCACAATTTAGCAAATATTGGACCTCTCACACATTTCAAGTCTCAACAAATAAATAAAGTAAATAACCTTCAAGGTTTAAAATAATAATAGGTTTTCAAAGAAAAGATAGGATAAAGGTTAATATGTGGGTTTAATCAATGAAAAAGGCCAAGTCTTAACTTGGTTATTCCTAGAGGTAAATTTTACGGGTATGGTAATTTTCTAAAAGATAGGCTAAAACAAGTTAGTAAATCTAAATGCCTCCATCAGGTTAATGTTTCTAATTTAACAAATATAGTCTTAATATGCATAATAAAAGCAAGTTCTAGAATTATCTACATGATATCACACACATGAAAGAATTACAGGAGCTTTAAAAATTTTATGAAAATTTTCTCTTTAGGTTCAAAAGCTCACAAAAAGAGTATATATGTGTGTAAATAATATGCAGATTTTATTTAACTTGAAAAAGGACATATAGTATTCATGAACATATTCAACAAGCTCAAGATATCATTTAATAAAATTTATAATCATGATTATATTCAGCTTAAAGAGATCAGTTAAAGATTCATTAAATTCATCCCCACACTTAAAGTTGTACATTGTCCCTAATGGACACAATATAAGCATTTATGAAAAAGTGAGAGGGTTTAGTTTTACTTTCCTGACTATGACGATTTCTCTGATTCTGGTCCATCTAATATGAAGCTAACATCCTTGCAAAATACATTAGAAAAGGATAAAATCAATAAGCCACATATCGTAAGATAATAATCAGTGGCCTGTTTTCACCCTTTTTTTCACAAAGCGGTTTCATAGCCTATAAACAAGCCACATATTGTAAGATAATAATAAGGACATAATTTATCAAATTAATATATCCAATTTCAAGCAATAATGCCCTTTTTAATGAAAAATTGTTAATGAAAGAGGGAATGACAAACTCTCTGAATCGTCAATTAACTCGAACAATTTGTCTTCAAAGAAGTGGGAATCCTTCGTACTTAAAGTTACTACCATCGTCTCATCAGTAATTTCCTTACTTGGTTCCTTTGCTCGTTCTTCCTCAACCACCTCTAACCCATTCTTCTTCTTCTTCCTAGATAGAGGTGTTTAGCTCATCTTCTTCAATTACCTTCTATCACTCCTCTACTTTTCCTTCTTGGATGGAGCATTTTTCTTTTTCTTTCGGAAGCTCTTATTGGAATGTCACTCTATTTATGAAGCCAACTCTTGCCTTTTCTTCACTCTCGAATTTGCGTCACTCATCTTTCATGTCAACAAGGAGTTCCATTAATTTATATGTAATACTTTCTTCCTTTTTCTCTTCTTCTTTTAAGAGCTCATCTTCATTATTAAGGGTGATTGCTATTCCAAATTAATTGCGGTCTATTTCATTAGGACTAGGCAAACTCCTTAGTTGCTTGTTGGATAATATCTTCGCTAGTTGATCAATTTGATTCACCACATTCTATATAATAGCCTCTATTTCTAGATGCCTCAAGTTGGATTCTTGAATAGACTTAATCATCATATCTTTCAGAGCAACAATTACCTTCTTACCTTCTCGAAATGCATGTTTATTCATGAAATGAACTGTTCACTCTTCTTCGCTTTGAGATGGTTGGAAGCTCAAATTATACTCATCATATGTAGGCAAAGAAAATCTCTCATTGAATTCATGTTGACTACCTACTGTTGTGTCTAATTTTTATTGACTTTGCTTGCCTTCATATTTGATTTTGGTTACAATTTTTTATGTTTTGATCCAAATTTGAGAAGAATTGAGTAACAATTGTATGACTATTGCATGCATGTTAATCGGATTATCTTGTGAATGTTGTATGAAATATTAGGAGAATGTTGCATTAAAGGATGAAATGGGACATGAACAATGCATGCAATTAATTAATTTATGCATAAATGGTGTTACATCCATGACTATAGAAGTTACGGGTATCACGGGTGTGAAAATGGTGGTCACACTCGTGACTAACTCATGCACACCCGTGACAACCTTTTTCTTTAATTTTCCAAATTATTACGTGCTAACTGCAGGTTTGAGGGCTCAAAAACTTAAACCTAAAATGAGACTATAAATAGAAAGAAGAGAGGCTAACAGTGGGCTAGACTCAGTTTGGGGGACATTCTGGGACACAAAATAGATAGAGAAAAAGAAGGCGGAGAAGAGAGAAGAGAACAGAGAGTAGTCGAGTGAGATGAAGAAGAACAACAACAAAGAAGTGAAAGCAGAGTAGCATTTGGTTGTCTGTGTGATCATCAAGTAGAAACAGAAGGCAAGAGCCCATGCAGAAGGCTTGAGAGTGGTAGGAAACCACTGTGATAATTGTAAATTGCATCATGTTTTAGGCCTTAGTTATTTAATTGTTAATTCAACCATTTAATATGTGTTTAGGTTAGAATTGTGTTAGTTTGTTAATTATTTGTGTTTAAGTGTTTTTAAAGGTTAGTACAAGTCTTTGAGCTTAAATGTTATGTTTTAAAGGTATTTTGATGTGTTTATTAGTGTTTCAAGATCAATATCGAAGAACGGAAAAGTTCTGGAGAAATTCAAGCCGAAACAATGGCCCAAGATCGTGGCACAACAAACCACGATCGTGACATAAACACTGGAGTTGGCCCACAATCATAGCCCATATGCCACGATCGTGACATCCCAAGACATGACCCACGATCATGGGCTGCATGTCATAATCATGATAGAAGGCTCAGATGTGGCCCACGATTGTGGCCTACAGGGCCATTGTCATAGCCTGCATTAAGTAAACACTAAAAAATGTCAAGTTTTGAGAGATTTTTTGGACCTTTTAGACCCTAGAAAAACCCTAGAGCTGCTCAGACCATAAAGGATATTTAAAGAATAAGACAAAGAGGCAAAGGGAGCTTTTGCATTAGCCACTTTTGAGAAACCTTAGAGAGAATTCGTTGAGAGATTGAGGAAGAGAGAAGAGGAGAAGAGTTTAATTCTTTAATTTAAAATGTTTAGTTAGTTTTTGTTTTATGTTCTTTCTTTCTTTCTTTCTATTTCTGAAATCGTGCTCTTGCATGAACACAAGATTCACGAGAAGATCGAGTTGTGCAACTGCAACCTTAAAGTTAGGCATCACTCGATTGGAACGGTTAATTAGGAAAGCTCGACGTGAAGAAGAAAAAGAAATCGCAAAAGCAACAATGGCTGAGAAATTTTAGCAAGATTTAGATCATAGAGCGAACCAAGGATGTCAACAATGAACCCTTATGGACTTCTTGTGACTAGGGTTCAATGTAGCTAACCAAGGAGTAGCTAGGCCACCCACACAGGCAACATCTTTTGAAATTAAACCAGGCCTCCCAACGCACATATAGTGAACTTCCCTGAAATTTGTGATACCTTTCGGTACTATCAAATGTTGGAAGATGCAGTAAGAATTAGGCTCTTTCTTTTTACCTTTAGAGATAGAGCAAAGGCTTGGTATCATTCTCTCAACCCAGCCAATGTCACGACTTGGGATCAGCTAGTTCGTGTCTTTTTAGATAATTGTTTTCCTTTGACCAAAATTATAAAGATCATCAAGGAGATTAATAAATCTTTTTAGATAACTGTTTTCCCTTGACCAGAACTATAAAGATAATCAAGGAGATTACTAACTTCCAGTAAAGTGACGAGGAATCGATCTATGAAGTGTGGGAATGATACAAGGATTTGCAATGGAAATGCCCACGCTATAAGTTACCCAAAGAATTCTTATTGCAAACATTTTACAATGGAGTAACCCTATATACAAGAAGCACAATTGACGCAGCTTTAGGAGGATCGCTAATGAGAAAGACATTAGATGAAGCAGAAGGGTTGGTAGAGGAGATGGCAAGTAATAGCTGCCTAGGGACGAATGAGAAGAGTAGACAAACCACTCCTTTCCAAAAACGAAAAGAAATTATGGATGTCGATAAAATGATGGAGATGTAAGCTAAAATTGACAACCTAACTCGATAGCTCAATAACATGAAAGTTTCATCCTCAACTTCGGTAAAATCCATGCAACTTAAGTGTGAACTTTGTGGACAAATGGACCATAATACGGTGGATTGTTTCTTAATGAAGGGAAGCGATTTAGAGTAAGTGAATTATATGAGAGCTCCATATGGACGAGGAGGGGCAAACAATCCCTACTCCAACACATACAACCTCGGGTGGAAAATCACCCTAACTTCTTGTGGACGAACAATGCTGGAGGATAGTTCAAACCTCAAGAACAGCTAGGCTTCCAATAAGATAAACCGAGCTCAATGGAATCTAAGCTAGATAGGATTTTAGATAAAAATTTGAGGCATGGAGGATACATGTAGGAGGCTTAAAAGCAAATTCAAGAAAGCACTAAGAACTAGGCATCTTTAACACACAATATGGAGGTCCAAGTAGGTCAACTAACAGAGGCAATTTCCACTCGGAATGTAGGAACCCTTCTAAGTAGTACTGAGTCTAACCCAAAGGAACAGATCATGGCCATTACTCAGACCCATAAAAAGAAACATGAACATGCGGAAGAAGAAAAAGACAAGGGAGAAGGACAAGAAATCATGGAATTCCTTCCAAATGAGCTCGTAAGGAAGCCAATCAAGGAACCTCGACCTAAATTTCCATACCCTATTCTAGCTTAACAAAATTCAATTTCAAGTAGGGCTATGAAGAATCCTAAAGAGATTGAATTAAACAAAGTTGAGGACATAACGAAACATTTAAAAATGAAACTCACACTAAAGGAATCAATCAAGAAGAAGGTTAAGGAATGTATAGTAAAGGAAAACCCTAACATAGCACAAAACAAAGAGGACCCAGGGGATTTTTACATTCCTTGTAGTATCAATGAAGTCAACATAGACAGGGCATTCACAAGTTTGAGAGTGAGTATTAATATGATGCCCTATACCTTTAATAAAAAATTGGGGTTAGGAGAGTTAAAACCCACAAAGATGCTAGTGAAGATAGCAGACAGAATAGTTCATCAATCGAAAGGGATTATTAAGGATGTCCAAATGCAGATTTGATATTTTCACCTTCCTTACAGACTCCTTTATATTGGATATTAGAGAATATTTGGAAACTCCTATGGTTCTTGGACGACCATTATTGGCTATTACTCACTCAATAATTGATGTTGATAGGGGTAAACTAACTCTAAAGGTAAGAGAACCAAATAACCTTTAATGTGAAGAAGAGAGATAATAGTTCTCCCTTACCTCCAGTTAACATTAACAAAACAAAACAAAACCTCAAAAACAATTGGGAGATATTAAAGATCTTGGGGATGCGTTTAGAAAGAAATGATAGCAGAGGAGAAGGCGAAGGAAGGTGAAACAAAAGGAAGGTGGAACATAAGACATGGTAGCTCATTTGCAAATGGTAAGATCGATAACTGTGCTGCCATTGAACTATTTATTTGAATCACCTTAAGAATAAGAGGAGCGTTGAGCTGCCAACGTTAAAAGAAGCACTGCATGGCAGGCAACGCATAGATTATTAACTCAATGTTATTTCCTTTGATTCTTAGGTAGTTGAATTTCGTAGTTAGGTTGCTTCGTTCTAATAAAATCGAGAAGGCATAGGACTTCGGCATGAATTTGATGATCGAGGAAGTAAGCAAAAAAGAGGTGAAAGGGCCATAATGAGTTATTAAGTGATTTCGAAAAAGTGTGAAAGAAGGAAAGAAGAAAAAAATCAAAAATTAGCGAAAAATTTGCAAGACCAACGAAGATATTTATGAAAATTTTCTTGATAAAACATTGATGCTACTAGAAAGTTTAGATATACCATGGTTTGCCAATATTGCCAAATTATGTTGTCAATGGTAAACTTCCTTATGATTTATCTTACCAACCAAGAAAGAGATTCCTACATGATTGTAATTGATATCTATAGGATGAGCCAATTTTATATAGAACATGCGCTGACAGGTTAATGCAATGCCAGAGGAGGAAATGTTGGACATTTTAAAGCAATGTCATGAATATCAATATGTTGTACATTATGGAACTAACAAAACGGCAACTCAAATACTCGAGAGTGGATTTTATTGGCCATAATTATTTAAAGATGCTCAAACTTTTGTGGCACAATGCGATCGATGCTAGAGAATAGGTAACATCTCCAAAAGAGATGAGATGCCTATATTCAACATTTTAGAAGTGGAAGTCTTCGATGTATGGGGCATCGACTTTATGGGTCCTTTCCTGTCTTCAATAGGAAACATGTACAATCTAGTGGACTTTTTATAATCATTCAATTTTTTGATCATTGAGCCCTCAAATTGGAAAATACTAATAAGGAAACTTTTAAGGTCAACGAGCATTGTTGCAAGCTATATCTCAGAGGAGTGATTCCTAAGGACAAGGAAGTGATTTCCTTTTGTTTGAACAATTAAGATGCCTCCATAAATGTAAGCTCAAGCTAATGACCACAAATTAGCACATTTAGTAATTTGATTAAAATTGTTAAGTTTAGTTAGAGTTATTTTAAGCTTTAAATAAAAATTTAGTAATTTGAATTGATATAGGATTACTAATTCTCTCACACTCTTTAAGCAATTTTAATATAAGACAACAATCTCAGGGGTCTAGCGGATTTGTTCTCACCTCTAACACCATCCCTGCCTCCATCATCGTGAGGCATTGTTTCTAACCCTTTTCTTTTAAATTTAGTCTTTATTTTTGTTTTGTTTTATTTTATTTTATATCTCTTCCTACCATATGTGCTTTTTAATCTCCTTCTCACATTGAAGACAATATGTTGTTCAAGTGTGGGGAGGGTTGTGTGTTTTACTTTGAGTGTGAATTTTGAATATTGTACGATAGTTTGTTTAGGTTGCAAATTGTGAATTGTATGAATGTGTCGATGACTTAGATGGAATGAAATCGATTTAATTTGAACATAATCTATTAGGTTGTGAAGAGTCATTAGCGCCGGAAATTAGTCATCCAGGTTCTTTGGCTAAATATGCAAGTTAATTAGGGTTTAGTATTAGTTTATCACCCTATAAGTTGTCACATTCATTCATAATTTAAGGTCTTTCAACTAAGTAGCTTTGCTATTATTTTTTCATGAAAGTGAGTAGCTAAAGCAACAAGGTAGACATTAAAAAAACGTGTTTGTAATTTTTTTAAAAAAGAAATAACTATTTCGCTATACTTTGAGCTACGCATCACAAATGTGTGCCTTCGCATCAAAAGACTGTAATGACTTTCCAACCAAGCAGCTTAATAAAAACATGACTTAGTCGAGTAACCGGATCGACATTCATCACCAAAATTTGCCTCTATGTAAAAAGACTAGGTCCATGTCTATAAAAAGTAAATAAAAAAGTGTTTTCTAATAAAAACCTACTAAACTTTTAAATAACTTAACTTTTCATAAAAACGTACTTAGGAGTAGTTACAAAGTTTGAAGGACCAAATAATTATTAATGTGTGTGTATAACTGAAAATGGTGAATAACTTGACATTTGGGTTTTGATTAAATATGTATATTTAGTCCAGAGTTCCTAGATGCAGATTTTGCATGTTAATGATTTGGAACAACTTGAATGATTATGTTTAAAGTTAAATTTATTTCATAAAGTTGAAGCCATTGTCTTTATTATTGTATTGTGTGCTTTGTGATTTTATGTATTCGTTGTTTTGTTTGCTTGAGGATAAGCAAATATTTAAGTTTAGGGATGTTGATAAGTGTAAACTGCATCATATTTTAGTGCACTGTTTGAAATGTGTTTATCTGTTAATTCAATCATTTCGTATGTGTTAGGTTATAATTATGTTAGTTTGTTGATTATTTATTTTTAAGAGTTTTATGGGTTACTACAAGTCTTTGAGCTTAAATATTATATTTTTGAGGTACCTTAATGTGTTTGCTAGTATTTCAACGTTAACATCAAAGAATGGATGAGTTTTTGAGACATTCAGGCCTAAACAATGGCCCACGATCGTGGCATGTCAGGCCACGATTGTAATAGAAGCACTAGAGTTAGCCTACAATCGTGGCCTATATGTCACGATCATGACAGAAGCCTAAGGAATGGCCCAACATTGTGTCCTGCATCAAGCAGATGCATAGACACTCAAGAACGTCAAGTTTTGAGGGATTTGTTAGACCTTTCAGACCCTAAAAAAGCCCTAGGGTTACCCAAAACACAAGAGGATTTTAAAGAACAATAAGTGAGGCAGAAAGGGAGCTTTTGCATCAACCACCTTAAGAAACCCTAGAGAGAAATCATAGAGAGGAAGAGAAGAAGGAAGAGACAAGAGGAGAAGAAGTTGACTGAAAGTACTTCCTAGATTAGGAGTTGTTCGATATCACTGCCTCCCGTCATTGATTTTAGATTGTATTTCCTGTTCTTTTCATTTTTATTATTGTATAAAATTGGATTGAATAGTTGGTGATAGGATCTAGAATGTCGAGGATGTTTTAAACTCAAATTCGAAATTTTATTCTTGAATCAATGAGAATCTAATTCTTTTATGTGTTTATTGGGTGTTGTTGTGGTTTGATTCTACTATTGCATAATTCGATAATAAACTGAGAGAGTAAATCGAAGGAAAAATGATTAAATTGGACTAACAAGAGTTAGGCAGTTTAATAGAAACCAGAATTGAATCAGATCAGTAATTTGTGCCAAGAGAGATCTTGCAAAGGTTTCTGATAGTTTATTAAAGAGCTTCAGAACAAATTAGGGTTTTGGATAGGTTGTTATTAGGTTTTGATCATACATCTCATACATAATATATATCAAATATATGCAGTGTAAATAAAACGGAACCTCAAAACTAGATCTACTCATGCATATAGATATAGAAAAACAAAAACATGAAATGTAAGATGTTTACATACCTTTCTGACGATCTCCTTCGTTCTTTAATCTTCTCCACATTGGGTTGTCATAAACCATAACGATCAACGTAGATTGTCTCTAATGAAAGTCTATACAAAGATAGAAGGATGAAACCTCACTAGGTGATGGCTAGAATTCTTTATTTGTGATAGCAAAGATAAGAACTCTTGAGAGAGTTAGAGTGAAAAAGTGTGTGTGTAAGAAAAAGAACCTTTCTTTTTCTTTTGTTGTATCTTACACAAGATGCACGAAAATCATCTCAATTTTTTGCACCATTTGGCCTTCCATAACCCCCATCACTAATGGAAAGTTATGGAAAGTTAATGGTCATGAATATTATGCACCAATGAAAGTTATGGGAAGTTAATGACCATGAATAACATGCATTAATGGAAGCCAACAACACTTATTTCTAATCCATTTCATGCAATGTTTTCTACCACAATCACATTGCGATACAATCTTGAAACACTCTCTTATATCTTACATCACCATTGAAGACCATTTTACTCATCCTTTGGATCTCCTATGTGTGTGACACATTAGGCTCCTGGTTATATTGGCCACTTGAATTAACATTTAATTCAATAAGTCAAGAGCGGTACCTAGCAATACATCATGACCCCTATTTGATAGGAAAGTCAGTGGTTTGATTACAAACCCCTTCCATATGCAATTTTGCCATGCAATTCTTCCTTTCACCATCTATACCCCACTTGGTTCAGAGTATGGTCAAAGTGTCAACTCTCACTAGACTAACTACGTCACATCCAATCCATGCGTTATTAAATCTTGTCCTGAGGATCTCATTACTCTTTTTATCATTAAAGACTCTCTTCATGATACATATCTACTCTAGCTAGAAATTTCCTAGTAATGACCCTGATAAGAGGTCGTGGGTATCATCTCCTTTTATCAAGAGTGGTGAATCCTTTATTGGCTACTCAATTACCTCCGAATACCTCAAGCTGCACCCAATCACCACCCTATGAGAAACCCTTAAAAGGCACCAATGAATGGAGTCAAAGCACAAGATCGGGATCTGAGATATCCTTAAGCTCATCAAGTTAAAGGATATTTGCACCATTGCTACGATGAGACTATCATTGACATTGGAATAGAATAACCACATGATTGTCTCACAGTAGGTCAATCTAATGTACTTACTACCCCTTAGTAAGCATCCATATGTTAACCCTAAATAGCTCATGTCTACAGCTTATAAGATCTACTACTTGATCTAATTAAGGATTATAACATGTGCTAGTCTATCTGGATTAATGAAATCTCATCTCATTAATCCTATTAGAAGGGAGAGTTAAGATACTAACGTAATTACACATGATAAGAATCTCATTATCATGATCTCGTTGTGATTTCCTCCATGCTATGTTTTGTATCAAAGACTTCATTAAATCAATTTAATATCAACAACAAATCCATAAATGTATCAACATGGAAACAATGAAAAATGCCTTTATTAATCATAAAATTATTTCTACAATAAGTGCTAAAGGTGATTGCCTTTAGAGCACTTCTCTAGCATAAAAACCATAGGTTATGAATTTTTTTAATGGATGAATTAGATTGGTATTTGAGGTATAATGAAGGTTAAATTATGTTAAAGAAAGGTGCTAATATAGTGATCTTGAAACGGGAAAGAACTAGGTCTACATTTATGATCAAATGAACAATAATTTTTAATTTAATTTTGATGCATGAAAGACCATAATTTGTGAGCTACCAAATGAATGATTTGAATTGGAAATTGCATATGGAATGGATGAGGAATTGAAACATAATTAAGGTATAAGTGATGGTCTATGATGAAGATGTATGAATTTGGTATGAAGATGAGAAAAACTAGAAAAACTTTAAAGAAAAATGTTGGTAATCCTTCAGATTACTCATTCCACAATCGTGGGAGCTATATAAGCTCCATCCCACAATCATGGGCAATGCTAGAAAGTGAAAAAAAATTGTGTTTTATCTGATGTTTAAACCATATAAGGATAAGTTACTTTACTTAGGTGCATTTAGACTTAATTGGGGCTTAAAATGAACCTAGAAAGTTATTTTATTAAGTGATTAAGTGTTTGATATGTTTAAGTTGTTGATTAAGGTTATAAATTAAGGAATGTATTGATTGATATCAGTGTATATGAATTTGGGATGTATGAGTTGTTAATGGTATAAAGATGTTCTTATGAATAAAAATTTGATTCAAAGGATATAATTAATGAATTAGGTATGATTGAATGAGGATTGGGAAATTGTGAGATTATACAATGATAGGAAAGAATTGATGAATGTATGATTGATGAATTTAGGGAAATCAAACTTACTTAAGGCATAACCTAATTGGAAAAAAGTTATATACAAGCTATGATGAATGAATGAGCAAGATTTGTGAATAAGGTTACATACTTAGGATAATCAATTGAGCATTCATTGAACATAACACATATATAGGTGTATGATTAAGTACACATTTACTTAAAAAGGTTAGTAATGTGAAAATATGTTTGTATTGCATGATATAGATGCATAAATAGACCGACAGCTTCCAAACATTGCTGGATCTCCGAGGCAATAGCTATTGTAGAGCATACTGTGAGTTAACCTAGATGTTTTCTCACTATATTTGAATTGTTTTTGACTAAATGACTTATATTAAACTATTACTAATATGATTATGATCATTCTGGAAATTTATGGTCTGAGGAGTTTGATATTTGGATCTGTAATGGAAGTGTTTACAAATTGAATGTGCAATATGATATGTGTTCTCAACTGTATGTTGAATGCCAGACTCAAATCCAATGGATATGATAAATGACTGTGCACATTGAATGACACTGATTGAAGATATAATATGTGACTAGATGTATTTCATGGCATTGATAGTATGTGACTAGTATGAAAAGAGCCTAAAGCTCAAAATATGCATAAAGAGCCACAGGCTCAGTGATTAATGAGCCCGGTATCCAGTAAGGGGTACGGGATAGTATCCAAAATAAGCTCGATATCCACAAAGAGATATGAAACACTTAAATAAGTGGTCGGTCATAACAAAATAAAAAAGACATTGGAGTCTTATATGCATTGCATATATATTTTTACATGTATCATATGAATAATTGCAGAGAATGACTAAATTGAGTTGATATAAGGATATGCTATGTTTGTGCACATGTGCATGATATGAATGATTTAAATGAATGATTGGATTATTCTGAAATAACTATATGAAATGTTTGTATTCATAACGGGCTTATTTAAATATGATCTATACTGTGATCCGGTGATATATGGGATTTGATTCTGAATGATGCAAGATACTGTTTGAACTGTGTTATACACTTATGATGTTTATGTTCTATTTTGAGTGAGCACATTGATGATGGATCACTCATTGAGTTCGTAAAATTCATCAAAATTACAAATATTGATTTTAAAGTAATGAGGAGACCTAGCTTTTAAGGCAATCTAGTAGCAGTCTAGTATTGTCAATTTTGGAAACAAGAAATGGCTCAAAAGTCTAGTCAGCTGATGTCTGAAGAGTTTAGATAGAATGTGTTTGCTTAGTTTCTCATTTCATGAAGAACATTTTGTATAGAATATTAAACTCTCAGTTGTTTTTGTAATGTAAATATATGGATTATAGAATGTAATGACAATGTAAACTTATGTTTGTGAATGAAATAAGGAAATTTAGTCTTTTAAATATCTGTATACTATATAATATCATAATAAGTGAATATGATTACTCTAACATGTCATTCTCATAAGGTATATTCTTGAATGTCCTCTAGATTTTCGGGCATATACTCTATGATAATGGGGTGTTACAATGTTTCATCTCCTGGCTTGTCCTTCCACACTGCGTTTTGGCGTGCTTCCCATTTACTGAGTTGCTGGTTATGTGTCTATGTTTCATTCCCTTAGCTGTGTCATTTTTATGGCATGCCTATATTTGCTTCCAGTGCTGTCGTTTTGGTTTTCTTCATGTTTTGGGCTGTTGTCATTTTGGTGTTTGTCTCCCATTGAGTTAGACTATCCATCGTCTTTAAACTCACATTATTGTATGAAACATGCAAAGCTTCCTACTTCCTTATTTTTCCAGATGCATCTCATGAACTTTAATTCTACTTCTTTCTGTTTTCATTTTTTTCTTCTTTTCTTTTAATTTTCTTCTTCTTATTCCATGAAGACAAGTGAAAATTAATCTTTGAAAAATGTCCAAAATATAGAGCTTCAATTCACTATAGCTTCTTTACATTTGAATTGTACATAAAATCACATATGCGTCAAAGTAGTATCGTAAGCAATTTCATGTCAATAATCGCTAAGTATTATAGAATAGTTTCATATCGATTAAGCACCTATCATTGCTTTGCACTTTTCCTTGTGCCTTTTAAAGAGGGTCTCCACTAGTAAGTAACTAGTACTTTGTCCTCCCTAAGGGAATTCTTATTTACAAGCCTCATTATAGGGATACTCTCCTTCATTTCTTTCGAAATGACCATGCCATCACATAACTTAGAAAATACAATTCTTTTCCTCATTATAGTGTTTTCATCCATGTATATAAGCTTCCCCAAATAGCTAGCTAACATACTTAGTCCCTTTGTGATCAAATTGCTTCTCTTGAACTTCTTCAAGTTGTCTGCCACTCCTCAATAAAATTGACTTTGCATGTTCTCTTGGGTTGGCCTCAGTAGTGCTAGGCAATGAAATCAAAGGTCTTTCCTTTAACAAACTTGCAATTTGGCTCATCTGATTCTCCAAATGTCTGATAGAAGATTCTTGGTTCTACATTCTATCCTCGGTAGTGGAAATGTACTTCGAGGGTAGATCTTCGAGATTAGATTTCTCTGGTGGTATAGGATTAGGAGCCTTGAAACCTGGAGGTGGAGGTGGTTGTCTCTGAATATTATATGATTGTGGTTGTGCCACTTGATCATTCCGCCAGGAGAAATTTCGATGATTCCTCCACCCTAGGTTGTAGGTATTAGAATATGGGTCCCCTCGCTGTCTGTTATAATTGCCCACATAATGGGCCTCTTCTTTCTCTTGAGCAAAAGGATTCCCGACTTGACACTCAGAAGATGCATGGGAATCTCCACCACAATGCTCGCAAACAGCACAACTCCTTAATGAAGAACTAGCTCCTCCTCTCACACTGTGCATTAGATTATCCAACTTCTTCGTCAAAACATCCATCTGAGCAGATAAAGCCACTGTATTGTCTACTACACGAGCTCCTGTAGGTCATCTAGGATGCCTTTCTGTATGATACTGAAAACTGCTAGTGGCCATCTCATTAATCAACCTATAGGCTTGATCTAACGTCTTTCTCATTAAACTACCTCTTACGGCATCATCTATGGTACTCCTAGTTAATGGGTTCATTCCTGTATAAAAAGTATTAACCTATTGCCATGTAGAGAATCCATAACTAGGACACTGTGCCAACATATCCCGAATTCGCTCCCACGCTTCATATGAACTTTCATTTTCATATTAAGTGAAGGAAGTGATCTCATTCTTCATCTTTGCAACCTTGGCAGGAGGGAAAAATTATGCCAAAAATAATCTCATCATCTAATCCCATGTAGTCTTCTATCCTGAATGCAAACTAACTAACCATGCTCTGGCCTTATCCCTTAAAGAAAAAGGGAATAACCTTAATCTCATCGCATCTTTCGATACTCCATTCTGCTTGAACAAATCACAAATATCCAGAAATGTCTCCAAATGGGTGTTCGGATCTTCTAAAGGCAATCGTCCAAATTGAGATTTCCTGACCATATATGTAATACTGTGAGGAATCTCAAAACTTACAGCTGTGATCGTTGACCTTATAATTGGAGGCATGAGTCTATTGTTGTGCCCCATAGTCAAATCCATCATAGTTAACTCCCTTCTCTCTTCAGTATGTGGCATCAACCTCTCCTCGTGTTGTTCCATCTCTAAAAACTGCTATTCTCTAATCCTTTCTCCTGTGTTACTACTTTGAGCTAATCTGGTTTCCTTATGCAACCTACAAGCAGTTTTTTTAATCTTAGTATCTAGTAGCAAATTCTCGGGCTTTTGACAACGAGTGAGCATAAATAAAATGAACAAATAAAAAATAATAGAGCTAAGAATGTAAAATAAAACACACTGAAGTAAAGCAATGAAGCAAACATCTAAAATATACTAATAAATAACAAAGCAAGAATTAAATCTGAGATAATTAATACCGTCTAACCTAATGACTCAAAATAAGGAAATTTCCCCAGCAATGACGCCAAAAACTTGTTGCAGTCTAAATAAAAAATATATAAATTGAATTCTATCTAGACCAATTAGAGGCAAGCATACCTTGTCGACAAGTAATATAAAACTGTAAGAACCGGATATCGTACCCAAGGGAACTTCAACACGCAAGACAACTAAATTAAACGATGAAAAATTACTCGGATGATCAAGAATTGATTGATTTAAAAATAAAATAAAATAAAGTCAGCAAATCAAGGAAATATGAAAAATGCAAGGTATGAATTAAAACGACTAGATTTAATCAAGTGACAAAAATCGAATAAGGTATTAGATTTCAATTGGATTGGAAGCTAAAAATTGCAACGGTGGATTGATCTAAGAATTACTTCACTTAAGTAAGTTGAACCCATGTTCATGGAAATTTCCTTCTCTTCTAAATCCGAGTTACCTATTTGGTTCATAGATAATTTGGAATAAAAGGCGTTCAATATAAGAAGCCTAAAACTAATTTCGTTAATCCTAGGTATCCTCACACAAGATCCTAAGGTTGGTCTAGATTTTAGTCTCAAGTATGTCGCTTGATTAGACAAATTAAATCCCATTGGTTGTGGCATTCAATCATCTAAGGTCTTAATCTAGGTGATCAAGCTAAATTAGGACTAAATATGCATACAATCAAGCAAAAATCAATACCACAAAAATTGTCCTAATCCAATATCAATCTTAACCTTAACCAAAAAAATTTACTCACACATATTCATCAATGTAACATAAATCATGGTCATAATATATAGTTGCATTGATTAAATCCACATAATTAAAATAAATAAGGAATAAAAATTAAAAACATCCCCCTTTATGTGACAATTTAATGCATAGTTCTTAGTCCATGCATGCTCACACCACATATAAACCACTTCTACATTTTAATCTTCACGTCCCAACTTCAATGTTCTCTCCCATTAGCTGTCTTCGATTGTTTATCTCCGCTTGCTGCTTTATCAATTTTTTATTCAGCTGCTGCAACGTGTTTCTTCTTTTAAGCCACCATTTGCAACGTCTCCCACCACCAGCTTCCCAAGTGTTTCTCCAGTAGCTAACGTTTCCTTTTTATGCAACCAGCTGCAACATTTGTTTCTCTTCTCCCAACTCCACGTGTTTCTATATGCCACCACCAGCTCAATTTATTTCTTTATGCCACTACCAGCTCTAACGTTCTCCAGCTGCCAATGTTGTTAATCTTTTTTTCCTCTATTATCTCAACACACCACTCACACACACACAGCCCATGCAGAAACGCTTTATATGCGGACCATGTACCCTCCTCTCTTCACATTTTTTTCGCTCCACTAGCAGACCAAAAACTCAACTCTAGCCCTCACACTCACGCACATTAACTCTTTAACCTTTTGCTTCAACAGCTCTCTTCCTCCTTTTATCTCCACCTGCTACTAAAAAGTCATCTCATTTCCACCAGCAGTTGCGTTGTTTTTCTGCACCTAACTCAACGTGTCTTCTATCTAGCCCTCATTTTGTATCCAACGTCTTCTTTTTATTTTCACTAGCTAACGTGTGAGATGCTGCTCTCCCTATTCAATATCCATGCCCCTCATTCATGCCTAAATTCACGCATATAAACACGTTTTTTTCTCCAATCTCTACACCAGTTGCATCCTTCTTTTGTCTTATTTATTGATGTGACAATTAATGTTTGAGTTTGGTCCACCTTCACCAGCTGTTGTGTCCCATTTTGCCCTGCCAAATCTCCTTTTTCTCTTTGTTTTATCGTTGCCAGCTGCCTTTCTTTTGTTGTTTCGTCAACTGCCTCCAAGATGATGTTTCTATGTATTCAAAATCCCTTAAACCTCATAGTCCCACACCTCTCATTTACTCATGCATAACCATGTTTTGCTCTAACCTTCTATACCGCTAGCTTCATTCACCATTTTTGTTCTATCCCTTGAACGTCCATTTAGGTCTCCTTGGTCCCAAACCATTACATTCACATGGTAACCTTCTTCATACAAAAATCGGGGCTGATACTATGTCAAAACATTAACGTTTTTATGTGGCTAAAAACGTTGCCATTTGTTTTCGTTTTCTTGCTTACTTTGAGGGCTTTTCTTGCTTTATGCTTTTAAATGTTCCAAAGCCAATATGTGCCTAAAATTAAAACAAACAACTCTTAATTATTGCAATTTAAACATTAAATGGATGAGAGTTTAGCAAATTATGTATCTAAATTCAATATAAAATGTCCATTAACATGATGATGGTGATTGGCTGGTGTGAGCAAGCCACCCTTGTGAGATGACGGCAAAATGAGGGTTCATTGGAATAACCCTACAAGGAAACCCACTCACGCTCTACGAATCCGGATTATTGGGCTCTAAAAACGGGGCCCAACATTTCTTACCTCTCTAGGATCGTCTTAACTTGTATTGGCACATCAGATGATTATTTAGCCTTTTCTTCTGCGGATGTCCTTCCTATCGACTAAGGTTTTGCTTGTCTTTTAGACGGAACATGTTCACTCCTGCTTTGTCTTACTATAAGCTCCCCCTCAGACTTTTCTTTCGATGTAAAACCTATGTCCGCTTTAGCTTCAAACTTTATTCCCATTTTGAGAATAATAGTGGCATTAATAACACTCTTCACATCCATCTTTACCCTGTTACCTCTATCAAGTAGGATTCCAAATTCTCTAAAGAATCTTGTCCATGGCATACTGTAAGGTAAAGAGCTATAATAATCTCCCTTAGACTTTATCATGTTCTTCAAAATCATGAACAGAAGAATAATAGGTTGGTGAGTAAGTAGTTGAACCAGACAATGTTCATCATTCATTGTCACGGTGTCCTTTGAGCCTGCCCTAGGTAGAATACAGTGGATAAGTAGTGAATGAAGAACCCTAGCCTTCAGAACGAGGGTTGAAGCCTTCTTGACTCCTGGATCACTACTTCCATATAGTTTTTGATTGATGTGAGCTTTATCTATATGACCTTGATCGATCCATATTGTATTGTTAAACAATTTTGGTCCAATACTTGGACACTCAATAGCCTTCTTGATATAATCTTGTGTGACTATAACCGACAACCCATCTACCATCGTTATTAAGGTGTCGTCCACCACCTTTGCATTCTTCCAGAACTCATATATCTCATTCAAATATAATGTTGCGGAAATTTTTACAGCCAACTGTTTCAATTTCTGGTTCAATGTCCATCTGATTTTTCTTCAAGGAAGTGAAATCAACGTGTCTTTTATAGATAAGAGATTTATCCATTTTTGATTTATAACAAATAAACACTAAACACACAAAATGTATTTCGCTTAACGTAGCGAGGTTAGTATCTAAAGATAAGAATATGAAATGAGAAGAACTTGAAGTTTAGAACAAAGTATTGAATCATCTAGGTTGAGAGCACTAAACAAGTCGGTTTCAAAGTTTTTCAAGAAAATTCTAGAGTATAAGGTATTTTAGAATCTTGAGAAGATTTATTTCTTATACATACTCTTAAAAAGTTACCGTTCATAACTTACCGTTACAATTTACTTGAAAACTTACGACTTTCCATCTTCTTCTTGTACGAATCATCTAGGTCATGACGTGTCAGATGAATGGTCATTTAATATTACTATATTCAAGTTTCGTCTGATTTTCTTGAATCTATCTGCACTTAATGGTTTAGTGAAGATATCCGCTCATTTTTGATTCGTCTCAACAAATTGTTGACTGATGATTCCTCTCTGTACATAGTCTCATATAAGTGTTGTATTCGATTATTTGATAGATTCATAGCACTTGTATTGTCACAGAAGATTGGAATCTAATCTTCTTGGATAGAATAATCTTCTAACTGATACTTAATCCATAACGTCTGTGAACAACCTCTTGCAGCTGACATGTATTCAGCTTCTGCAGTAGATAGAGCAATTGAACTTTGCCTCTTGCTTGACCAAGAAATTAAATTATGACCAAGAAAGTGACAACCTCCACTTGTACTCTTTTTATCAATCCTATCTCTAGCATAATCAGCATCACAGTAACTAATTAACCAATTTTGCCGATTCCAACTATTTTGCCCTGCTAATTGTTTCCAAAAGTTACTGAGCCTCCTTATTTATGTTGGATGTCTAGGAATATAGATCTTCGTCTCGTCATATGTCGTGAGAAGCCACTGTCCAAGTACCATTGGTATTAGTAGCTTTTTCCAAGAAAGGAGATATGTAGTATATATTATATCCTTCTTAGGTACCCATATTTTCTTGGGTCCTTTAGGCTTAGCCTTACAGTTATTCATCGAGTAATAAGAATATTGCTTCTTTTTCTTTCTGTTAGGAACAAAACTCTTATTATGACGAACATTACTATTATTAAAACCTAAACCACTCTCATCATTTGGATGTCTATATCTTCTAATCATATCATTCATCCTTTTTGTACTTTCAGTAAATGTTGATAAATCTGTTAAGAGACTGTTAATCCTTTGTTTTAGTTGATTAATTTCCACAGATCTATCTACATTGACTTTCTTTTTCATATCGTCTACTTGTTTTTTAAGGCAAAAGTTTTCTTTTTAAAAAAGTTTTGTGTTCTTCAAACTTTCAGTAAATTTCTTTTTCAATATCCTCTATTTTTTTAAAAATAGCATGTGAATCTTCTAATAATTCTAAATAAGCATCTTAAAGATTATTAAATTTAGAAATCACCTCATCATCGAATTCCTTTTCAGCTATCGAGCATATATTTGCTTGTTCTGATGTTTCTAAGTCGAATTTAGATTCAAACGAATCTAGATCTTTCCATGTTGCCATCATGCTCTTTTTGTTTTCTTTACTTTTCTTTTATTTTCTTTTGAGCAACGACATTCAGACTTGTAATATCCTGGTTTATTGCACTCATAGCAGACGATAGAACATTTCTCATTCTTTGAATCGTCTTTGCTATTCTTCTTAAAAGTGAAGTCTTTATTTGACCTTGATTTCTTTTTCCACATCCTCCTAATCTTTCTTGTAATGAAGGAGTTCATTATTATCTTCACTTGAATCTTGATCAGATTCACTAACATCATCATTCTTGATTTTTTCAACCTTTAATGTTTTTGAAGACGTGCTTCTATTTTTCTATATCTTTTGATTCTTCTGACCAGCCTTTAATGAGATAGATTTATCTCTTCTAGGTTTATCTTTTGTGTCAAGCTCTACTTCATGTATTTTTAGTGAACCAAGCAATTCATCTAGCTTCAGCTTACCTAAATCCTTAGTCTCTTATATTGTCGTTACTTTGGGTCTCTATCTTTTTGGTAGACTCCTAAGAATCTTTTTGACATGATCTTGACTATCGTAGATTCTCCCAAGAGCTTTAAGTCCGTTAACAATTGTTTAGAGTCGTCCAAACATATGATCAATAGTCTTATCATCTTTCATCTTGAACAGCTCATACTGATGAACAAGAATACTAATCTTGGATTCTTTCACTTGATTTATGCCTTTATGTGCAATGGCTAATGTGTCCCACATTTCCTTTGCAAATTCTCATCCATGAACTTTATCATATTCACTTCTGCTTAGAGCACAACTTAAAAAGAATTTGTCCTTTGAGTTTAACTGAAATCGAGCTTTCTGGTCAGCTGACCAATTGTCACGAGAGATGCTATTGCCTTCATCGTCTGTTGGTGTATATGAACAATTCTTAATGATATCCCAAAGATTAATATGTGTGGATTCTATAAAGAGCCGCATATTGTTCTTCCAATAATGATAATCTTCACTATTGAATGCAAGAGGTCTTGTGATCGAGGCACCTTTAGCTATAAAAACATGTGATTCAGTTATGGATCTTTGTCCTCACTTTGTAACAGTGTTTCTTGGAAACCTTTCTCTGAATTGTGTAAAATTTTCGAAGACATTAATCTTTAGGAATTTCTTTACAAATTTAGATGATCACAAAACATTTTACTAAAGTCGATGAGTAATGCAATAGCAAGAATTATTATCTACTCTTCTAACAATAAGAAAATTAAAAGATAAGAGTTAGATAATAGATGCCACAATTTTATACTAGTTCACCCTTAACCTTGGACTACGTCTAGTCCTCAAAGTTTTTCTGAGATTTCACTATACACTTCAACTTTACATATATTCTTTCTACACTTACGGAGCCTCTTCAAGACTCTCTCACAAAGTATTCTTTATCTGCTTTCTTAGCCTCTCCAGGCCCTAGTCTTTCTTTCTCTCTCTAGGAAAGATTTTTTTAGCTTCACGTTATAGATGTATTCGCTCTTTTTCTTTTGAACTTTGAATATAGAGTTTCTCTTAGTATTGTAAAATTAGTTTTTCTCTCCTGTAAAAACGTTATTGAGTTTACAACTAGAACTAGTATTTATAGCCTAAGTCTTTAACTGTCTTCTTGAAAAACAACTTCTTGAGTCTTTTAGAAACTATTATTAGTTGAGTCTTGTAATTAACTCCAACTAACTAACTAACTAACTAACTGACGTTCTAGAATATTTTCCTTTTGTATCATATAGCACTATACTTCTTCTAGTGTCACTTCGTCTGGTATCACGCTTCTTCTGTTATCACGCTTCTTCTGTTATCACGCTTCTTCTGTTATCACGCTTCTTCTGTTATTGCGCTTCTTTTGTTATCAAGCTTCTTCTGTTATCGACGTGTATCTTTTGTGATGACGTGTATCTTTTGTGATGACGTGTATCTTCTATGATGACATGTATCTTCTGTAATGACGTGTATCTTCTGTGATGACGTGTACCTTCTGGTGTTGACCATGCATCTTTTGGGTTTGACTTTATGTATCTTCTGGGTTTGACTAAGTATTACTTACATTTTTCTGCGTACTTAACAAACTTATCAAAATAGTTCATACATTTCTAAGATTATTATTATTTGATTGTCATCAAAATT
>JAOQMP010000006.1:21333385-21343997 GCA_027563575.1 Erythroxylum pedicellare
ATTCTTTAAATCACATTAGCATTCATAAATAAACTTCATTCCTTTAACAACTTATAAGTTCCAAAATTAGATACTTTGTTATCAAATAACACCTTTCTTATGTTGTTACTTCAATTAAAAATCCAAATCTTATTTAACTTTTACTTAAACTATTCCACATCAAACTAAGTTCATTTTACACCTTAATTAAGTCCAATTACACTATTATAAAGTATCTTAACCTTATATAGTCCAAAAATTGCTGAAAACTAACCTTTTCTCCTTCCTAAGTACTTCCCGTGAGTGTGGGAATGAACCTTATAAATCCCATGATCGTGGGGTGAGTGAATCGAAGGTTCACTCATCCACAGCCTCTAATTTATTTCGAAAACTTGACTTTTTCACTTCCATTCGACACACCTTCACCAAAGTCCATCAATTTCACTTGAATTATACCTTATTCATGCTTCAATACCTCATCTAATTCATGTTCAAACCCAAATCAAAATTCATTCATTATTCAATTCACAAATCATTATCTTACATACATCAAAATCCAAAGCAAAAGCTATCAAACAAATATCATATTCTATAACTCAATTCATCATCAACTCAATACATATTCTATCCAATTCAAGCATCATATAATGCATATTACATCAAACTATCAAGTTTAGAATTCCCATACTTATTTAGCGTCAAGTTCTTACTTCAAATAACCAACTAATCTAGCCCTTCTAAGCAATCAATACACATCTAAGATCAAAGTGCAAATTTCAGCACCAATAAGACAATAACACAGAAAATAATAGAACCTACTTTTAATACAGTAACTTACAAAGTTGTCAAGTGAAGATGATCCAAAATCAAACAAAATTTTAGGAGTTGAGAGGGAGTAAGAGGTTTCGGTCTTGAGAGTAGTAAGAAGGCAGCAAAAACACCAAATGAGCTGGAGTGATTCAGCTCTTGCTTTGCAAGGTGTCCTAACTTTGAAGGGACACATGTCCTTCCATGGAGTGACCTACATGGAAAATATAGGAGTGAGCCACTTGTCTTCTTATCATGCTTCCAAATGCCACAATTCAATTAGGCCACTTGTCACTCAACCAATATACCAAATGTCAATGCATTAGCTATGCCAAATGTCACTAACTCATAGGCTTACTTATCTAATTTTTCATATACCAACTTATCTTGCCACTTGACCTTTTTCTAATCCAATGTACATTTTAATACCTCACTTCTCTAATGGTATCGATTAATTCCAAATCACTAAATATAATCCATTAGACCAAAAATTCTAGAAATATGCAATCCATATTCAAATCATAGCACAATTTTAACACCTATCACACATATGCTTTCATAAACATGTAGCATTTCAACTAGGGTGTAGTTTGGGGCCTTAAAATTCTCTCCCCCTTAAAAGAATTCATCCTTGAAATTTATACTTGATCAAAATAGCTGAGGATATTGAGTCCTCATGGTCTGTTCTGGTTCCCATGTTGCTTTCTCGAGCCCATGGTATTGCCAGAGTACTTTCACCAAAGGTATTTGCTTGTTCTTGAGTTGACGGACTTCTTTCGCTAAAATAGATATAGGCCCTTCCTCATAAAGCAAATTCGGTTGTCCTTGAATTTCTTACACAGGAATCTTATATATATCATCAAATCGATATTTTCTAAACATGGAAACATGAAACACATCGTGCAACTTGGCCAACTCTCCAGAAAGAGCTAATTGATAAGTTATTAGTCCAACTCTCTTAAGAATCTTATAAGGATCGATGTATTGTGGATGAGCTTACCTTTTTTCCCAAACCAAAGTATGTGTTTCCATGGTGATACTTTCAAGAATACCTTATCTCCTACTTTATACTCAATATCTCTTCTTTTTAGGTTAGCATAGGATTTCTGTCTATCATTGGCAGCCTTCAATCTTTGTTGAATAACTTGAACTTTTTCTTTAGTATCTTTCACAATATCAGGCCCGATCATCTTTTTGTCACTTAATTCAGTATAACAAACCGGATTTCTACACTTCCTACCATATAGAGCTTCATATGGGGCCATGCCAATACTAGTCTGATAACTATTATTGTAAATGAACTCTATTAGAGCAAGACAATTATTCCAACTTCCCGAGAATTCTATCATATAACCCTGAAGCGTATATTCTAATATCTGGATAACTCGTTCAGATTGTCCATCTTTTTAGGGTTGGAAAGCAGTACTGAACTTGACTTGAGTGCCCAAATCCTTTTGTAGACTTTTCTAGAATCTCAAAGTAAATCGAGGATCACGATCAGAAATAATAGATACTAGTACCCTATGCAACCTTACTATCTCATTCACATATATATCTGCAAGCCTATCAAAAGAATAATCAGGACGAACAGGTAGAAAGTGAGCAGACTGTGTGAACTTATCTACAATCACTCATATAGTGTCATGCTTCGTCTGAGTGAGTGGGAGTCCAATGACAAAATCCATGGTAATGTTATCCCATTTCCATTGAGGAATCGAAATAGGATGTAATAAACCATATGGAACTTGGTACTCAGTTTTGACTTGCTGACATGTCAAACATTTGGATACATAATCCACAACATCACATTTCATAACCGACCACTAGTAATACTTCTTCAGATCTTGATGCATTTTATTTTCGCCAAGATGCATAGTAAAGACAGTAATATGGGCCTCAAACAATAACTTTATATTCAATTCATCATTAACTGGCACACACAATATATCTTTATAATACAAATCACCACTCCGTTCACAGAAAAGTCAGGTTGTTGCCTTCCCGAGTTGCCAAGAAAAGTTGTTGTAACTTATCATCAACTTTCTAAACATCATAAATTTCTTGTCTTAAGGTAAGTCTAGCTTTCAATTGAGCTATTAAAGCTCCATCAGACATAAGTCCTCATTCACCTTGATGCACTGACAAAGCCGAAATGGTCTTTCGACTTAAGGCATCAACCACGACATTAGCCTTACCCAAATGTTAATCCACAATGCAGTCATAGTCTTTAAACAATTCCAACCAACGTTGTTGTCTCAGACTAAGTTCCTTATGAGTAAACAGATACTTCAAACTCTTATGATCAGTGAAGATCCTACACTTTTCAATATATAAATAGTGTTGCCAAATTTTCGAGGCAAACATTACCGTTGCAAGCTCAAGATCTAATGTAGGGTAGTTCTGTTTATGTGACTTTAGTTACCTAAAGGCATATGGAACTACCTTTCTATCTTGCATCAAAACATAGCCTAAACCATTTCTAGATGCATCACTATACATAACATATTCTTTACCATAAGTAGGTTGAACCAACACAAGAGCTTCGGTAAGCATTCTTTTTAATTGATCAAAACTAGTTTGACAACTAGCAGACCATTCATAATTTAATCCTTTCTATAGCAATTTAGTCAAAGGGGATGCTATCACCGAGAACCCCTTCGTAAACCGGCAATAATAACCAACCAAACCCATAAAACTTCTCACTTTTGTCACATTCCACGGTAGCTTCCAGTTAATAATTGCTTCAATCTTATTAGGATCAACTCTAATCCCTTGAGAAGAGACAACATGTCTTAGAAAAGATACTTCCTGAAGCTAGAAATTACACTTGCTCAGCTTGGCATACAATTGTTTTTCTTGTAGGGTTTCTAACATAATCTGGAGATGCTGAATATGATCATGTTAATTTTTGGACTAGACTAGGATATCATTTATGAATACCACAACAAACTGGTCTAAATATGGCTTAAACACTTAATTCATCAAATCCATGGATGCAACTGGAGCATTAGTTAGCTCAAATGTCATCACTAAGAATTCATAATGTCCATGTCCTAAATGTAGTTTTCGAAGCATCCACATCCTTTACCAACAATTGATAGTATCCTGATCACAGATCTATCTTGGAAAATATTCCTGCACCTTTTTAATTAATCAAACAGTCCTTCTATCATTGGCAACGAATACTTATTCTTCAATGTGATTCTGTTCAATTTCCTATAATCGATATATATCCGAAGAGTAGCATCTTTCTTCTTAACAAACATATGCGATACTCCCTAAGGTGAAACACTAGGTCGAATGAACCCCTTATCTAAAAGCTCTTGCAATTGCACTTCCAACTCCTTCAATTCAATGAGAGCCATCATATATGGTGCTCTAGATATAGGAGCAATGCCATACATAACTTCAATAGACAACTCCACTTTCCTTTTATGAGGGAGTCTAGGTAGCTCTTCCGGAAGCACATCTGGAAATTCACTCACCACTGGAATATCTTGCAATTTAACACTCTCCTTTTTAGAATCAAACACAAAAGCTAGATAAGCTTCACATACCTTCCTGAGGACTTTCCCATCTTGTATAGTAGATACCACATTAGCTCGAAAACCCGTGCGGATGCCATGTAATACTATTTCAGGCTTCCTATGCATAATTGTCTTAGCACTACAATCAACCACCGCCTGATGCTTGGATAACTAATCCATACCTAAAATCAAATCAAATTCATGAAAAGGCAATCTAATCAGATCTGCTATATATTCACATCTTTGGATCATAACAAGACAATTTCTATACACCTGATTAACCAACACATTACTACCCAAAGGACTAGTCATATGTATGTCATAGTCCAACTGATCTACATGCATCTCTTTATCAGGAATTTCTCCAACACAAATATAAGAATGAGCGGATCCAGGATTAATCAAAGCATGCATTTTATAGTTAAAAAGAGAAACAATACCAACAATGACTTTAAGTGCGTCCTGATCCTCGCGAGCTTTCAAGGCATAAGCTCGAGCTGGAGAAGAAGGTATGGCAGGTCGATCAACTGTTTCTGAATGAGTACTCAGATTAGGCCTTATCTAATTAGATCCCCCACGACCTCTACCTCGTCCTCTACTTCCAGCAGGTACATGGGAGGCCTCCCTACTAGCTTGTGATGTTTGAGACTACCTCATAGGGAAATTGGCTATCAGATGCTCAATGCTGCCATATCGGAAACATGCACCTGTAGCCCTCCAACAAGTACCCCAATGATGTATGGAGCAATAAGAGCATTTTGGAGCACCTAAACCTCGACCCACAGAGTAACCCCTTCTAAAAGCAGTTGATGAGGGAAAGTTTTGTCACCTTGCCCAAGCTACAGATCTCTGAGTAAATTTCGGTGCAGAGGAAACACCTTCACGACTCCACTTGCCCGAGGATTGACCTTCTCTAGCAAAGCCCCTTCGCTGAGCCCCTTCTCTCTTCACCATCTCTTGCTTCTTGATATGTGTTTAATTGTTGATATATTTAATCATTTGAACTTAGAGACTAATGATATGAAAATGCTTAAGATACTCACTTTAATTCATGTATGTTTTTAGGTACAATTTGGAAGCAAAGAAATTAAAGTGAGTCGAAAGTAATACATTTAGGTTGTTTTTCTTAAGATTAATTCTCACTTGTTTTCTTAGAACAAGAAGGAAAAAAAAGACAAGAAGAAGAAAATAAAAATGAAAGCACAAAATGCAAATAACCTAAGATGCAGCAGGTAGGATGTGCATGCGGTAGAAATAAATGGACCAAAACACATGCACAATATGAAGAAAACGTAGCAGCATGAAAAGCAGGAGAAACGACGACGCAGTGGAGAAAAAAAACACTATTTGCATTTCACACAGACCACAAGTTGGTTGAAGGTTTTACGTGTACAGTAGCTTGGACTAGAAACGGGGAAGTAAAATTATCCCATCAATAAAACAGTAAGGGGGTATGAAGAGAGGGGGCTTCAGCTTGGTGGCTGAGAGAAACGGAGAAGAGCTGCGGCTAGGCGTGAGAGAAGAGAAGTGAGTGAATAGTAGGGTAGATTAAAAACCCCCAAGTTTATTTGTCACATCGATGAACAGTAGATAGGAATAAGAAGCTTAGGCAGTGAAGGAGAAATGAGGGAGCTTCGGTAAGGTTACTAACATACAGTGAAGGAGAAATGAGGGAGCTTTGGTAGGGTTACTAACATGGGGGCTGAAGTATTTTTTAGGAAGAGATTTATGAAGGGCTAAACTTCCCGACATCAATTCAAAGACGACATCAACACCAATAACCCGAGTTAAGCAATTTTTATTGTTTTATTGTTTCGTTCTCTCATTAGAAATTGATAGTGTTATCCTATGTTAATTGATTTGGGTATTGTGTATGGATAATCATATTTTCGTTATTGTTCAGTTATTTGTGTATGAACTCGTTAGGTATTGTGAAAAGATAATTTTAATAAGTTCATTGAATCATTTAATTGCAATTCATTGTTAGAATTTCAATATAATTTGTAATTGTTAAATTGTTATGTTGAAATTCATGTGTAGCGACTAATGATTCGTAATCTTTAGAGATAATATGACATAAGTTAAATGACGCATCATATGTGGTTGTTGCCTTGATTAATTGGTTTTTCTAATTCGTAATACTACTGCCTAATTAAATATGGAGATCATATCCTAAGTTATTCAGTAGTTAGGTTTAATTAACAATCGTATCTTGATTAAACAAAAGCTAAGGGAAAACTCGGGTTAATTATTAACCCACAATTAATAATTGCTAGGAGAGGTTAGAGAACAAGAAATCAATGAAATATGCTTAATTAGTGTGTACGCCGAGATTAAACCAAAGAACCGAATTCTTACCTAATTTCCCACTTTAATCATTTTTTGCATTTTTCTTAATTTGTTTTTATTATTCCAGTTTCATTTTATTTTCTTGTTTAAAAAAAATCCAAACCCCCCCTCGGAACATTGATTAATTTCATTTCAACAACTTTACACACACTCTCTGTAAGATCTGACCTAAACTCCACTGCTATAGTAGTCTAATTATTTTATTTTGATTAGTGTTACGACGCGCAGTCAATTTTGGCGTCGTTGCTAATGAGTGTTGTGTTTTAATTTTTGTTTGTTATTTAATTGGTGTTTTATATATATTTGTTCGTAATTGATTTCTTTTCTATTATTTTGTGATCTTTTTATTTTTTATTTCATGTTTTAAAAAAAATCTAATATGAACAGAAGTAATTTCTTTTATAACTTATATTCTCAATCTTATAACAATGTTTGGATTGTTCAATCTAACTTTTGTTATAGATGAGATAATCTTCAGAATTACTTCCATGATAGTTTGCATGATACACAGCAATTCACGTGTAAACTAGAAGCTTCTTGTGAAAACTCAGGTACATTTCTAGAAGAAATACTTAACAATCTTTAAATTCAACAGAATATGCAACAATTTCAACAGAATATGCAACAACTGTTTCAGCAAAGTATATAACAAATTCGACAGGATGCTCTACAATTCCCACAAGATGCATTGTCTCAATAGGGAGATATCAATCATCTGAAACTGCAAAGCGAAAAGCAACAACCGTATTAACCCGAGATGTACCTAATAGGCGTTTGTACGGAAACTTTACAAAGTGATGAAGAGCTTGAAAATTTTGAAGTCAACCTCAACGAATTACTTATGTTGAATAAGTTGGGAAGGAGCACAAAGTCGAAAAATTCACATCTTTTTAACTCAAAAGTAAGTACTCTGATTATTATTATTTAACTTAAAAGAAAAAATTAATCTCCAATACTGACACCGAAGGAACAATGAAAAGCCGAAAATCAAATAAATAAATTTCAGCAAACATGCAGATCAACAAGAAGCAGTCAGTAAATCTCATGCTACCTCTTATTTTGAACCCGCAAGGACGCAGGGGTGCCTCGTCTATATATTAGTCAGGCCACCAGATCGGCAAATTTCCCTCATTAACTGGTGTTACCGTCAACAATCTATGTTTGTGAATGGTTGAAACCATATTGAGAGGCAATACATCTCGTAGAATTTCTATACTAAAATTCACAAAGTCAAATTTCAAGTGTATATAATAACATTGCGACTATTCAACAATTTCTCCCTCTTCTAATTCCTCCATTTGGAAGTTTGCTCCAAAAGTTGAATCTTTTTGTTCTTCCACTTCCACTTCCTTGGAAAATTCACCTTCAAAATCACACAAGTCATTAGGATTCATTTCAGCAATGAGATTTGAATATGCATCTAGCAAGTCTTGATCGATGTCAAACACCATATCCTCTAAACTGCCTAATTCCATATCCCAGGAGCTGGGATGTGAACCATTCCCTATTGTAACCCTTGCATTGAATGAGCCACTAGATGACTCATTCAATGCTCTCTCTGAAATTTCATGGGAGTTGAGTTGATGCCGAGGACCCAAATTTGCATTGTTTATGAAATCATAAACCTGAGGATCTAATGATTCCCCATCTTTTATTTCCTCCTCTACAAATGCAACACCTCTGGGGCTAGGATGGTCAATCCTGACACAATTCTTGGCTTCCATTGTACAGGTTATAAGATGTCCCTCATCTACAATTTCAAATTCACACCTATGCGAAGGAAGAAAAACATGTACAACAGGGTATTCCAAGATAACAATGTTTGCCAATTGTTGCCTTAATGGTGTCCTTATGTCCAACTTGTAGAATGGTGACCTGGATCCCTGAAATAATCCAAAATCATAGCAACGTTTTCAGTACACTAATAATTTCAACTTGATGAGGGCATTGCATCCAATTGGATAGCTTGGGCACTACGGCACTTCACAACGACAAAATTTTTTATAAAAAATGGAAAACTCAAATAAGCACTAGGATAATATGTTCAAGAAAACATTTGAAGATACTATGGTCATGTAAAACAAAAAAATCATAGTAAATGAGAGTATAGCAGTTAGACCATCAATCAATGCTTTATACTTAACCCCCTTATCCAAGAATTGCAGCTTTATTGAATGTTAAACAGTTAGTGAAATGCAACCGAAAGCCTAAATTATGAGAAATAACAAATTGCGTTGTGGCATCCAAGTGTACGAGAGTCTAACAATAGTTATCAAGTAACAGTTTATTACTTAATGTGTTACCCAAGAATAGTAGCTTTATTGAGTAGTTGAGTCCATGAAAAGAAAGTCATATCAACTCGTTTATCGTCATTATATGATATTTTGGAACTAACAATCTACAAATGTGATCGAGGACCTGGATGCTTAACCTCATTCAACCTGATAACATGTTCATATTGGGTCTTGCAAAGTTACAAGTTGGAGTGCAATGGATTTACATGGCTCATGAAGAAAAGATGATGCACTCATCACCCTCTAGCAATATCAACCAAGTTTGGAGCCTGTATCAATCTTAGAATAAGCTAGTATAGTTGGTTCAATGCACTGGTGTCAGGAATTCAGAAAGAATTAATACCTTGGGATATTTGCGTATAAAATATTTAAGAGAATCCGGTTGCTCCAGAGAAAATTGTCTTACAGGATGATTCCATGGTCCAGGATTCAGATGCTTCTCCATCACTGAGTAAAGAATGGTGTCTTCGTGTATTCTGCAAAGACAACGAAATCCATGAGAATTAACAATCGCAATCTAAAACTAAAAGTAATAAGGTTTTGGTGACAGACAAAAATTTGAAATAACAAGAGAGCAATTTTGTAGGTAAATATAACATACCCGTGGTCAAGCAGAACAACAACGTCGGTAGTAGAGTGAAAGCGCCACTCAATAGTCCAAGAGATAAATTTCTTCCTTTGGTCATAACGAGACCGATTGATCTCTCTCTTGGACATGCCCTGAGGGAGAAGAAGGAGCTTAGTTCTACGAGCCGAAGCAGCTGCCTTAAGGATGCGAAGGTAATTGGGTAACTTGGGGTAAGGAAAAGCACGTAATCGACCTCTCAACCTCCGAGCGCATTCAGTGACTCGCTTAGTCTCCTCCAGCAGATTATAATCTACATGACCAGCAAACAAATACTTTAATGCATACTCAAATATATGTTATGTAACATTAAGTAGTAAAAACAATTATCATTTACCAGATAAGAGGATACGATCGTTGAATTGTGAAAGAGGGACAAAAGGGGTGCCGGTTCGATCGCTTCCAGAGCAGCCAGTGCGGAGTTTGTGAGCTTTGACACAAGCGAGGCTGCAGGAGCGGAGAGAGCAGCCTGGGCATTTGTATTTTGATGGGTTTTCTATGCACTCTTCACATTTATTCTTGCACTTATCGTCATCTTCTCCCAACTTCATTTTTCTTGCAACAATTCGTTCGGCGGAACAGAAACCAGCAGACGATTATTGTTGTGTTTCAACTCCGAAGACCAAACCCTACTCAAGTTTTAATAGCATGTTTTAGCGCCTCTTTTTAGGTATTAGGATTCTAAATTTTAGATGGCTAAAAATAATGATGAATAAAAGAAACAAAAGTTCATATTTAGTTTAAGTAAATTTTTTTATAATATAAACAACATGTGCATATCAATCAAATTTTGTTCAAATGATAATCTAATTTAACTTTTAAACTTACACCTAAACTAATTTGATTTGATTTAAACTAACAACTTAAAATACAACAACTCACTAAAAGTCTACTGGTACACAAGATCTGGAGAGGTCTTATAGTACGCAGTTTTATCCCTAACTGGTAGAGAAATTATTATTATTATTATTATTATTATTATTATTATTATTATTGTTGTTGTTGTTGTTGTTGTTGTTGTTGTTGTTGTT
>JAOQMP010000006.1:21344097-21383378 GCA_027563575.1 Erythroxylum pedicellare
TTATTATTATTATTATTATTAATGATAAGAATAATAAAATGAATAATAATAATAACAACAACAATAATAATAATAATGTATGAATAAAAATTAAATAATATAATAAACATAATAAATACATAAACAGGAAAAAATATTAGTTATTAAATGTAAATATTTAGATTAAATAGGGAAATATTTAGGCTAACTAACTAAGAGGGAAATACAAAATATGAAATATTTAGGCTAAATATAAGACATAAAACTTGAAGAAAATCATTTAAAAAATTTATGAGAACGAGAAGGACCTCTCTATGTGAGATCCTTTATTCCTATCCACAAAGTTTTCTAATGAGGTTCATGTTTTTGGTAAGTTCCAAGAAAGTTATATCATTCTTAATCATTTACTCCTTTTTTTTCCTTTTACAATATCTAATACAATCTTCTTACATCTTCTCATTGGAGCATTAGAGTATCTCTTCTTAATATCTTCGAACCAACTAAACCTTTTCTCTTAATTCTAAATTAATATTATTCGCCTTTAATTTGTCTCTTACCATTACATTCATAACCTTATCTCTTCTCGTAAAGTTGCACATTCAATAAAGCATCCTCATCTATGCCATCATTAGGTTATGATTATACACCTGCTTTGTTGGGTTTCGGAATCGGTGCCCAACAGTTGTGGTATCAGAGCGATTATTGGGCTCCGAAAACAGGGGCCAACACTTCGTCCTATAGAATATGGCCAACCTACTCACTAAATGATAAAATTCACTTTTGAGCTTAAGCGGTACCTTCTTGTCACATAAAACTCATAATGCACTTCTCTATTTAAGTCGCCCAAATTTAATACGGTGAACTATGTCTTTGTTGATCTCTCTATTGCTTTGGATGATAGATCTTATATACTTAAAATACTCTTTTGTGGTACAATTTTTGAAATAATCTTTACCTCCACATCGGAAGCCACCTTATGGTATGAAAATTTATACTAAATATTCAATCTTAGTCCGGCTCAATTTAAAGCCCTTTGAGCTAACTTATTCCTTCAAAGTTCTAGCTTGACATTGGCAACCTTTTTTGTCTCATCCATTAAAACAATGGCTTCAACAAACAACATACATCATGGCACATCCCCTTGGATGCTCTTAGTAATCTCATCAATCACCACTATAAATAAAAATAAGCTCAATAAGGAGCCTTGGTGTAGTCCAATATCGATAGGAAAATGCTTTATATCTCCTCTTATCGTCCTTATTCTAGTTTGTACACCTCATACATATCCCTAATAAATGTTATATAAGTCATAGGAACTCTCTTAATTTCTAAGCACCTCCATATGATTTCCTTAGGTATTATATCCTACGTCTTCTCTAAATCAATAAAAATCATATGTAGGTTTTGTTGTCTTTCCCTATAGGATTCTGTTAATCTTTTGAGGAGATGTAAAGCTTTTGTTGTGGACCTTCCTAGCATGAAGCCAAAATGATTCTTCGAGATAGGAACATCCTTTCTCACTCTCTTCTCAATTACCTTCTCCTATAACTTCATGGGGTGACTAAATAGTTTGATTCTCTATATTTGCTACAACTTTGGATGGCCCCTTTCTTATATAGAGGAATTTACATACTAAGTCTCCACTCATCCTTTTAATTTCTTGCTTTGTAATCTCCTGATAACAAGTAAAGTTATGATACCTCTATATGTTAGGATCACCTAAAGAGATGTTGTCCTCCACGCATGCATTAGAAAGGCTAAAGAAGTATCTATGACATTTTCTCTTGATGTCATTTTTATTCACGAGCACCTGCCCTACTTCATCTTTTATACAATGATCTAAGTCTCTCCCTTTCTATTCTCTAGCTCTCGCCAACTTAAAAATTATTAGTTTGAATTGTATTTAATTAGTTAGAATATGGCCAATGTTGCACTCCTCTAACCAATCAACTATAATAAATGCTTTGAATCATATTAAATTCCAATGATTAAAGTATTTTTCATAATAGTGATTTTCCTTAATTAAAAGATGCATTAAGTAAAAAAGGAACAAGCTTTAGGGAGCTATGTGAGCAATATGAAATCACTATCTAGTTACTTTAAAGTGTCTTTGCCTTTTGTATACATCCTATTATTAAGTTTTTGAGTTGTTGTCATGTTTAGCAACCAGAGTGAGAGATATTCTATCAATTGTCCCTTTATAATCTTATATGAATTTGTGATTCCCTTATCATGATTACTTTCCTTATCCAATTTAGTGTGCCTTAAGTCATAGCCTTAATATTTTTCTTAGTATCTTTGATATTCTTGCATTTTTATCTTATCATATTAGTAATGTGATATGTGCATCTAATTAAAACTATGTTGAAGATAATTGAGATCAGCTTGGACTAGCACATATTTTCAACCATTTTATGAGTCTTTGCAACAAATTAAAGGTTCAATGACTAGAAAAAGGCCAAATGTATGATGGTAAGTTTGCAACGATTACTCATAAAGATGCAAGAAAATGAGGTTGTTTAAGATGAATCAAATACATTGCCAAAGTTCACTTTTCTACATGTTGTTGAAGATGAAATATGCTTAATATATGAAGAACAAGGCTTGGAAAATGTCTAATAACCTAGTTCGTATGTTTGAGTTAAATGGACCTTGATTTTTATAAATGAGATCTACCTAATGATGTTTATTTAATTTCATTTAATGGTCTATAAGCTTAATTGACACCAGTATAGTACTTGTGTCAGCTTGGGATTCATAAGCATTTGCACTCAGAAATTTTCAAGAGCTAGCTACTCCAAGTTTGGGCATTAGAAAAATGTCAGACTCGTGATTAGAAGGACAAGAATACATAAAATTATAAGTGATGGGATTTAGTTACTTAAAGGGATGGTATATATTAGTTATTTAGTATTAGGATTTTAGATTTCTGTTTGAATAAGGATTTGAATTTTTCAATACTATTTAGTTATTTCTAATCAACTATGATAAAGGATAAAGGGGAATTTCTTTTTCCTTATCGGAATTTAGATTTTAGGGATTTTATTTTAGATTTTAGGGATTTTATACCTATTTAAGTTTTTTTTTTGATGAAATTTATGGATCGTAATAATAAGAAAACAATAAAGAGCTTTCTTTAATTTCATGAGAATTTCCTCTTTATTCTTTAGTAAGAACTTAATCTGATCTTATTAAAACAACTTGAGATGATAAAAGGTATTACAAGTTTGGTTCTAACTAGCTAGTTTAATTAGGATCAAGTTCTCCTTACTTGATTTTTAAGATGATCATAGAGTTTTAATTCCTTGAAAGTTAAGTCTTAGGTGGTTAGTTGCTAATAGTCTTAAGAAAAATATTAACATAAGATAGAATTTAATTGCATGATAAAAGGTTGTGTTTAAGATATCATAGGGGGATTCATCACCTAAGCACTACTTATTTAATATTGAATTTTCGTAGTATTTTCTTTATTTGATATCATTATTATGTCAATTTTAGTTTAATTTAAGTAAATTCACATCGTGATTTGGCTGTTAGATGACAAAAAAAGGGATATTAGTACTTACAATCCTCGTAGGAATGATCAGTACTTGTCACTGCTTGCTACAGCTACATCGTACACTTACGACTAAAACTTATAAATCTTTATAAGTAAAATAAATTCTTAACCAATAATCAATCAAGCACTTATCAAAAAGCTTAAGAAATAAAAGAACTAAGAAAATTAACAAAGAGCTAGATAATGTCGTAGGGTGCTCCCAAAGTGCAAACATATTATAACTCATTCTAGAAGAAATATTGTGTATAACAATTATATATATTTATATTTGGATCTTTTGAAGAGCGGACCGAGCAAACTACAAAATAGGCTAGCTTTTCCCTTGAAAAATTCTAAAATTCCTTTCTGACCACAATGCATAAGCCCCATAGTTGATTCCAAATTTGAAAAAGATTATTTAATAACCTTTATTAGTGAATCTAACTAGTTCAATCCAAGAAATGAATCATGACCAATAAAAGGTAAAAATGAAAGATTAGAAAGGCTAAGAGAATAGCATTAAAAAGCATATCAGAAGCTACATGTATGAAGAAGATGAATTTTTTTTCCATAGATAGGCTACAGAGAGTGCAAGTTTTATTATAGTGTTTCCTATAACTTTTTCCATAGATGTTAGGATATTCCTAATTGCCCATTATAAAATGAAAGATGCTTTAAGGGACTTATTAGTGAACCATACAACCTTCCATAAAAAACCATGAATACTAGAAGTCTCATGAGACTCATATGTGAACTGTTGGTGAAATTTTTGGATTTATAATGTATCCACTTAGGCTTATTAGCCAAATTCAAGCAAGGATTATAAGTAAGCGTCAGTTATTAAGTATGCAAGATACATGAACTCCATTTTCCACCACTAATTACTTTGTTCATTTTAGCATTGGGATTGAGAAGGTTCAAATGTCCAAACCTAGGATCATGTGAAGAGAATGTAGATCATTCCAATGATTGAAACAAAATCAAGTGCTTTCCCAATACCAATCTCAAATTTGATACCTTTATGTATAATGTCTATCATTTTAAGAATTTAATTAAAGGACAATGAATTTTAGTGTTTAAACTTAATGGAGTAGAATTTTTTATTCTTTATTATATATGTGTTCCCCTGCCTAACCAAAATAGATTCAAAATCAATGAACAACTTCTAGATCTTCTTAGCTAGGACCATCTTATTGGTGCTCTTTATCAAGGTAACCTAATCCACCTTCCTCTTTGGTTAAATAAACAGCTGACCATCTAATTTTGGCTTCTTGGTGATTATCAATTACACAACCGATAGGAAGTTCTTTTAATATATTTGATCATTTTTTAAGAAAAAAAGAAGCAAGCACTAATAAGTATGTATGTTGATTAACACATAGTTAAGGACTTGGAGAACTCTAGTATCGGAAAGAAAGTTATTGTTCCAATTCTTGACTTTTCTTTTAATTGCATCAAATAATGGTTGACAGTCCTTAAAGCTTACCCTCTTATTAGAGATAGGTATGCCTACATATTTAAAAGGCAAATTCTATAAGTTAAGTCATGATATGTTTGTAAGTGACTCAACCTGATTGGATGAATCTAATGAAACATATAACTAACTCTTATGTTTGTTTATGGTTAGGCCAGAGAATGAGTTAAACAGGTTCAAAAACTCTATAAGGACCTAGATTGAAGTAGGTTCTATACCACTGAACAGAAGTAAACCATTAACAAAAGTTAGATTGAAAGGGTTTAACTTCTTAAATCTATAATTCAATTTAAAGAATTATGATTAGTTTATCTTTGAAGAGATTAGTCTAACGAGCACCTATGTAAGATAAGGGGATAAAGGATATCTTTTTTAAATGCCCTTAACTCCATTGAAAGAAAGAATGGGATACCAATTAACTAAGATGGAGAAGAAAGTGGAGCAAATATCGCTTTCAATCAAAGTGATAAACAGATTAGGAAAACTAAACGCTCTAAGAGCATCTAAGATGAAAGACTAACTAATTGAATCAAATGCCTTATTGAAGTCTACCTTTAAAGAGTAGCTTTTTAATGCTTTCTTGGTTTGATAGCTCTTAAAAAGCTCCTAAGCTAGGAGTAAGTTATCACTGACACTCCTAACTCTAATCAATGCACCTTAACTCATTTTAATGAAGGATCTAAGGATTTGTTCAAGCCTATTAGTCAACATCTTTTATAAATAACATTGTAGTAGGGAATAGGTATTTGGTGTTTTGATCTTATCAAGGAAAAATGGTTGAGTTATGCTTTCACTCGTTTAAGTTTTCTTATAATTTTATATGCTTCAAGTCCCTCAATATAGACTCTTAACCCTTTAAAAATAGCTTCCTTAAATCCCTCAGTTTTGGTTAGAGAATTGTTAAATCTAAAGGGAAATTGGTAATGATCATTCTTTAGTTGTATAATTTAAATAACGAGGCTTATCTAAATGTTCAGGACTAGATTTAACTTTGGAAATCCAAAAAGGATTCACAATTTCATGATCCAACTTCTTTCTATTTTGCCAACTATCCATCTATGTATTGGTCTAATTATAAAAATTTCCATTAAATTTTAAATTAGTGAGTTGAGTTAAGGATAAGCAATTAATGAAGTCATCTTTTATGTATCTAACACTCAATCTTTCTCCATTATCTTCTTAAGAAAAAAAGTACAATATAATTTCCCTGCCATTAATCAAGGCTAGTTGATAAAGGACTCCAATGATTTCAAATCATTCTATAGTAACTTTCTTTTAAATTCAAAGTTTAAAGCATTTACAAAAGTACTCTCAGAATTTTTCATCTTGAAAGCATACTTCCAAATGGCTAAATTGAAATGAAGCTAAGTGTTGAGGCACCTTAACTTTAATAGGATGATTCCTACAATGAATCTTCCATTAAAGTGGGAACGATGATTTCAAATCGTCTCCTACTTTTTATAAAAAAAATTTGTTTTGCAATGTTATCAATTGCCTAGCTTAAACTTTGATAGGCTTATTTTTTTAGATTCTAAAAGCTAGTAGGTTTTAAGTGATGGGAATGGATCCATCTAACCTAAATAGACACCTTATCATTGCAAAGCTAGATCCATCTCACCCAAATAGACACCTTATCATTGAAAAACTTCCGTATTCTCCTGATGGTAAGCATTTTGTTCATAAAATATATCTTTGTAAGTCTTAGACCTTTTTCTTGCTTGGTAACACATTAGCCTATTTTACCTTTAAGTTTCTCCTTTTGTTACATCACCTGAGTAGAGAAAGTTTTTTATAATTTTTCTTTTACTAATTTCTTAGGTACCGTGATGTCAGATCTCCAACAAATGTGTATGTTTTTTAGAACTGAGCTAACAAGTTATATTATCCCAACATAGGACAAAAGCTTGTTTTGTTATTTATTTGTTCTTTTATCAATTATGTCAAAGAGTGGCAAGCAATCTCTATATGTTGGTCTCCTTATGGTGATTGGTATTCCTGAATAATTGAGTGGAATCTATTGCAACTAACAACCTATAATTCTTATTTCTTACTTAACTACTTTAACATCTCTTTGAAAGTACATAAAGAGCTTATAAAGATTTGCATTAAATTTTTTATCAACTTCACTTAATAACAACAAATCATCAACAAAAGCAAGGATAAATTCACCACTCTACTCAATGTTGTAAGAAATTATCATGGTTAAGACTTTTATGCACATGGTGAAGGGGTAAGGGGATATAACTTTTTACACCATTGAATATGTTAATTAGTTCTCCATTTACAATAACCCTAAAAGAGGTAGTGATGAGGCATTTTTATATCCATTTTATTATGCTCAAAAAATTTAAAATGATGTAATTACTACTGGAATTTGATATAAGGAAAACAGAAAGAAAAAAACTAATCATTAATGTAGTAGAGGAAAAACTAGAGATTTAGAAGAGAATGCTTACATGTAAATAAGAAAGAACTTATTTGGGTTAACTATATTAAATCCCTTATAGTTTTCATCTTATTCCTTTCAATCTTTAATTTTTAAAAATTATCATATACCCTCATAACACTTGGTTTTTATTTCACTCGTACCCTTTGTCATCATTCTTCATTAGGTTTCTATGGAAATAGATAAATGATGTCATATAGCTTGATTAGGTGTTACTTAGCACAATACCTATCATGTTGTACCACATATCACATGACATTTTATGGTTTAGGAGATGTAACACCCAAATAAGTATCTTATATATATAAAAGACATTATCACTTTGGGAGATGACAATAACCAAGTTCGTGTGTTATATAACACATCCATGAAAATTATTGTACTCTGAAGCATTTAATCAAATCATCAGACAGTTGTTATCCATTCTTGATTAGGTTTCTAACAAAGAATGGAGTCAGGGGTAATATGTAAAATTAAATCCAAAACTTAGGAGGTATATGTTAGTTTTTAGAAATCAAAGACTAAAATAAAAAAATACAAACTATAGAGAAATATAATGTAATTAACCCTTAGATTTAAATATTGAGTATGATTGTTTTCCAGCAAAATTTTGGGTAATAATTATTTTATATTTACATTTATTTTAAGAGTATGAAGTTCTAATGTAAGGTATTGAATACTTTGGAGAGTTCAATCTTCATTAAATAACTTTTGATGAACTTCTTGGAGTGGTAATTCTTAAAGATCTCTTGAGCTAACAACAAATTGTCTCTAATATTTCTACCTGCAACAAAATCATATTAAGAAATAGTTATTATTAATTTTATGAGATCTTTTAATTTTAAGGCTAAGATCTTGGAAATGATCTTATAAAGGAGGTTACAATAGGATATAGTTCAAATATCCTAGAAGGAAGAGGGATTAGGGATTAGGGATTAGAAAAATGAAGGTTTCGTTCAATTCTTTTAAAAAATTGCCTGAGTTAAAGAATTCTTAGACTAGGTTGTAGAATTAAGGTTCTAGTAGCTTCTAGGATCTTTGGAAAAAATAAGCGTTGTATCTATCTAGCCTTGGGGCTTTACGAGGGTTGAAGCTAAACAGAGAATTCTTAATTCTTAGTTGGTAAATGGCTAAATAATTAGAGAGATTTGAGATTGGTATAGAGATGGGGAGATGAAATTTGAGATAAGGGAAGCGGTTGAGTCAAATCCTAGGAAGGTTTTTTAAAAAATAGAAGGCTAGATCTTTTAATTTGTCCTGGTCATAACAAGGGTTACCAAGAATTCTAGAAATCTTGTTGAATTTTCTCTTATTCTAGATAAATTTATAGAAGAAATATGTGTTTGAATCTCCATCTTTTAGCCAGGTAGTTTTGGCCTTTTGCCTCAATAAAGAGTTATGAGCTTCCAAAAAGGATAGATGGGATTTTATATTGGCTTTCTCTTCGTTCTTAGATCCCTCATTCTTTGGATCTGCAAATAGTTCAGTTTGGACACCATACAACTTTATGCTGTAATTCTCCACTTCCCTACACAAGTCATTCTTGAAATGATCCCTCTGTTGTTTTTGTAACTCCTCTTTTATGATCTTTAATCTAGTTACGAATTGGAAGGAGTTGGATGCTTCAACAGGGTTGTTCAGTCCTCTGTAAATATCAGCAAGATGATTGAAAATTTTGGAAGGAGTTTTATGTCTCCTAACATTAGGATCTATTATAATCTTAATGGGGGAATGGGAAAAAAAAACCATTATTACTGAATAATCCTGAGCTGTTAGGAAATTGTAGCATCCATTCTGAATTTACCAAACTGCTATCTAACTTCTTTTTGATTTGATAGTATCTTTCTTGCTTATTTGACCAAATAAACAAGTTTCCTATGAAGTTTAGGTTAACAAAGGCTGAGTTAAGAAGGCAATTTCCGAATTCTTCATCTATTTTATCAAACTTATTTCCTAGTCCTTCAGCTTTATAAAGAGTATTTAATGCAATTAAAGTCTCCTAGGACTATCAAAGATTCTTTAATGCTCACAGAGAGTTCTTTAATATCTTTCCATAAAGTGTTTATTTAAAATGCATGATTAGCAGCATATACATAGGTCATCTTATGCAAAAATACGTTTAAATGCAGAAATTAGTGAGAGCGATTTAGGTTAAGCACTTAGATTACTTAAGGATTGTAGGCAATCATGATTCTTCCCAGCAGAATGATTGGACAATACTCTTTATTTGTCTCTCAAAAACCATAAACCCTTGTTGAATGTTGTCTCTTTGATTTTTGTTTCTAGCATGCCAATTAAAAAGGGAGTTTTTTTTTCTTTTATAAAGTCATTAATTGCTTGCCATTTTTTGGAGCAGTTCAAGCCCTTTATGTTCTAAGAGATAATTATTCTTTGGAAGGGTTTGACAAGCCCTTACCTTTCTACTTCCTACAGATTTCCTCCTCGAATCTTATATTAAGGTGAATTCCTTTTGTCCATTTTCCAAACTAATGGAAATATTTAATTCTGGACATCTTTGTGAAACGAGGGGAAGGGGGATTTTTAATCTCATTTACCATGCCAGTAGCTTCCAAAGGATTATTGTTTACCATGGTGGATTCAAATTTTGTAGGGCTTAAGTCAATTAGGGAGGTTGAAGTTTCATATATAAGATGCCGGTGTCTCTATGCACTTCGGTTGAGGAAGAAGGGACAATATTAGTGTGTCTTGTCTAGCACTATTTGCAGATATGGTATCTAAAGTAGGGATATCTAACTGACTTTTGGTCAGTGTATGAGGATTGGTCTGAATCTTAGTGGTTGGAGTCATATTTATGGTGGAATGAGTGGTAGGGGAAGGGTTGCTCTTTGGTTTCCATACCTGGCTGTTTAGGTTTCTAGGGAAATGTCAATGAGATCTTTGTAGGAGCTAGCTCCCCTTCCTCACCCAATCTATGTATAGAGGATTTCGGACTGTTTTGCTTGTCTATCCACTTATAGACAAATTTTTGCAATGGCAATTCTTCTCACTCTAACTATCTACTCATCCAAACCAAGTGGTTTACGTATAGCACTAGCAAGATAACTCAAGCCCAATGTTGTTCAGAGGGGCAATGAGTGGTGGGGGTTAATACCTAATCCATACTAGAAGAGGGAATGAATTGTCTTGAAACATTGGAGGGGAAGGTAGGTTGTTAAGGAGGAGTAAGGGTGGAACTTAGTTGTTGTTAGATTATCATGTAATTTACTTTATAAAACAATATAATTTGAATATAGGAGAAGAAATTGCAACTTTTGTGGAACCAAAAGTATTGCATGGACCATCCAACATCATTTTTTTGATTTAGAGAAAACCATGTCTTAATATCGAAATACCCAATGCATCTTCATGTTGAGTTACTCTAGCATGAATTCTCCAGGCTAATAAATAAAGTTTGGCAATCCTCCTGGTACCTTAACTCCGTAGAAATTGATATACGTTTTCAAAAGTTTAAATTGCATTGTTTTATATGATAAATTAAACCCTACCAATAGAGGGAGGTTTGTGAAATTTTAATCATACATTAAAGATTATGTGATCAATTTTAAAGTATAAAAAATAAATACAAAATAAAAATTATAAGAAATCACAAGTACTTATCTTAACCCAAAATTTAATAAATTAAAAAAAAATTATTATTTATTCTATTTTTATTTTAAAATTCTTCTTTTCCTATATCTTCACATTTTGTTCGTTTAATGTAAAAATAATATTGAAAATTTGAATAAAGAGACAAGAAATAGAATAATAAATTGTCTTAAATAATTTTAATATATTAGCTGAAATTTTATTACCATCGACAAAAAAAAAAGAAACGGTTTTATTATACTCTTTACTGTTATACGTAAAAGTTTTTAAATATGTAATCATTTAGTACTCACTTTATATAGTATAGATTAAAGAGAGTAAATCATTGACTAATTGCTTTCATCTTTTAATATTTGCAATTTGTAATTAAACCGTTGTGCTGCAATTGCGGTAGAAAAGCACCGAAAAGGGAATGGAACCTGAACAAGGAGATCAAACACAACAGCTGCAAGTTAACGATGTTAACATCCACAATAAGAATCAATCTTTAGCTGCAACAGACACAAGTCCTTGTCCAATCTGCCTCGGTTCTTTCGTTCAGGAATCCTATCTCGATATTTGTTTTCGTAAGTTCTTTTTCTCCTAAGAAAAGTTTAGTTTCATTTTCACTTCTCTTTTGGGTTCGAAATTCTTACTCCCAACTTCTGGGACCTTACGGTTCTTCTGTTTAAGTTGCTCGATTACGCAGTTTCAGTGGAGCTTTAAATAGACAATTGAATCCTTTTTTCATTTTAGTTGGGTATTATTTTACATGGAAATTTCAGAAGTTCTGCCCAATCCTTTGTCTCTGCAAGTTTAGGCTTTTAGAGAAGAGAGATAAAGTATGTTTTCGTGGGCTGTGTGGGGTGCAGGGAGAGGATGCTCGGGCTGCTTTAATGCAGAAATAGTGTTACTTTGATGTTATACATCACTCTTTCCATTCTTGTAATGCAGATAAATTTTGTCATACTTGCATCTTGCATTGGACCAAGGTTGTTGCAGCCAAGCACTCTCGGAAGCCTCCTTCTGTAAAATGCCCTTTGTGCAAGGTTTTTTTTTTTCCTGATGAAGTGATATTATATACTAGTGACATCCACATGCTGTTTGCTCATGCTATTACTGGAGTAAATGTCTAAACAGTACCTTGTTCATGCAAATTTGCAGGTAGAGAACTTTTCAATCATCTATGGTTATGATGGGAGTTCATTTCAACGGCAACATGTAAATCAAGATTTTGCGACTAGGTACATATTCACACTATTTTCACTTTTTCAGTGACTCCTAGTGTTCTGCATGTTATAAGATGGTATTATTTGTTTCACTCTTTTGGGTTGTTCCAGTTCTTTCTTTTCAAAAGCACACAGATGCAGATTGCAATGCTATTACACAGAACCAGGTCCCACGCTGCTTCTCCTTTCTTTTAGTTTTATTTGCTATGTTCTCTTTCTCTGTTCTTTTGCCTGAATTCCAAACATTATGTGGGAACATTTTATATGCCAATGTTTTCTGAGGAAATTCTATGTTCAATCAGGCTTACTGGATGATAAAATTAATGTCTCACAATACTGGAAATCCTGCAAGTATCTCCAGTTGAATCGATGGCTCCAAAGTTGGTTGAAAAGAGAAATTCAGGCTTTGACACAGGTCTATCTTTTGCTCAGTTTATTTACATGTAATTGGTGTTTTAATTACTGTGCATTTGGAACTTCACGTTTTATTGTTGTCTCACTATCTATCAAAAACTTTTGCTTGCCATTTTATGGCCATGTACTCGCAAGTGTTAAATAATATGGAAAGATGTTGTCTTGAGTATAGACTTTGCTCCTTTGAATGAGATCATTATTTGCAGCCACGTGCAATGACATTTGTTGTTAACAAGCTTTCTCTTCCAGCATAAATCATAGGCATGTATTTAATTGTGCAACATGAACATTATTGAATTCATTATCACATTTTGATTGTTTTTTATGAGTTTATTTGTTATGTTGACTAAGAATTGATGCCTTGATGAGATAGAAGATGCTTATTATGGAGCGCAACTGTAATTACACTCGCAATATTGCAGTTGCACTTGGGTTTGTTACTGTAATTTGTTGAAATTACAGCTGCATTTTTCATAATTATGTTGACATTATTTGCAATTGCTGTCATAACCTGCAACTGCAGTGTAACTCGCAATTCACGATTTTTTCAGTGTTCAAAATTATTGTAACATAAATTTAGCCTTTCTGAAATCTTTATAGGTCTTATGGAATGTTACTGATTGGCTTTTCTTACCATCTATAGGAGGAAGATGTTGATATTATCGTACATCACATTCTTGGGGTGATTGATTCATTCTCAAGGAGGTAATGCGTTAAGTCATCGTTATTACTTGTTCATGTTTATCTTAGTATTAATTGGTGATGAAATTAACTGAATTCATTCGAAGTGATTTATTCTTTGGGTTTTATTTGGTGAATTATGGTTGAGACTGCATTAAAATTTTCCAATCAATCTTTTAAGGATTTTCATTTTGACTTTTCTTTTTCAGAAATGAACAAGTCCATCAGACAAAGACACATGAAGTCAAACAAGAAGAGTTCAAGACTTTAGTCTCAGATGCGGCGAGGCCATTTCTAGGTAGAAGAACAGATCGATTTGTGAATGAGCTAGTACTTTTTCTTGCTTCAGGTTTGAACATTGAAGCCTACGATGAAGTTTATAAACAACATCTAGGCTGGAACACTTCTAGCGTGATTGTTGAGGATGAAGATAGCGAATCTAATGAACTTTTACCAGTAGTTCCTTATTTGTATATTTTTGATGAAAACTCTAGTGAAGGTGATTGAAATTTCAATTTTCTATCTAATGATGAAGTGGTATGGAAATTTTTAGCAGTGTATTTTGAACCTTAATGTTTGTAGAAGAATTTTGACTCAAATCCTAACGTTTAATAGTATATCAAATTAACTCTAAATTGACAGAATCTTAAACTCTTGTCAAGGTTACATCAATTTCGGTAGTTGTCAGTTTCTTTCCTTTGTTTCTACCAGGTGCTATTATATTGATTATCTATATATTGAAATATCAACATTACGCATAAACATAAGTTAAACATCAACATTCCGCAAAAAAATAAGTCATATATGAACATTCCACATAAATATAACTCAAACCAAGGCCATCATTTTGCATGACATAATTCAAACACCAACATTTCACATAAACATAACTCAAACGTCAACATTCCATATAACATAACTAAGGTACGTAGCGTTGTTTACACCTGTGAATCGAGAAAGAGACTTCTCACTATGACTCCTAGGTTTGTGGAATATTTCACTAATAAGTCTCGGAGCTGTATCACAGGTTTCCAGCCTATATATTATTGTATGGGTTTATTATGCCTCAAATTCATTTTGAATTTTACGTGACAATACAAGTTACTACTTCAATTTTCTTATTCAAGTTTGGACATAAAGTTGAAATACAAAGAAACACTAAGGTACGTGGCATTATTTACACTTGTGAATCGAGAAAGAGACTTTTCGCTGTGACTTTTAGGCTCATAGAATATTTCACCGATAAGTCTCATCAGAGCTGCATCACAAGTTTCTAGCCTATATCTCATTATACGTTTCTAAGAATATTGCAAACCCACAATACAAAACCAACACTTCCTTTGCATTCATACAAAACACAAACACAAACTTATGTATGCAAAACATATGGACGACATTAGTTGAACTTACTTAGACAGACGGACTTATTTCGTTTCAAATTTTGTCATATTGGCGACAAAATTCTATTATCGTCGTAAAAACTTAAATTATTGCGACGATTTTCTATAACCGTCATAAAATATATTCATTTACCGATGATTTTCAATATCGTTGCAAAATGTCAGACTCCATAATCGTCATAAAATATATTCATTTACCGACGATTTTCAATATCATTGCAAAGTGTCAAACTTATTGTGACGAATTTATGTATCGTTGCCAAAAGGTAACTTTTAGCAATGGTTTTATAATCGTCACAAATTAAAACATAACCAAAACATACATATGTTATAGTGTTTCCCTTACTTTATGGTAAACCACCTTTGTCAAGCTATTATATCTCTTACACCTGATTATACCTTATGAACCCAAATCAACCCTTTCACTCTTACTAACCTTAAATTTGAGCCCATGCCTTAGGATCCTCTATTAAATTTAGAAACTTCAGAACTAGCAAACTTTCATCAAGCAAGTATCCGTAACCCCCTCCTACTCATCTTTTACTTTTCCACCATTAGTTTCCGCTAAAAGATCAAACCCTTCAATCTCTCTAAATTAGACCTCCAATAAACCTCCCATAGTTAATACTTCAACCTTAAACACAACCCCCATTAACCCTAAGCATAAATGTTAAACTACCTACTACTACCCACTTCACAACCATGATCTATTTAAACACCTAAAGACACTAGAAAAACTTGGAATCAAGTAATAGGAGAGAACTCAATATTTGAAAGATTGAGATATCTCCCACCTCCCATAATGACATGTCGGATTATGTAGTATTATTTAGAAGACTGTATAGTTACAGAAATCATAGAAATCCCTGATTTTTGGGGATTAGAATAAGATATAGATTTCGCTATATCTTAGGGAATTTGTTACTATATTTAGTATAGACAGTTGTATATATAAACTAAGGGCTGTAACCTACGAAATATGAGAATGAAATTCTTCTTCTCTGCTAATATTTGACATGGTATCAGAGCTGCTGGCTCTTTACTACTAAAACTTTGATTTTTCTCTCTGGTCATACAGACCGAGATCCACCTCCACTGCCCCCTCCTCATCCTAGCCTTATCTCTCACATTTTCCTGTTCCTATCCTTACCCAATCAACCATATCTGAATCACCCAGAAGTTTTGTTGAAATCATCAGCCCTGCAATTGAGGATACTAATGCTACTATAATTGGAGATTTGTAGAATATTCAAGCTGCATATCGATTAAATGGGAAGAATTATTTGAAGTGGTCACAATTGGTCCACACATTCCTAAAGGGAAGAGGGAAATTGAGCCATTTAATGGGCACAGGTCCTTCACAGGACAATCCCAAATTTGCGGAGTGGGATGAACAAGACTCTATGGTAATGTCCTGGTTATGGAACTCAATGCTGCCAGAAATTAGTGACACATATATGTTCCTTGGAACTGCCAAAGAGATTTGGGAAGCTATTCGGCAGACATATTCCAAGGTTAATGATGCTACACAGATCTACAAAATTAATACAAAAGTTTCAGCAACTAAATAGGAGACTCAAACTGTTAATGAATATTCAAGTCTTTTACAAAGCTGGTGGAAAGAGATGGATCATTATCAATGCATCCAAATGCGCTATAGCAAAGATGCAGCAATTCTAAAGTATTTTGTGGAAAAGAATCGTATTTATGATTTTTTGGCAGGTTTAAAAGTGGAATTTGATGCTATAAGGGTGCATATTTTAGGAAAACAAGACCTACTGTCTCTAAATGAGATGATCGCTATTATACGTGTAGAAGAGGGATGTCAAAATGTTATGCTTGAACCTCAAGGAGGAGATGGTTCTGCACTTATTATCAAGGCCACATAATTGAAGGAGGAAAACAATCCTATTGTTGTTACTAGCTGGGACTCATCCAAACCTTTTAACCGAGAATCACTATTCTGCACATATTGCAAGAAGCATCGACACACTAGGGAGAAATGTTGGAAACTTCATAGCAAGCCAAATCGAAGTGGGAACGACTGAAGTCAAGCACATATGGTGAGCACTTCATCCACTAATGAAGAAAATTCCAAAAAAACCTATCCCTGAGTTTAATATCGAAGAAATTAAGAAACTAAAAACCTTTGTGGTGTTTTTTGAGAAACCAACCTCAACAGGTACTTGTTCATTGGCGTTTTCAGGTATTTCTTCTTCTTCTAATACTAATGTCTCATAAAGAAATTTTCCTCCTATGCGGGTAATTGATTCTGGAGCAACTGATCGTATGACTTGTTCCTCCAAACATTTTTTTCTCTTATAACCCCAACTTTAGCTATAAAAAGATCATAATAGCTGATGGATCGATCACCACTGTAGCTGGTCAAGGGGATATATACATAAACAATGACCTTACACTAAGAAATGTCAATACTATTTACAAGCCTTATTTCCATTCAAAAATTAACCACAAATTCAAATTGCAGCATAACCTTTTTTTCCCTTCACATTGTGTCTTTTCGGAGCTAGGCATGAAGAAGATGATTGGATGTGCTAGTCAGAGAGATGGTCTCTATTTTTTGGATAAACAACACAGTAGTTTAGAGGTTGGAAAACCCTTATCTACATTATTCTTTTCCGAATATGTCATGTCAAACCAAGATAAAATTTGGCTTCATCATTGTTGTTTAGGTCATCCATCTTTAAGAGTTCTCAAGTTGATGTTTCCTTCGTTATTTAAAGGTCTTACATCCGAAAATTTTAATGGTGATGATTGTGAAGTTATATTAATGGCTGCCCATCTTATTAATCGACTTTCAACATGGGTCCTTGGGTTCAAAAGTCTAATTGATATTCTCACAAAAAATTTTCCAAATTTTTTATTTCAAACAGTCGGATGCCTTGAATCTTTGGTTGTGTTGCGTTTGTTCATATCCATTTTCAAAATATGGGCAAATTAGATCCACGTGCTCTTCAATGCATTTTTATTGGATATTCCTCCACACAAAAGGGTTATAAATGCTTTCATCCACCTTCTAAATTTTTTTTTTAATCTTAGCTGATGTTATTTTTGTTGAAAATGAACATTTTTTTCAGAACACCTATCTTCAGGGGGAGACCTTGAGTGAAGATAAAACAAATGATATGTTTCTTCTTGATCCTAGTTTTGTTCAATCTCAACCTATAATTGTGCCTAAATCTACTTCTTCCTCAATTGAGTCAACCACATCTGTTGACATGATGAAAGATATGGGAAATCAAGATAACTTGCAGCCACTACAAGTTTATTCTTGGAGGAAGATACTAGTCTCTCGACTAGCACAAGTTCAGTCTCTTATTCATGTTGCTACTTAATTTCCATAAATCTCTCTCAAACTAACTGATAATATCACACCAGGTGGTGAGCCAAGGCTCGAGTCATTTGAACCAATAGAAGAACCAAAAGAAACAACTGAAGACCTTCCAATTGTACTTAGGAAAGGAACAAGAACCTGCACAAAACACCCATTATCTTTTTTCATGTCTTATCAGAATCTACCAAAAAATATAGAGCTTCCTTAACCCATCTCCATACAATTCCCACACTGAGAAATCCAACTGAGGCATTAGGAGACAGAAAATGGGAAGATGCTATGAAGATCGAAATGGAGGCCCTTGAGAGGAACCAGACATAAGAGTTAGTGGAATTGTCAAGAGGGAAGAAACCAACTGGGTGTAAGTGGGCTTTCACCATAAAGTATAAGGCTGACAACTTGGTGGAAAGATATAACGCAAGATTGGTGGCCAAACGGTACACTCAAACCTATGGCATTGATTACCTAAGATAAACATGGTACATATACTGTTATCATTAGTTGCTAATTTTGAGTGGAATATGCAACAATTTGATGTTAAGAATGCGTTCCTCCATGCTGATCTAGAAAAGGAAATTTACACAGAAGTTCCTCTTGGATTTGAATATAAAGAGGGAATGGTATGTAAGCTGAAGAAAGACCTTTATGGGCTCAAACAATCCCCACAAGCTTGGTTTGGTAGGTTTGCTAAGGTGATGATTTCATTGGGATATAAACAGAGTTAAGGACATTACTAGTTTATGTAGATGATATCATTGTGACAGATAATGATGTAGAGGAAATGAAAAATCCAAAGCAATGTCTCTTTAAGGAAATTGATATCAAAGAGCTAGGAAAGTTAAAGTACTTCCTAGGCATTGAAGTAACTCGCTCAAAACAAAGGATTTTCATCTCTCAACAAAAGTATGTAATTGACTTGTTGAAAGAAACAGGAAAATTGGGTTGTTAACCAATGGAGACACCAATTGATTTCAATTAGGGATTAGGTGATGTTCAGAAGATCCCATGGTAGATAAAGTATCATATCAGAAGCTTGTTGAGAAGTTGATATATTTGACACACACAAGACCAGATATAGCATTTGCAGTGAGCATAGTTAGTCAATTCATGCACAATCTATCACATCTCAAGGCAGTAAATAGGATACTATAATACTTGAAAGGCAGCTCGAGAAGAGGAATTTTGTTTAAGCAACAAATTGTCACAGGTATGAAATTAGAGGCTTATACCGATGCAGATTATGCAGGGTCTTTGGTCAATATAAGCTCAACATCTGGCTACTGTACACTCCTAGGTGGTAATCTTGTAACATGGGGAAGTAAGAAGCAAAATGTAGTAGCATGATCAAGTGCAGAATTAGAATTCAGATCTATGGAATTGGGGATATGTGAATTACTTTGGTTGAAGATAATCCTAGATGACTTAAGAATAAAATGGGAAGGACCCATGAGGCTGTACTGTGATAACAAATCAGCAATCAGCATTGCACATAACCTAGTCCAATATGATCAAACAAAGCATATTGAAGTTGATAGGCACTTTATCAAGGAAAAATTAGACAGTGGCTTAATATGCACTCCATTTGTGTCAACCAAGGATCAGTTGGCAGACATGCTTACAAAGGGATTGACAAGCATAGTGTTTCAAGACATTATTAGCAAGCTAGGGATGGAAGATATTTACTTACCAGCTTGAGGGGGAGTGTTGGATTATGTAGTATTATTTAGAAGATTGTATAGTTATAGAAATCATAGAAATCCTTAATTTTTGGGGACTAGAATAAGATATAGATTTCCCTATGTATTAGGGAATTTGTTACTATATGTAGTATAGACAGTTGTGTATATAAAATAAGGCTTGTAACCTATGAAATATGAGACTGAAATTATTCTTCTCTACTAATATTTGACATGATAACTTAGTGGTCTCTCCAACCATGACTGTACATAAACATCTAAAGACATTAGAAAAACTTGGAATCAAGTAATAAGAGAGAACTCAATATTTGAAAGATTAAGATATCTCCTACCTCCCCATAATGGCAACTTAGTGGTCTCTCCACCTTTAGGTGTCTTTAAATTAAGTGACCTAAAATGGGCAAACTCCCTTATTAGATTCTTCCAAAAAGAAAAAAACTAGTATACTTAGTGGTCTAAAAATGAGCAAAGAGGAAGAATGCTTCCTATTTAGATTCTCAAATAAATTCATCAAATTGAAAGTTATAGATTTAGGTCCTTTATAGAAAGCCAATCTTTCTCCTTAAATGGAGAGAAGAGAGGGATCTAAGTAATCTCAAACTAAAGCATATCCCTCTCTTAGTAAGATTCTATAATATACTACATAAATATTGCTCAATAGAGGGATTATGTTATTTGGTAAGTTCTATCGAAAAACCTTATGCCTAGATGAGTACACGTCAATTATGAAGTGTATTGGTTTTGCTAGAATATGTATTGAGGTTGATATTGATCATTAACTATTATAAACCTTAAATATGGATTAGAAACCTTAAATATAGTGCTACTTGAGATGATGGGAGGCTAAAATGAGGTGAAATTCAATTAAGATACCATTAAAAGCCTAAGAAACATAAGTAGGCTCAAATATGGAAAGTCGTTAATCGAAAATTCCAAGTAGAATCGTATGAAGAATTAATGGGGAAAAGCTTGGAGGAGAGTTATATTTCTAATAATATTTAAATAGATGAAACCCTTATAGCTTATCCCTTTACAATTACTTGACCTAACATAGATAAGGAATAATAGAAAAACACTAAAGTGAGCTCCTAAAAGAGTTATTCAAACCATATATTCATATATAGTTCATGGAGATATTGAGACAAACATTTTGAACAATAAAATGGAGAGTAATCTTAAACAAGATTTAGTTGGATTAGATCTAAAAGTGGTAAATAACAAAGATATGACAAGCTACATTATGAGGAAATCAAATAGGAAACAAAAGAAAGAAGTTGGCAATAATAATGCCTTGACCCCCCTCATGAATATTATAGCATAAGACAAAAGGGGTCCAAACAAACCCTAAAAAGTAATAGGTTATTTATAAATATTAAGCTTTAAGAAATCACTTTTTATTGGTATCTTAAAGATAAAAATAGAGACTATAAGATATAAAAAGAGTTTAGTTTTTTTTTTACAAGAGTTGGACCATAGTAACCATTTTTCTTACTTTAATAAAAGAACCATAGTAGCTTTTGATCTAAGCCAAATCATACTACATCAAGTTTCCTACCTATGCCAACTTTGCACTGCTAGATGATAATTATCGGTGCTATGATTAGAGTTAATGTCATTTTTATTTATCCAAAAAAACCTTGAATTTTGATTAAGAAAAAATTATGAAATGACCTGATTGCTTCTTTGAATGCTAGCTCCCTACTTTCCATAATACTTTGCAACTTCAACTGCACATTATTGGCTTAGGAAGTAAAGGAAAATTGTTTAAGGAGTAACCCTTATAATGAAGAATTTCACAAATTTATCAAATATATTATCTTAAATGACTTAAAGGGAACATGCCACTATTACACCTAGAGCAATAAACAAGTAAGTTGCATGTATTATTAAGAAATTGGATAGGGTGATGGTTAACCAACATTAGTTGAAGTCACTCATTAACAATTACATGAAATTCAATAACCCTTTATGTTCTAACTATCATAAATAGAAGTCCACATAACTGACTTTTCGATTATGAGAAGAGCCCTTTTTAAATTTAGAAACTACTTGATATAGTTGCTAGGGTTTGAGGAAGCAATCTTAAGAGGCATAATCTAAAAAATATATGGTTATGATTCATTCAAATGCACTTAAAAGATGAAATTTATTAAAAGAAAACTTAAAGCTCTCAATAGTAGATAAAAGGTAAGCTCTAGATAAGCTTAATCTAATCCAGGAATAACTAAAGCTAAACCCTATTAATGAAAGTCTTGTGCAAGCATAAAAGGAGACTTTGGCTAGAAATATAAATGCTTTTAAGATCCATAATTCCAGATAAGGTAAAAGTACAGGATTTTATAGCTTAAGGAAGGAGGCAAGAGCTCAAAATACTTATACAATTTCCTCACAATTAGGAGGTACAAAAATACAATCTTTGCACTAATAGATTTAAAAGGCAATAGAAAGACAAGATCCTAGGAGTTTAAAGATCTAGCTTATTGGTTTTTAAAGGAAAAATTATCATCACTAACAACATTGCTTTCTCTATTTAGGACGGATAATTGTTCCTTATCTTATTTCTTAAAAGTAAGCGAATATGTTATCTATCCTTAGCACAATATGAGAAATAAAGAATACTTTTCACTCATTTCTTAAAAACAAGCAAATATGATATTTAGCCTTATCACAATATTTGAAATCAATAACACTCTTCATCCTGAATCCTGACAAGGCTTTAGGACCAAATGGTTTTAATGTAAAATTCTTCCAAAAGATGGAACAAAATAGGCAATATAGTCATAAATGCAATCATGGAATTCTTCATGAATGAGATGTTAGTGAAAAAACTAAACAAAAACTATGTTTAAGAAAGAGTTTCCATTTATGTATTTAGGTATACCCATTGCTACCAATAGAAAAATTTAAGACTACCATCCTATGCTTGACAATATTCATGGGAGATTGAGCAAATGGAAAAATAAATTTCTAAGTAATGTTGGTAGATTGCAACTAATTAAAACTATAATAAGTCACCTAAATGAGTATTGGGCTTCACACTTACACTTTCCACTCTAACTAATCAAATCCACAGACAAAAGTAATGAAAATTATTCCATGGACAAGAGTGAACAAGTTTATAGTTCCAAAAGTAAAATGGTAAGACCTATGTACTCCTAGGAATGAAGAGACTTGGGAATCATCTATTTGAGAACCCTAAATAAGGCCCTTCTAACTAAAAGATTATGGAAGCTACTAACTAATAAAGAATCCCTATGGGTCAAATAGATGCATACCTACTTCTTCAAAGGAAAAAAGTATACAAGAGATCAAACATAAAATAAATACTTCATAGACTCTAAAGCATATTTTAGTTCTAGGATACAAGATACAAGATAACACTAAATACATAATTGGTATAATATAGAACCACTTTATAACTTTCTTAAGTACACTCATATAAAGCCTTTAGAATGCTATAATTGACGTAATCATCAATGGAAACAAATGGCACTAGTCTAACCACCACTATAAAGGATTCACAAAAATCTTGAAACCTATTCAATGTATTGACCATTATAAAGAGAACTAAGTTATATAGACTAAACATAACTTAGAAAAAATATATAATAGATCATGCAAAGGCTTTTTATAAGAAATAACCATTCTATTACATAGTCTAGGTTGGCTAGTAAGGATGCAGCATGCCAAAAGCCCCATTTATACTATAGCTCATAGTTAAAAGAAAACTTTGAACCAAAGATAGTACTCATAGACTCCTCCAAACTCTCCAACTCCTTATTATGTAACCAAGAAATAGAAACACTAAATCATCTATATTTCAATTGTGACACACCAATCCCCCATGGAATCCAGTCTTGGATATTTGTAATCTACATTACAACATAAGGAATTGTGATGACATAATTGTCTAGGCAAGCAAAAGATAAGGGAAAATGGATACTGATAGGAGGGTCTTTCAAGTTGCATCCAATTGCATTATATATGCAATATATAGGGAACAAAATTGTTGGACCCCATTTTCGGAGTCCAACTTTGGAATCATAAACACGAGTGTAATACCCTATAGGGTTATTTCAATGGAATCTCATTAGTCATCATCGGTTCATCTTCATTCTCATACCATCCCAAAAATTCCCTATTTGATTAATTGATATATGACAATCCATTCTTATGATTATGTCCTCAATCATCACCCTAACATATCACTCATTTTTTTCACTACTAAGTACATTTCAAGTCCCATTCAAGCCTAAATATATTATAGAAAAGTATTGATAAGTCCATAATTTATAATTGTACCTATTTTGAGACAATAGACATAAATTTCATTAGAGATGTCACATTAAGGTCATTTTAAGGTCATTCTAAGACGGTTTCAAAGAGATCTTTTAGATCTACAACTTCTGTGAAGATTCTGAAGAGAGATTTTGCCTCCAAAAGGGACAAAATTTCAATTTACTGTAGCTGTCCCGTATACATCTTGTGCAACATCACTAACTTATAAAGAACATATCTCTCAACTCCGATATATAAAAATTTCATACTCTATATCGTTGGAAAGCTAAAAGGATAACTACAATTCCAAAAAGAAAACTTTGTCTAAGTCAGACTAGATTAATATGGATTTTCTCCTGAAGTCAAAACACAGATTTTACCCTTAAGAAATACTTGAGAATGCAATGTGAACACTTGGAAAGTCATGAGCAAAACACAAATATATTTCATTAACATCAAAAGAAAAGAGTTTTATAAAGCTTTAATGAGCATTTCACATTTCAAGCCACAGTACATCATTGACCTCACAATCCAAGATATAAAATATACATGAACGAGTGATACCTGAAATGTGGCTAAAGCCTTGTGTTTTACATAAACTATCTTAAAATACAAAAATATGCAGATTTGAAGTGATGCGTTGACTCTCGATCACTCGATCTCTTGCTCATCACCCGGAGATAGGGAGGAATGGGGGTGAGCTTAAAAGCTCGTAGATAACAAGTTTATAATGCAGAAACAAGCAAAACCATTGAAAATATTCATTGCCATAGTAAATTTGCATTGAATCCATAAAACCTGTATTTCTCAAATTCTCAACTTGTAAAATAATTCATAAACAACATAAGTCATGTATTCATCAAAATTGTCAATAAATCATAAACATATAAGCAATCATAATGGTTTGAGTAGGTCCATAAACATGAGGGAGTTCTTGTGAATCTCCAGTAATAACAGAATGGACTATCACAAACCCACATAATGGTTTTGCGTAGATCATAAATATAAGGGAGTCCCTGAAGGAGCTCCATGCTACTAGCGGGTAGATGGGAGAAGCCTTTAATATGGTCAAAAATCCCATTCAATAGGAATATAAATTAAGAACCCAAAAAGCATATTCACTAAAATTGATTCTAGAATACTTAAACTCATGCATTTCTTAAGCTTCATGAACTAAAAACCTTTCAAAAATTCAAAGGATTAAGAATGGACTTACCTTAAATCTTCATCAAATAAAGAGATTTTGGCTCAAATGAAAGCTCTTCTCTTCCTTTTTCTTTTTCTCTTCTTGAGCAATCTTAAAATCACTCTTGAAAGCTAAGAAAAGATAAAACCCTAGCTTGATCTTCTTTCTTTTCTCTCAAACCCTCTCTCCTTTCTCTCTTCTTTTTGGTTTTTCTCTTCCGTCTCTCCCTTATTCACGTTTTTCTCCTTCTTAAGAGTAAGACTACACTTTCTTCTTCCAATTATACCCTTAATGAGTGTGAAATGTTAACTTTGCCCTTCCTTTATGCTTTATGGCTTTTATACTTAAGTGACATGCCAAAATTGCCCTTTATACACTCTTACTATTTTAATTCAACTAACCAATGTAATAAAATCCTAATAACATTGACATAGTAATTAACTCTGAAAAATAATCTATCAAGATCTCATAATTTATTTAAATCGCGCTTAACTCTACAAGAAAAAATTCGAGGGTCAACAACAGTACTAGGTTTTACAAAGACCAAAAGATGAATTAGAATGATTTTAGCCACAGAAAAATCAATTAAATAAGGGAAAAATTTTTAGTAAATGGATTAACTAACAAAATGAGTCCTAACCTCACTCTAAGGAGGATATTCTGATACACTTATGACTAACTCTTGGAATGCAAGAAGAACCATAACACTACTTTAGTGATAATTGAAACTTGCTACCTTATGACTTAACAAGTCTAAACTTCCTCTTTTGTCTTTACTCTTATAAGTTTTTACTAGCCTAGTAGCTGTATAATTGGGATTAGTCAAGCTGGATGAGCCCTTGCTGGTTTTGCATTGTATTAGTATTTGGCTTCAATTTTGTAATCTTTTGTTAATCTTTAATTGTTAATCTTTTTCTCTTTAATCATTCTTTATATGTGACCCATTAAGTTCTCAAATATGTTAAAAATATATATAAATTGTAATCCTAAACTATATTTTTATGGTTAAATAAATTAAACTCCTTTAATTTATCTTACATTCTATAATTAAACAATTTATATCTATGCATCAAAGTGAAGTATAAAAATATATTATGGCCACTCAAATGTTAAGAATGTCCAAAATAGTTTTAATTAACTTTTTTGTGATTATTTTTTCTATATAATTCAGTATTTTCATCATATAATATTTGAATTAGACAAAAAGTATGAAATCAATATTTACTCTATTTAAGTCTAATCATATCAATCTTTAGTAATAACAATTGATTGTTTTAATGATATTTGAAAATTTTCAAAATATCTTTCTACCTTGAATAAGGATTTCTCTAATTAATACTAATTAAGAATAATGAAACGTTCTTTCTAATTGCTTTAGGATGACTAATCTTATATTGATCACTTAATTTTCTCTACATAGGTCCTAAGTAGTATCAAAGCATAACAATCTCTATATGAGATACTTTAAAAGTCTTAAGTCAAATAATCACTTATACAACAATCACAATTATTATTTTCATAAACACTTAAGTAATGCTTCAAATGAAATTCTCATGTCAGATCATTTTATTGAACTTATTCTCTAACAAGCACTAATAAATTTGTTTAAGTATTACATACTTTGGTTTATGAAATTGACTACTTTCTTTCTAAGAAAGAAACATAATATGTGATAATCTTTTCATTCTATTAACGTCTTGCCTTAGAGTAATGACTAGAAGCAATTTAGTAATAATACATGAAAGTAATATGAATCTTATAAGTATGATCTTGTCAAAATTTTATTTACAAAGTTTGTTAATTTCATAGACTTTATCTTATATTTAGTTAATTAAACAAATATGCATAAGATAAACAATATCCTTGATTAATTATGTAAAAAAAATAAAACCAAATGATTGATTAAGAGAATAAATCAACACATGGATAGGTTGAGAGGTTCAAAACTTCTTCCTTACTTTTCAAAGTTAAGAGAAATAACATAATTTTTTATGTAATAGGAAAAGCTACAAGTTTTATTTTATTTAAGTATCTAGGATAAGCTTTATTTTGTTTTTTAGAGACAGGTTTTACGTTCTTTTGTCTAGAGACAGGTTTTACATTTGCTTTTTTTTTTTTTTAGCAAAACACATTCGTTTCATCTGCTGAAGATGTCCTATAATTGCCACCTTCATGAAAAGTTTTCTAAAGTTTTCATTTTTTTCATTGCATCAACGGTTTACAAATGAGTTGAACAATAGACCAATTCTGCCTCTAGTATCCTTTTAGTGCTACTTATATATTTTTCAAGTCTTCCCATTTGGAGTACAGAGCTCTTGATTGTGATTCTCTCATGGCTTCGGTTACTTTTGTTGCGTCAAAGTATACAAAATTTTTGTCAGAACATCATTGTCATGAGGTAGTAAAAAATGGTCCATATTTCTGCTTGCGATCGAGTACTACAGTCAAGAGCTTTAGAATCGTTTTATCTGAATTTTCTTTTGGAAATTTTTCATCGAAAGATTTATTAAACAACAGGTCTTTGAAATAGACCTTGGATGTTCAAATCATCAAGCGATATTCTAAACATGAACGCATAGAGAGATAATTAAGGTAGTTTATGACGTCCCGTACTGTGCAGGTTTCTGGTGGACAAACTTGTAGACAGTTCTCTGCAAAACTATAGTGTGCAGGTTTCTGGTGGACAAACTAGTAGACAGTTCTCTGCAAAACTATAGTGACACGCAGAAGAAAGCTGGGATGGGATGAACAACAGTAATATCTACCTAGAATTCCAAGTACCGAAAAATGGATAAGTTGAACGAAATAACACAGGTCGAGCCTTAGGGGATGAGGCTATCAGTGAATACATTTATATTGAAGAAGTGTGTCTCTAGAATATAGATCCTAGAACGCAACAAAGGCACAGAGTGAGAGTCTCAAGAGGTTAAGAGGAACAAATGCGGCCTGTGTACCATTGTCATTGTCACTAGCAGAATGATGCCAATATTGCTGTGGATTCATTGATACAACTTTTGTGATTCCTTGGTTAAGCAAATTTTTAAGTGGACAACGACTATAAGCAGATTATCTTGCTGACTGATATCCCGGACTGAAACAATTGGTCATGAAATTTACTCCAATCCAATGTGGCCCTCATGCAGAACACTGGACTCGAAAGTGATCAATGTCAAATTATTTACTCAAACTATAGTTACATACTAGATTTACAAAATACATGTAATTTCTTCATATTAGATGAAAGGAGGGTTAACATAATCAGATTTAACGAAATTAAGAATTTAAAATGAAAGAAAAAAAAGAAGAAGAAGGCACGAGTAAAATGGAAACACAAACGTTGCAACATAGAATAGTATAAAATTTTGCCATACATTGAATCAATGCAGTGTTAAATGAAACTACAAATATACAACTTACCTGCTACAAATGTCTTGCTCCCATGTGAGAGGCTAAAAAGTAACAGGGAAAAGGCAACCTGTAGATAAATGACCAGCATGTCGGCCAAACTTTACATGATGCTCCAACTCATCAATGTTATGCTTTTACGCAGATAGCTCCATTGAAGAAAATTGTTTCCCCAAGAACCCAGTCCAGTTGATTGGAGTCCTCTAGTTATATTTATCGATCAGGAAATCATCAAATTAATTGGTACTTTCTTCCTCAGGAACCAAAGGCTCAGAAATGTTTTTAGTTAGCATTTCTTCACAACCCCCTCAAAAATGCCATCAGTCCCAAAGAAAACTGAAAATTGTAGGTGATTAACTGGACCAGGAAGCTGGAAGGTGACAGCGAACCAGCCAGGTGGGCAGAGATTTTGAGTTTGCATCTTGAAGACTTGTGAGTGTTTACACACTGTTCTCTCACCTGTTGTTGTCACTCCCTTAATGTGCACCATTCCATCAGGATTAATGTCAAAACTAAAATCCTCTGCATTCACAACGTATAAATAATTAGAAAGCACACAAAATACATCTTGATTATCATATGATGCATAATAAATTCTTAATAGACAGAATCCAAGTCCAATGCCAACCACCAAAAATAGTAATCACATGCCATTAGCTTGTAAAATGGATCAAATAACAGGCTTCAATGATCTGCAGTAATCACACACCATAAACTTGTAAAATGGATCAAATAACAGGCCTTAATGATCAACTCTTCCAATAGCATTTAATCAACATCCAAAGCAATTACAAATCTAGTGCAGGATTGAATATCTTCAACAATTGAAAAGAAAAAAGCACTTACTTTGATCCCTTGCTACCCCAGGCAGGGAGACACGAAATAAGTAGGCATCTTCACTTTCTCCAATGTCCATGAGTCCTACAATTGGTCCAATCTTTCCCCTAGCTGCACTCCCAGCCAGAGCAACTGCATTTTTGGTAGAGACTATAACAGAATCCCACTCCTTTTGAGTTGTGCTAGAGGGAAAATACACCGTGGATGGCCCAACTCTTTCCACAGGTTTTGTGTCGCTATCACTTGGAATTGATGCTCCATCACCAAGTGGTGCAGGTGGATCAATGTATGGCATGCTATTCAAGGGGGCCACTGCAATAACATGCCGTGAGGAAGGATTGGGGTTTGGCTGACTAATTCCACCATTCATGTCAAAAGGCCTAGATTCAGTCACACATCGCAGATATAACATTATGCAGCAGCAATTAGATGCAAGGCCACAACATTCAATGAATAGTTGTAGAATTCAACACATAAAAAATGTTGTCGCATACATTATTCATTCTTCATTTGCAAACAATGAACAATTCCTAGCTGACATTAGTACAACTAATTTTCTAAAGCCAGATGATATTTCAGAGAATCAAAAGTTCTGTCAAGAAAAAGTCAAAACATAAAAACCGAAACTATTATGAAATCCATAGATCAATCTTCATGAAGGGCCACATACATTAAACCAACTTAAAGATTCATTCTTTAAGTCGTAATTTCCAACTCTAGAGTGACAAATTGAGGGAGGTACATTCATAAACTCGCACCCAAACGGAAAAATTATTGAAGAAAGGCTTCTTTAGTGATCTACTCTCATAATGTAAAGCCCCAAGTCAACAACAGGGAAGACTTGTAACATGGGAAACACAAAAGCCAATGCAAAAGAAAACAACCAAGTTTGGAATAATAAAAGAAATTAAATCATCACTTCAAGAACACAACACCGTCTTCATTTTCTAGCTCCTTTTGTGAATGTTTGTGGAAAGGAGTGTCTGTGAAGAGCGGAAATAGACTAACAGATACAAATCTTCAATACAACCCAGGCCATACAATGCAGTTCGTAAGTGATAGACAATAGACATCATGTTGCCCTACCTTATCGGAGTAGTCATCGACGAGTCGCCGAAAACCCAGGCCTGAAGTCGGGAGCTTGAACTGAATATCCTAGTGACAATCTTTGTTTAGTTTTACGGCCCTTTCTCCAATTTAAGGACCCTCTCTGCCTGGTGCTCAAGCGATCGAAGTATAAGGGGCTCTTTATTCGAGCTCATAGAACGGAAGCCATTGGACTGCTACAACTACACATCCGATGGTATGCACCGTTCTCCTATTTGAAAGTCAAATAACTCCAATAGAAAGGAGCACGACTTGCAGAAATAGGTTTGAACATTCGGTCATAAACACATGAAAAGATGCATTCACTTTGCTATCATTTGTATTTGTCTCTCTACATTTGGAGAGTGGCTTACGTTGATTTTTTTTACCATCCCTCTAAAATATCCTCGTGATAAACAATCAATAGAATAGGAAATTCAGGTAAATAAAAATTTTAATTATACTTTTCTAAAAGATAAATTTGTATTAAAAATAAAGTTATAAAACAAGTAAGTTGACCAAAAGCCGAAAGCACTTTCATCATGAAAGAGCCCCTAAGACAAACTAACAAGAGACTGCTAACATGAGGAATAGAACTAGGGATGATAGATCTTCTGAAAATTCTTGGTATGTTCATGTTAAAGGCCATTAAACATTACTCAAAAAGAACAACTTTTGAACAAAATTGTAGGCATACAAGATCTCTTAAAGAGGAACAACTATTTTATATTAATGACATAGGAACAATGATACCCTAATTCAGAGCAAGAGACTTGGAGCATTTAGAGTGTACTCTATGGATCATCAGTTATTCCTTGATTTGGTTTTTGAGTTGAAAAATCAATTCCATCTTATGTGAAGTTTTTTGTTGAAAACATTTTTAGGTTCCTTTCTTTCCACAGGTAATAGACCAAATTACCAAGAGCAATTTTAATTATAGCTCAGATCCTTTTAGCCAAATTCTGTAGCTAAGGAAGCCAAGGGATCACTAAGCCAATGCTAAGAGTTAAGGTAATGTTATACAACTTCAAGATTTCATTCCACATAAAGCTAAAGATGGAACACTAAAAGAAGATATGATTTAGTGTCTCAAGTACTTGATTACATAGTATGGAGTAAAAGGAAAGATTGTGAATCTCTTCAGTTCTATAAAAGGTGCTGCCAAGTTTCTACCTAAAAGTCATCCAAAGAATAAAGGAAACTTTAGATAAAGCTTGTTGATACCAAACTATCTTAAACCAAGGCACTTTAGGAGCAAGTCCCTCAAGAGAATTCTATCTAAGATTTATTGGTTAAAAACCTTAAGGAGTGTCTTAGCCATTAAAAAGAGTCCTACATGTTAATGTTAGAGAGAGGAGAAAAAGTGGTAACCATAATCCTTGTCCTATTCCTGTTGGGAAATTGGGGCAAGCTCTAATCCTACATGTAGCAAAATAATTATTAAACTTTTTTGTTTTGATTTCTCAAAAGCCAATATCACTTTAAATTCCACAAAATGATTTAACACATAAATCATAATGAAGCATAAACTTTAATTTGTACCTTATTCTGAATCTTGATCCTTTTCCTTTTTGTATCCCTCGAATCATTTTTATAGTTAGCTTATCTCAACCACCGCTGTCGTACAAGTGCTTGATTTCTAGTGATATCCATATAATGTGTTCAGAAAACTCTACAACTATTACAGAGAAGTTAGGCAATGAGTGTTAGCTCCATTGTAGTCTAAGCCTATTTATAATAGTTTTTGGACATTTTAACAACTTCAATTAAACTTTAATTAGAATTACAATAATTCTAATTAAATACATTGCTTAAATAAGATTTAATATCTCATATTGATCCTTATTTATTAAATATCAGATATTTAATCATAATTTTTTTCAAACTTTATAATTAAATGTAACTTGATTAAAATGCCTTTTCTGTATTCAACTAGTTCTTTATGTGTGACCTATTAGGATCCCAAATATATTGACAATAGATATAAGTTATAATCCTAAATCATATGCAGGATTAAGTAAATTAAACTCCTTTAATTTATGTTTAATACTCTAATTTAACAAGTTATATCCATAAATTAAGAATGGTGTTTAGCAACACATAATAGCTACCCAAATATTTAAGAATGTCAAAGTATTTTTGACTAACCTTTCTGTATATGATTCAGTCTTTTTATTATACAATGTTCTGATTAGATATAAAATATGGAAATAATGTATAATCTATTTAAGTCCTATCATGTCAATTCTCCACTATTAGTAATTGATTCAATTAATGATATTTGAAAACTATTTTCAAAGATTCATTATACCTTGGCTAAGGATTTTCTTGAATTAATATTAATCGAGAATAACAAAACATTTTCTCTAATTACTTTAGGATGATGAATTTGGTATTGATCACTCAACTACCTTCATATAGTTCATGCCATATCTAATGAATACTGATTGAGCTACCTTTAACTAAAATAGGTTATAAATTGTATTAGGGTGTAAAAATCCCTGTATAAAATAACTTTAGTGATCTCAAACTAAAGAATTACTTATACAATCATCATAATGAGAATTTTCATAAACATACAACTAACATTCCAAATGGATTTCTTATATGGGGTTAGTTAAGTGAACTTTTTCTCTAATAAACACCTATATGTTTTTTAAATATCTTCATATTTTAGTCTACAAGATTGACTATTCATTTATAAGGAAGAAATATAATAGGTCTTAGTCTTTTTATGATCTATTAATATCCTGTCTTAGTAAAAAAATGACTAGAAACAATTTAGGACAATAAATAAATGTAATATAAATCTCATAATTATATTCTTATCATAATTTTATTTGCAATTTATAATTATCCCATAGATTTATATATATCTAAATATACATAAGATAAATAATGCCTTTAAATTATTTTGTCACTAAACTACAACAACTAATTGGTTGTAGGGCATAAACTAATAATACTTATCTATGATGTTGAAAATAATAAATAGTTACTTATTGAACTATAATTATATACATATATTTAATGAGTTTTGCTTGATATTTGATAGTTTATTGTATATTTAGTACTTAATTCTCTCTAAGTGTATTTGAAGGTCATAAATACCTTCATGAACCAAAAGGAGAAGAATTCAAATGAAATCATGGCATGGAGCAAAGATTTGAAGTAACAAGGACCTATACACCCATGTATAGTGACTGTGTAAGTCTTTGTAAACGTATGAAGATTGAAAAATTTTAGTTATAGTATTGTGGAGTTACACACCCGTATATGTTGATATAAACTACCGTGTACATTGCATGTGTAAGTCTCTAAACCCATTTAAAATAAAAAAATTCATGTGTTTTTGATTATTCATGGTCTCCTAAACGGTTATGTAAGTGACTGTACATATCCCAGAAACTTTAAATTTTACCACAAAAAGACATAAGTTGAGGCAAACAAAAGAGAGTCGAGTTTTTAGGTCATGAGTAACATTCAAAGGCGATGATTTTGATCAAGGGATGAGCGAAACATGAAGAATATGTCAAAATATCTATTAGATAAAAACATCAAATCCAAACTTGCAAGAAGATCCAAGAGAAGAGAAAGGTATAGTTATAATTATGATTTCTTTGTTTTCTATTAGTTTTTCTACATGTTTGTTATTGATTTTGTTTTCTATAAGTAACTAAACATGTTTAGTGCCTAGGTGTGATGAACCTAATTTGAGATAACAATATGTTTTGATGTTTTATTCAATATAACTATATTGATTGATTTATTGTGATTCAATTATATATTTTATTCTTTTTCTATTATATCCAAAATATTAGTTCATGATTTGATTTCATATGATTGAGATTAGGAAATCATCTTGTATGAATAAATCTACTATCATTAGAAAGAGTTGCATGTAAACTTAGAGATAGGTCGACATAAGTCCTTTAGACTAGGATCAAAGCTAAAAGTAAAATTTACGAATCAACAAAGCAATCCTATGGTTTTGATCAGAAAGAATTATGTTAATCAACAGATGGTTTAGTAGTTAATAGTCTTGAGAAAGATATTAACATAAGATAGGAATTTTCACAGTCTAATAATCAATAATATAATTGTATGATAAAGAGTTGATTTTTAATGATTCTTAGGGGGATTTATCATTTAGACACTATTATCTAATATTGACTTTTCTAAGTATTTTCCTCTGTCTTGAGTTCAGAATTATTGTAATTCTTAGCTCGTTTATTTTGTTTAATTTTTAATTAAAATTCAAAATCTGATCTTTAGTTTAGGTAATAGAAAAAGGGCAACTTTAAGGGCCCAAACTTTACCCTAGTAGAAGTGGTGTATGTTCATGAAAGTACATGTATGATAGCTGTTAAAAATTGTGATAAGAACGAGAATTTCATAGGACTTGAATTTTGGTATTGATGAACTATAATTAGTAACTTGGGATTAATTGATGCCATTAGAGCATTGAGGTATTAAACTAAAAGGTACATTTAGACTAGGAAAATTATCAAGTGACAAGTTAAGTTGGTACATAAAAATTTGTATGATTAAGCCTATGAATTATTGACAATTGGCATAACCCATTATGTAACAAATGGCTTAACAAGAATGTGACAAATGGCATTATTAATAAAATGACAAGTGGCCTAATTAAATTGTGGCATTTGGTAGCATTAATTAAGTGACAAATGGTTTAATGGAAGTATGACAAATGGTAGCTTAAGTGTAGGACATATGTGACACATGCAAAGAAGACATATGCCTTCTGGTGGGAGTGACACCAAGATGGTGATGAAGCAAGTTTCTGCTAGAAACATTTTCTGCTTTGTTCTTTCTTCATTTTGCTTTCTTCTCTCCACCGAAAACCCTCCCATTTTCTCTAAACTTCTGGAATTTTGTTGGAGTTTGGATTATCAACCTTTGGAGGCTTTGTAAGTTATTTCATTAAGAAGTAGGTCTTGGGATTCTATGTATTATTACCTTATTGATGCTGAAAGTTGCACATTAAACTTAGGTATATGCTGGTTGTTTCGAAGCTTAGTTTAGTAGGGTTCTTGAAGTTGAATTTGAAGTTTAGTAAGGTAAGGGAATTATAAACTTGGTATTCTATCATAACATGTATTGTTTGATGTTTGAAATGGATTCAATGTGTACTAAAATAAAAAAGAATTGAGGTTATATACATGTTGGACACTGGTTAGAAAGAGTAGTTCCATTAGATAGGTATCGGTATTTTGGCCATATCTTGACCTGTAGGTATCTACATGGGATGAATTTAAATGCATATTAAACTAGATACATATATCTACAACTTTCATGAAGGAGTAAAATTTGATTTCTATCACTAAGAGTGTGAAAAGTTAGCTTGAATTGATTTTGTTACTGTTTGAGGACAGTCTGTAGTATTTTAGGTATAGCTTTCAAAATACTGAACCAAATTGCATAAAGTTGGTGTCATTAGAAACTTAAGACATAAGGAAAATTGTTTAGAAGACTTTTCGGCCTACATCCTTCATTTTCATTGTCAAAATGACCATGTAAAATTGATCTGAAAGTTTATTTTGGGAAGAGCTGGAAGAAGTTGGAATAAAAGGTAGTGCACGATTGTGACTCTAAGGGGTCATAAAGGGGTTGCACGATCATGCACAAGCATGATCGTGACATAGGAGGATCAATTGGAAGCGCACTATCGTGCACAAGCACGATCGTGACAGCGGATGTATTATGCTATTTGACAACTTTGAACATCCTTCACTCTTTTGATCATAACTTCTTCTTCAGACCTCCGATTGACTTGAAATTTGGACCACAAACTCCTCACACATTTCCATTCCTCTCTACCAAGTTTCATTATCATTTGAAATCATTAAGAATGAATTGTTGTTTTTCCAAATGTTCAGGTCTGGAATTTTGGAGATGTTATATGAATAAATGAGAGTTTGGATATTGTATGACATGTTAGTTAGTTTGGAATCTATGATTGCGTCAAGTTGAACAAAGTTGAATATTTTGAAATATTTTCCTCACATTAGGATTTTGAAATGAACTTATTTTGTTTTAAAACTGTTAAATCCTAGTTTTGGGTAAATAGGCATGCCTAGAAGGGTCTGCATATGCTCCTATGACACTTTGGTGTCTCCTGTTATTGATACTTCGGTGTCTCCTATTTTGTGATACCGATCACGGTATCTCTTATATGAGTCCCGTTACCCACTTCTATAAAATGGATTAGCAGTCTAACTTGTTTTATATTTTGATACATAATTAGTGTTGCTACAAATAAAGTCTATTCTTGCTCAAATCATATTCTGTTCTGAAGGGTTTATACCCTATTCTAATATTTAGTTCTAACATTTGTTTATTCTGATATGAGATTTAAATGATTTGCTTCCACATGAGAAATATTCTACAGTGATAAGTTATATTTGGTTCTGAGATGCATTATGTTTGAATTCTGATACCGGTGAGTTTTTCTTTGGAACAAATATATATTATGTTCTTCTATGTTATATTCTGTTCAGTGATTCATGATATTTAGATTGTTTTTAAATATATGAATGTTTAGATGATTGTTAAAGACAGTTTTCAATGTGTATCCTGCTTAGTTATTCCTTACTAAGCTTTATGCTTAGCACGGTGGATTTGCCCCATGTAGGTTTAGAGAGAAGGGTATAAAGACTGGGACAAAGACAACTGTAGTGGCCAATGAAGATTGTGTTTTTTGTGTGAATAATGTTTAGTTTGTTGTTGTTAATGACTTGTACTCAATATGATGAGACAGTTTGTATTTTGCATATATGATTTGTAACATTTATAAACAGAAAGAAATTTGGATTTCAAGGCATGTAATATGTTTTGTATTATGTCACTACATTCTGTATAGTATGTTTAAAACATAAAGAAATGTAATGTAATGTATAGTGCGTAAGTTTATGAGAATGCTTAGAATTGTTGGTATGATATGTTTTGGGTGCTATTATATGTAGCATCTGCATATTCTCCCAAGGGATATGTGGGTGTTACAGTAACTACTAGTAATCACAGTCTTTGTGGGATCGATAATTGCTTGTGCCAACTACAACTACACCATGCACTTGCAATAAATTTAAATATTGACCTAATTATAGTATTAAATTTTTTGCATCATTTTTAAGGACTGTAATATTAGGAACACCTAGATTTTATTACTCTAGCCATTTTTATTTCATTCTATTTTATTTTATTTGATTAATTTGTTATTTTTCTTATAGATCTTGATTCTTAGTTAGTTTATGACCCAGAGTAATACATCGAGCTTAATTGATGAAGATCCAAAAATTAAAAGAATAACACAAAAAAATCTTCTTAGGACACAATTAAGAGAGTTTAAACTTGATCGTCAAATAGAAGATTTGGGAGGTCAATTAGATACTGAAGAATCACAAACAATGGCTAACTAATCGAGGACTATGTTTAAAGCTTCACATGTTTACATCGACTAGCACGGTCCCCATATATAACCATGTACCTCAAAAGTTGCTTTAATTCTTCCATTTTAGGTCTCCGTTTCACCCAAATTCTTCTTTCTTTTTTGGACCATAAAGGCAATTAGCACCTAAAACACACTTGAAGTAAAATAAGTACCAAAAATACTTTAAAACCGTTAAATAACATATATAACACACTAAATATGGCTATATAAATATAGTCAATTAATTGTTTATCAGTGGCTAAATAATCTTTAACCTACATCCAGTCCCTAAGCTTCATATAGAAATTCACTATCTTCTTTCTTTATTGAGTGAAGAATAGCCCTCTATATAACATCTTTTTTGCTATAGGTGAAAAGGATACAATCATCCTATTTTTCCTTAAGTTATGAATAACTAGTTAGAAATCTTGTTCAAGGTAAAGACTAATCCTCATAAAGCGTATTATAATCAATTTCCCCAATTACAATAAGTATACAATTAAAAAACCTTTTCACTTACTCATACCAATGAATAATGGCACAATATGTGTTATGTAATGAACATATGAAATCTCTAGTCTCTTAGGACTTTTAAGAACTCTCAAGTATGCCCAAAAAGTTTCCTGTAACTCATATGTGGTTTATTTGTACTCAAAAAATCTAAAAAAATGGTTTAAAATAAAAGATAACCATTAAAATGACTATTTATCGTGACATTAATTGACTAATCTATCATATTGGTATATTGGTCAACCAATGTACCAACCAACATAATATACAAGCTTACAGTTTTCATTTCTTCTAATACATTAGTCAACCGTACCTAGACATTATTCAATCAATGTGTTGATCAGTATGTTTGAAAATATTTTTTCTACAATTTTTAAAATTCTTTTAAAAATAAAACCACTTTAAATCATGACAAATAGGTTTGTAAAGGTACCTTTATAAAATGGATATGCTTCTTTTTCTCCAACTTCTTTCTTCCCTTTTTTCATTTCTCAACTTTTACTCTATGGCCTTTCTTCTCTAGCTTTACTTTATTTCTCCTCTATTCTTCCCCTTTAATCACTTCTTGCTACTTATTTTGTGTAGCACCCCCTTATCGCAGGGTACACACCGGGATGCCCGCAGGTCATTCCGGTACATATCCTACGATAAGGGTAAGCTACGAACAATCACTACAATCACTTCACATGGCATCATAATAAAACATCAATATTCAAATCACAATCTTTTTG
>JAOQMP010000006.1:21384926-21396608 GCA_027563575.1 Erythroxylum pedicellare
ATTAAAATTTGTAATTAATTGAATTGAAATTCTTAACTATAATTAACTTAATGAATTTTCCTACAAATTCCTACTTAATTAATTATTTATATAATCACATGTTGATCAATTGAAGGTTATTATCAAATTCAAATTAATTAATTCAACTTTGTATTTTTAACATATTAGTGTCAATGTAACTTCAATTAATTAAATTCACAACTAAAATTTAGTCTTTTATTACTTATAATATTTATTTTTAATTATACATTAATTTAATTTTTGTGGGAGTCCTCACTCCTTACTAAATTTTCTAAAGTATAGAATGACATATAGCATTTTTTAAATAAATTTTCTTTATTAAAGTGTATTTAATTTATTAAAATGTTGGTATGAGAGTGTGTATGTGTAGTAGAGACATACGCCCTAATAAAAGACAAGTCGACAACAACAACCTCATAACTTTTGCATAGTACTAACAAAACACTGACTATCATTAGGTGCCTTGACTCAGAACTTTTACGAGTAGAAAAATGAGCTTGTTCAACTCGATAATATCTTACAAATTCACTTTTTAATAATATAAAATTAATTATAGTGAATTTTAATAAAAGTAATAATTTATAAAAACATATTAAAATGTATTTATAAAATGTATTCTAGTTTTAATAAAATAATAACTATTTTCAATATACTATACTATACATATATGTTTTTATAACTCAATTACTTTTATATTCTTTTGAAATTGATACATTAGGATTAACAAAATGATTGATTCATTTTAAGATTTATATAAATACATATATGCATAATGTATGTATTGTGTAAATATGAAATAAAAAATAAAAAAGCTTAAATGCGATAAGAGTAAGCATGATATTAATTTCTTTTAATATGTGTAATAAAAATATAAAACTTTACAATGATTATTTAATAATAGATATAATATGAAAAGACAACAATATTTATAAAAGTTAAAAAATCAACAATAACTAAAAGTTGCATGTATAACTATTATTTAAAGTATATAATTTACAACAACATCATCAATTAAGAGTTTCATACATATTAAAAAAAGAATTATAATATTATATTATAAACTTAATATACTTATTTTAAAATAACATATTAAAAAGAATTATAATAATTTTTTAAACACATAAAAATAATGTTTGAAATAAATTTACTTAGATATTAATTTTTTACATTTACATTATAATTAATTTTTATAATAAAATTACAAAATTGAAATTATATTCACTTGCTAGTAGGGAATTATTATAACAACATTATCATACTACATATTTTTAATAAATATATTGGTTCGTATTTTATATAAATTTTTTTGTATAATTTATAGGTAACTCTATCCTACACTTTATAAATGATTATTCTATAATTTATAATTTAGGGATTCAAAAAAATATAACTACAATTTTCAAATTCTCTTAAAATAAATTTATTAAAATTTTGGGCTGGCTCAGCCCTACAAGTTACCTGTGACTAACCCAGGTTGAACTATGGGCTAGTTGATTCTAGTCTGCCCACTAGCCATGGGCACCCTTGGCCTGGCCGTTGCCACCATTCTTATTTCTCATAATGGAAGACAATACCCACCAATAGAGACTTTAGTTGTACCCACCAAAAAAATTAACATAATTATCAATAAAAACAATAAATGCAACCAATCCCAACTAAAGAGGTCTAATCAAGGAACCTGAGTAATGCCATAATGGATGCAAAAATAAAAAGATGTCAAACAAAAAGGAATATCATATTTAGTAAGGATGAAGTGTTTAGCTAGCGTGATCCTCTTAAAGATGGGATGATCATTAAGGAATTTTAAGTAAAAAAAACAATGGTGGATAATGGAAGCTCCATTGATATTCTTTTTTATGAGGTCTTCAAAGCAACGAGACTCGAATCATAGTAGCTTCACCAGACGTCTTTTCCTTTGATCAGTTTCGGAGGAGATCAAGTCTTACTTAAAAGGAAAATAGATCTTGCTATTTCAATCAACGAGATAGTTATGGAAGACAGACTCCCTTTGCTCTTATGATAGCATATGCCTTGTTAAAATGAAAAATATTATAATCTCTATCAGCCAATACCTATTTCCAAAGAACCTACATAACCGTAAATTCATACTTATCATATATCAACATTGAAAAGGCAAAGTGAAAAAATGGTTAAAGCAATACCAAATTCATGGAATTTGGAAGTTTTTTAATATGTAAAATGTAATCAGAAGTGTACTTCATGGAGTTGTCCCCAAAATAAAATCCCTTTGATTTTTAATTTTCAGATTTGAATTCATTTGATGGAAACATAAGTTTCAAGATGAATTTATCTCATGGAAACTTGATTTGAAGATGTATTAAATGTAAAGGAAGTTCGATTTTCAGAAGATTTTTGGTGAAGTGACTGATAAATTGTTTTGAAAATCACTCAAAACGAATTGATCAATTTCTAATTTCTGTTGCCTTAGTCTTTGGTGCTTGTCTTCTCTTGAAACCAAACTGCTGTCCATTTAACTAATCTATTGCCCTTGCCAGTTAGATGTCCATGGATTGGATACTATGTTTGGACATAAGATCTTAGAACTTTCACGCAGTTGTAATGCTTCATATAGAATAATAATATAATGCACCAATGATATTTTTTTATAAAAAAAAAAAAAGAAAGGGTAAGCTTCCTAACCTAGCTTGTCAACTGGCAAGTAAACTTCACGAACTTCATCTACCCTTCTTTGTATGTGAAAAGTTGTAGCACCTCTTGAATTTAGAAAAAGAAAAAAAAAAAAACACATTCAGTGTTCTGTACGAGGGTGAGTTTTGAAACAATCGATAACATTTCTTTTTTGTAAAAAATTAACAGGAGAAAGTTGATGTCGTGTAAGTATATGCTTATCTTGGACTGAGCAAAAGACTTATGGATTATTAAAATATATAAAGTTTTAAGGTACACAATCTAAACCCTAGATTTAGATTATTACTATATTCTACTCAATATTTTAAAAACTAGAATGAAAATTAAATTAATAAAATAAGAGTAGAATTTAAAAGTCAATTTGATTTTTTTCAAATAAATATTAATTTAATTTAAATTTTAAAGTTTAAATTTTCAATTATTAATTTACCGTTACAAAGTTAATATATATTAATTTAATTTAAATTTTAAAATTTTAATTATTACTTGACCGTTATAAAATTAATATATATTAATTTAATTTAAAATTTAAAGTTTAAAAATTCAATTATTACTCTGACCAATATAAAATTAATATGTAATAATAATTAAAAAATAGAATTAAAAAGATTATAAATATGAGGATTTAAAATTTTTACATCTGTTTAAATATTTTTAACGATTTTGACTCTAACCAATATAGATAAGTCCTACAAATAATAAGCGCATTGACAGATACACGGAAGAGAAAAGCACCTTTTAAAGGAAACAAACAAGACTTGTGGTAAACAAAGACCAGAGCATTAAATATACATATTTTTTAGCAAACTTTGTCCCGCTGAAAATGAGAAAGCTAACACCAAAAGCTTAATGACACCATTGGCTACTCTTTCCGACAGATTATATACAGATGGTCTGCTTGGAGTCGTATCGCTTCCTGTTGGAACCTTGCCTTATTGAGAGCTTTCTTCTTTTCTGTGGACATTCAGAAGATAGCTTAAAACATAAAGACCTGTCATAAAACACTGGAAACTGCAAGATTGGTACAAATATAGCATATAAACAGTCACTACTTCTGAAGACTAGACCACATACTGTCAAAAAGTGAAGGTGATGATTATGTAGTCACGTTCACATGCAAGTCATTCAAATGGAAAAATGATTCCAATCAAAAGGGAAAAATGCGGAAGAAGTTCAGCCTGGCTAACATGTACATTATTCACCAAAGATAAATATTAACAATAAGTTAATTGCAGGAATGTAAAAACTTGGTGTTTCCAACACAAAAGCGTTGTCAATAAGTTCAAAGAACTCACAATTGCGCAAATTTTATTGTACAGTGATTAGAGATCAGATGATGATTGTTGTTTCTCTGATCCTTGTTGTGGCCATAGCTGTGCCATGTAAGGGTTAGACTGCTGAGCGTACATAGATGGGTCCAACACAGGCTTACCCATCATCATTCCTGGAGCTCCAACCTGAGGTGCATGTTGAGATGGATAGCAGTAAGGGAGAGAATCAGAAGGCCCTCCAAAAGGCACTGTTCCTCTTGTGGTTGATGCCAGGACTTCATCTTTCAATTCCTCCCTGGGCACAATGTCAACCAAGAAGTCAAATATATCAGTTCTAGTGATTGCTGCAGCTATGTCATTCTTTTGAAGTGTCCTCCTTTTGTTCTCCTCTGTGTGATTCCAAGACCGCAAAGTCAGTTCTAGGATAAACATTTCACAAGCTCTGGCAAATATGACAGGGGCTTCAGCTGAGATCATCCTAACGTCCTCATCAGCCTTCATGATTTTCTTGATCCTTGCTAAGGGAAGGCTATGATTTTTGAAGTCAGAAACTTTATCAATTTCTTGATACTGAGTTGCCCAAAATGTATGAAGTTGTTGTTGCAATTGTTGCTGCTGCTGTTGCTGTTGGTTGTGAATCTGCTGGTAGGCAAGTGGGTGTTGAGCAAACTGAGGACCCGCAGGCTGACTGATAGGCTGCATGGCCCCAGCTGATGCAGTAACTGATCCAGAAGTTGCAGCAGCAGGCATTTGGATTGCCTGGTACGGGCTTATGCCATATGACAGTTGTGCTGCACTACTACCAATCCCTATAGCTGGTGTTTGTCCATGCCCTGGTTGATCCATTCTGATCCAGGTAAAATCAGCAGATGAAACTTAATGCCTATGCCACTAATAAAATAAGGAACATCAAAGAATTAGGAACTTATGCATCATAAAAACACAGAAACAGATTGCACACTGGAAAGAACTGCAGGATGGAATTGATATGAGGGTGAAATCTCAATCTTCTAACCTATGGTGAGCTACATCTGAAAACATACCAAAGGTAAGTTAAAAGACTTGTAATATGTTTTGACACGGGAAACTCCATCATTGTTAACATTCTGGAGCAAGAAAGGCAAACACAGAGAATAAAGATGCCAAAACCAAATTCGTTGCTTGCTTTTCCATACCAGGGAGTGAAGTTTCTCTTTTCTTTAATCAAGGAAAATTTCAGCACTAGTTTTGGTGTTCAATAACACATCAATTGCACGCAGAGTAGTAACAACTTTCCCTTAATAATTTCTAGGATTGCAAATATTTTCATGTAGCAATGAGGATCAAATACCAACATTAATAGCATATTTAGAAAGGAAATTTAAAAGGAGTATATAGAAATAATCAAGCAGCCAGAAGCACAAACCATTCGCAAAAGCTCTTATCTACTATTACCATCTAATTCTATTTATCTGTGATTTGCATATCTGCAATTGAATACAGGAGTCACTGAAGCATTTCGGAATAGTTGCAGTTGAACAGTTAACGGGTCCAAATTGTTTAGATACCATACTGAAGAAGGATACATTTCCGCTTCAGAGACATTATCTTATGCAAGTCATGTTCTATTATTCTAGACAAAAGGCACTAAGACTTACGAATGATTACTTGCTTGATAAAATTCCCGATGAAACACTCAGAAATCAAAACACTGAGGCTACATAATGAAAACGATTATGAAATTAACATAACAACAAAGAGAAGCTCCAAAATTTTAAAACGTTGTCATCTGCAATGAACAAAGAGACAGGACTGAATATAACTAAATCAGAAGGGTTAAGTCTATTGATCTCAATCCAAGCTATTATAACTATAAGCTCAAGTAAGACGAAGAGTGATCTTCCGCTTCTTCTTCTTTGAGTTCTTGCTCTTAACCATTTTGAAGTGGACATGAGACAATGCAATCCAGCAAATAAATTATTGCAATTCATTCGAAGATGAACCACAACTCTCAGAGTAAATTTCAGCACATTCGGTTAAGGACACCTCATTGTAATAACAGAGCCTCATCCAAAGTAGCAAAAGAATGTTGATCGACGTTGTGACAACGATCCAAAAACAGAGGATCAGAACCGTAACTAGAAACAATCCCAACCCGCAATAGCCTTTTATTGAAAAGGAGAAATATCAACAACATTTGCAAGGAGAATACGACCCAGAAAACTCTCGAGTCTATTCATGCATGGTCATTAAAACCAAGTAGAAAGTTTGCAAATTGCATAGGTTTCATCAGAGAAATAGACAGTATGTTGTACGTTACCTTTTCTGCTAACAGAGGTTGTCCTTTTCTTACTGCCTAGAAGATCGAGGATCTGAGGAAAAGGGAAAGGAAGGGTAAATATAAAAGAAGGGAGAGTAATTAACAAGAGATCCACGGGGATTTTACGATTTGATAATCTGGGTTTTCATTATTTTTGTCCAAACAGTGAAAGATCAGATTTGTAGATTCTTTAGGGGATGAGGAATCAGCAAAATCGGATCTTTCGTGAAAAATGATGGGGCTATTTTTTGGTTAATATTGATTCTGCTTACTGCTTAGAGAAAGTACCAAACATAAGCTGATTGTTGGATCTGGACTTTCGAGTCTGTCTTGACATTGTCGGGTACAAACTTTGTACGGGCTTCTTCCTTTTCTTTCCTAGTTATTTGTACATGTTACCTATAAATACCTACCCATTCCAACCACATTTCTCTATTATTTTTCTTTTACATTTTATATATCGGAAAAGAATGTTTCAATTTGACTCATTTTCTTTATCAATAATCTATCTAATTAAGTAATGCTTTTATCAAATGTTATTAAATAACACTAACATTGTCTGCAAAGGTTCTCCTTCAATTTGATTTTTTATTTTTTAATCTAGACAAATTTTCGGTCTTACTTTTATAATTAATGGTTATACTGGTCTTTTTCGCATCTCATTTTTTTATTGGTTCTTTTCTCCTTTTATAAATGAAACCAAATCCAATATTTAACTTTCTACTTCCTTCGATTCTTAGAATTAACCCTTATTGTATTTCTTTTTCGTTAGTTTTTATTACGTTCGCACACTCTATATCTTACCCAACTTCCTGACCCGAAATTTATATGATTCAAATGTTAATTTCCTCTATTCAGTTAGCTTTCCAATTTTGGTTTTAACTCATACCTTCCTCTCACTTTCATCCTCCCTTAAATTTGTTAGACTTGATCCTTTTGATCAAAATTCTTTATTCTCACACTCTCTCCTTTCTCCTATACCATCTCAGGCCCCCATTCCTTCTCCCTCTTCCCCCTTCGACTCTAGTTATTCCTAAAACATTACGTTATACAAGTTTAGGATTAAATCACCATCAGCCAAACTCTTCTATATTCCACAATAAACTACTTTAAACCTCTCATTGATATCTCCTCTTATTAAAGTTCTTCAAGTAGGTGCAATTAGGTGGTCTAACACATTAATGGTATACTTCTTAATAAAGGACCCTCTTTTCCCATATACAAAGATGAGCTAAAGCTAGATGGGGAAATATTCCTTTTTAAATTCTTCAATGAACTAAGCATGAAGAACATTTTGGAGCAAGAACATTGACATTTTTATGGAAATATAGTATATGATTAGGCATACAAAGATTAAAACAAATTCCAATATGAGAGAATTTCTAGAATATCCTGTTAGAATATGGTTGATGCATTGAACACACTAGAAAATAATACATAACTTTGCACTACTAAATTTGTAGTCGTGGTGAGAAAAGATACTATTCACATAGAATATGTGTTTACCTTTTGTAATAAATAATTCGGTGTATATGATTGGGGGAATGTTTGGTTAATTTCAATTAATAAAATAAAGTAAAACTAAAGAAAGGAAGACAAATCAAATTAAAAGTACAAAAATTACAAGAATTAATCAATAAATTTTAAATCTAGTTTGCGGTTAAATCAACACCTTTACATGAATATGCATAATCAATCCTCATGTTGCCCTTGTACCTCTCTTTGTAACTATCCGTAGATTAACAAAAAGCTCTATTATTCTTGATTTTCTCTTATGTTATATCTAATTAAAACAACCACAATAACAACAATAAAACAATAAAAATTCTACTAAACGCGGAGTATAGGGAGATCCAATATATACAGTCTTATCCCTAACTAGTAGAAAGGTTGTTTTTGAACAAGCTCTTTGATAATTGCATAAGACTAACTAGTAGAAAAGTTGTTTTTAAACAAGCTCTTTGATGATTGCATTATATAATAGGAAAACAAGTTAATCTAAGAAACAATCACATAAGCTCGAGTCATTTAATATATGTTATGTTATCCCTAATGATACTCGATAATTAGTTTACTATAAGTAAATTAGATTTACAATGATTACATATTGCAATCAAGATTCTAGCAATGAATCCATACATAAATAATCTAGTAGGCATATATAAATTGTTTATACATAAATTAAACACATAATAACATAATCAATCCTAAAAAAGAGTTAAAAATAACATCATTAGCTTAATCAATGCCCAAATATGTTCTTTCTCAGCCTCGATATCTGCTTTGAACTAGAAAGATGACATTTAGCTCCTCATAGTTCTCAAAAGGGAAGGGAATTTGCCTCCTTTTGACTCTCTCATCTCTTCATACCCTTTTTAGCCTCTTAAATGCCCTATCAAAATACAAAATTGGGGTTACATGGTTATACACAGTTAGCTACACAAACGTATAAGTGACTGTGTATGTTAATTTAGCACAAATTTCAAAGTTATACATTCCCAGACAGATACATGATCGTGTAAGTCCCAGGGTTGCTTGAAACAACATCTTCAAATTTGTACACGTTCCTATACACAGCTGTGTAAGTCACAGTAACTGTAATTGTTCCATTCTTTGTCTCTTCTTCACCCCACTTTATCTATTTCTTGCTTTAGGAAGGCAAATAAGATCAAGCATCAATAGAATGACACCAAGGATATAGATTTAGCTCATTTTAGTTCTTGGTCCTCTGACTTGTACCTAAAGCAAAATATGAACCAAAATAAGTACTTTAAGCGTAACATAACATTAAACACTCAGTAGTAGGGAATAAATATATCAATAATAAAGTACTTATCAAGTTCCCACACTTGGATTTATCTCAAAATCAAAATCCAGTTACTTCCTCTTTAACCATACTTCCTGATAATAAACATTTATAAGAAAAGAGGAATAACTTTTAAAATCATGGCAAGAATTAAACATTCAATGATTTTACTTATCATCAATCAACAACCATTTCTTTCCAAAAATTGAGCAATCTAAGGTGGACTTTGATAAGTTAAGTTTTAAAATAAGATAAAACTACAAGTACACTTAAACACCTTTTACGATCAAGACCTTCCATGACTTTGCATATTATTTCATTTTTTCACTGCTAAAGATTGACATGCATAACATGAATCAAAGGACTTTTCATGGTCGTAATAAGGAAAATGTTAAAGTGAAAAGTATTTAGATCATATAGTTCAAAAGCCATAAAAACTAGTGAAGAAGGAAAAACACTTAATAGAGTAACAAATGCAAAAATTAACATTTAATTAAATTTGGGTGCCATCAACTATGATGAATGCAAAAACTTTGTTCCAAAGTTTAGATTCAAACTTTCACACCACAAACTACATAAAGCACAAGGAATTAGAAAAATCACTCATAAGAACAATGATGACTAATTCACTGTAACCATAATGAGTGATCCTTCACAACTTCTTCCTTATTTATATCATAATCAAGTCACTTATTCTACACAACTTTAGGAGAAAAGATTAACGTGAATTACTTTGCAAAATAAATGATTTTCCTCCTCGATAACTTCTTTTCTTTTATTCTTTTATTCTTTTCTTTTCTCTTTTTTAAGGTCCAAAACAAATACCAAATTGAAAGGAACTACATCAATGATGGAATTGAATAGGTAATAAAAATCATAATTTATTAACTATAACTGACCCGAATAAATGCCCACCCCACACTTATTCTCTTGTGCATCCACAAAAATCACCAATCATAAATGCTCCACTAGATTTAAGGATTAGGTAAGACATTTTGTTACGTTAAAGACTCTTAAAATGGTTAACATAAAAAGAAAATGTTAATAATGCTCAAGGGGCTTAACAATAGGATAAATCATGTCATTGGGTAGGCTATTTGGCTAATATAACTCATAAAATAAAGAATGTCTATATAATTTTCATATTAATGCATGTGATAAAAATGTAGTCTAAAATAAAAAATCAAGAAAAAGTCAAGTTTATGTTTACCCACTAGTCACTACTCTTTTAAAGGTAACATACATTGACTAACAATAAAAGCAAGAATACATGCTCAAGTTGCTATGAATTTTTCCGATTGATTCTATTTTCTAATTATAACTATATAATTCTAGAAGAAATAGAAAAAGAGAGAACATTTTTTCCTTTCCTTTTATCAAGAAAAAAACTTAATTACATATGATAAACAAACTTTAAAACATGCATAATGAACAAGATCCTCACCCCCACACTTAGAACTTACATTGTCTCCAATATGCATTAAATATAAGAAATGGAGCATTCAAAAAAATAAAAATGTGAAAATATAAAGAACAAGGAACAAACTCCCCTTCGTTACCTCCTAGGCAATGACTTTATTTATTGTCGTTGGCTCGACTCCAAATTTTCTTCATCATGTGATAAAATTTTCATCTCCATGGATGACAACTTTTGCATTCTCCAATTGACATTCTTTAAGACAAGGCTTAAGTTAATGAACACTTACCTTCAATTGCTTCTATGTTTCAAACTCTTAATCTCTATTGCACCATAAGGAGAAGCATTAGTAACTATAAAAGGACCAACTCAATAAGAAAATAACTTATATGGAAGCAGTTTATATATAAAACAATAAAGAAGCACTTTTTGACCAATAATAAGCCTTTCCTTAAGACAAGGAAAGCTTTATTATTGGTTTTTCTTTAAATCAAAGACGTTTATTCATTTTAATTGCATTATAAGTGCTGTATTCATTGTTCTTGAACGATTGGTGAAATCTGCTATATGTTGCTACATGAATTGTGTTGATGTTTGATAAAAAAGATTTTGAAAATGATTTCTGAAAAGATATATGTTTACGGAATCAGTTTTTAGGAATGATTTTCAAGATATATATTAAGTATATGAAAAGCAAGCTTTCGAAAAAATGGCACTTTAGGCAACAAGTTTACAAGTCATGAATTATGTGTTATATGGGATTGTGGTGGTCCCCTAAGTTCCATCACGTGCACGTTAATCAAGTTAAAGGCTTCTCCCGCCTGCCCGCTAGTGGCATAGAGCTCCTTCATAGACTCCCCTAAGTTCACGGCTACACAAGACCCTCATGGAAATTGTGTAGTACATTTTATTTTTGGATCCACCTAAACCATTCTGATGTGCTTATGTGCTCATGTTATGTTAGCAAGTTTGATGCATTCATATTTTATGACTTGTAGATTTTGGCTGAAAGCTTAAGAAACATGTGTTTTATGAACTTAATGAAAATTTTCTATGACAAATAAAATGGTTTCTAAGGTTTTGCTTATTTTTTTGTTATAAATTGTTACCTACGAGCTTTTAAGCTCACCCCCTTTTTACCCCATCTTCAAGTGATAGCTAAGAGATCAAGTGATCAAGAGCCTAAGGGAAATTCTCC
>JAOQMP010000006.1:21399225-21415358 GCA_027563575.1 Erythroxylum pedicellare
ATTTTATTATTATTATTATTATTATTATTATTATTATTAAAATTTGAATTTATTATTATTATTGTTGTTGTTATTATTATTATTATTATTATTTATTTATTAATTATTATTATTATTATCATCATCATTAATTTTTTTTTATTATTAATTATATATTTTCACTCATATTATACTGTAGAGGCAATTTCGTCATTTACACTGTTTTTTTGTTCTGTCCACTGCAACTAAACACATTTCTGTCCTCGGAACAGAACAATTTTTTCTGTTCTGTCCACCACAACCAAACACCTCACCGTCTTCAAATTTATGTCCTGTTCCGTCTTCAAATTTCTGTCCTGTTCCGTCTCTGCTCTCTGAAAATAGTAACCAAACACAGCGTAAATGTTAGTATACAGGAGTTATTTGAAAAAATTAATCTCATTGGCAGGCCAATAATTGTAATCGGTCCTTGATTACGAATCGGGAAAGAATGGGAAAGGTCAGGTGTAAAGGAGAGACAAACATATTCCCCTGTATCCAAGTGGTCTCTCTTACATGTACCTCCATTGGTTTTCTCATTTAATTAATTTTAATTTTTTGGCTATTTTGAATCAGTTAGTACTATCATTCACTAATGCAAATTTTAACGTAACATCTTTATGTTTGTTATCAAACAATAATTCAAAAAGCCATCCGCATTCACCGAATGCCAATAGTAAATGCATATTTGTAATGTGATCTTATCCAGTAGCCGCACTTCTATGATGGTAATTAAAATATTCGTATTAAGAACCTTTAATTTCTAATTTTACATACTTTTTAAAAAATATTTGTATACTATGTAAGTGATGTTTATGCAACTTTTTTATATTCGTTTGAAATAAATCTAAAACAAAACACACCAGCACTCTCATTGTGCTTTGCAGGCTTAACGACCTTAGACAGTTACGCTAGCCCAATTAAGTTTCAATCAACATCATAAATTTTAACCGAATGGTTATGGTATCGATATCCACATAATGTAAACTGAAGCTTATGTGGACCTACCTGATTTATCTCAAGTGTTAGGCCTACAAAACGACAACCAGACAGGTTTTTAACAAGAATAGTGGTGTGCTTAGTGTTACCTTTATAAAAGCAATCCATCAAAGACATAAGAGTTTTAGTGTAACTCTAATATGGAACTTGGATAAATTTGTTTTTACAGAGTTTTCCATAACTTATATAGGCTTGATCCAGATGTAGTCAGCAAAATCATCTTCGTCACTTACAAACCAACTCTTAAATGACTGAAGCCACTGGATGAAGTTTCAGTAATTTTGAACACTATTATTCAGGCGACACAGTTCCAAGATAGATCTCCAAAGGTCAAGGGTGAAACCACAATTGAAATAGAGATGTTGGAGGGATTCAGGATCCACTTTACAAATATAACATTTGTTTCTCCAGATTGAGGAATCAAAGGCTATGAACTAATGAGGGCACCCTCCCCTTTACAACGAACCACATGTATAAGCATAACTAAGGAAGTAAGTTTTTTTTTTTTTTTAATTTTCCCCATAAAATATTACTCTAGACCATTTCTTCCCCTCCACGGATACCCGCCCTATACGATTTATTAGTAAAAACACCTAAGCTTTGTAAGTATTATCTCTACTCTTGCTAGGATTGTTGCTTAGTAATACGCGGTTACTCCATTAAATTATCATTGATCCATGCTTTTACCTTGGAGTTCTTAGGGAACCTGAACACCAAGGTAGGAGGTAATTGTGCCTTATTCAAAGTACTTATCATACTCCAGTTGTCAAAATACAAGGAAGTAGTTTCCCCATTCCCTACCATACATTTAAGGTGTCTTGACATTGTCCCTGCAAAAAGAACAAAGAGAATGATGGTTTATCCTCAATGTCCCATAGGCTTTCCCTTTTCACAAATATGAATGGACCATCTAACCCATAATGACCCCTTGTTTACTAGAAGTCTCCAAATTCTCTTCCTTTACTAGAAGTCTCCAAACTCTCTTCCCCATAAGCACCTTACTTGTTAACTTAATTGGATAAACTTCAAGTCCTCATTCAACTCTCGCTTTATAAACTTCCTTCCAATTTACCTTAGTAAAATATCTACCATTGCATTCTTCTACCCACACGAACCTCCTTATCATCACTTTTAATGTTTTGATTATCCCCTTTGCAAGGAAAAGAAATTGCAAAGACCATATACATAAAGGGAATTAAGCGCATATTTAAATAGTTGAAGTCTCCTTACGGATGAAGGAGTTTTATTGCACCAATTGCTAACTTTTCTCTAAATTCTCTCTACTAATGGGAGGCATTCCTTATATAGAATTCTGTTAGTACGTAATTACAGGCAGACCAAGATACATCAATAGGGCCATTATGCATCATGACTTGCACTAGCTGATAAGATCATATCGCTTTTATGCTTGTTTATATCCCAAACCGTTCCTTAAAGCCATGGAGAGAGGCCATAAGAGTACCAATAGACTTATCATATGCTCTTGACAACAATAAAACATCATCTACAAAACAATTGTCAAGTAAGATAATATTTTTGAATGCAGACAACAACATACCATTTTATTATTACCAAAATAAAGGATAATTCAACAATCAATTCTTTATCTTGAAATCTTAAAAACATGAAGTTCAGTAACACATGATGTTCAGGCACGAGCTAATGAAATGAATGCTACCATGCATTGCATATAAAAAAAAAAAAAAGAAAACAGTGCTTGTAGACCCCACACCTCTCACATTGGTGACATGCATTAGTCTCCAATAAGCATAACATCGTTCAATAGTTTAGCTACTAAATTCACTGTAATCTGCCACAAAAAGGACCTCTTTAGCTGATTATTACATAAAGTTGGAAAGTAGCATAAAAGCAAAAAAAGAAAACGGTGCACAAATAATAGCAACAAGATTTGCCAAAATAGGAAGAAATGAGGTGCCACATTACACATAAACGAACTAAGATATTTGATCTGGTGGATCTTATATTTGCTTCTTGATGCTAATCAAAACACAATGGAATTGCGAAAAGACTGATAACAAACCCCAGAAAGTGTAGTAACGTGTCTATCTTCATATTGCGAATAAAACACTCCACCCTGGCTATTTTTTCCCTCGTACATCTTTATCGTATCTACCCTTGAAGTTATATTATCAGTTGTAATAAAGAATGTAGCTATAATCGCAACATATTAGTTGGTTTCCTATCACTGAACAATCAGCTAGAAAACTCAGCAATAGCTATGCTAAGTACCATTAAAAAGACATAAAGACCCACAAGGCAGAAGCCCCAGAACCTAGGCACCCGAAATCTGGACCACGTAATAACTAGCAGAGACCCCATTAGGCTCAGAAGCAAGAACACGAATGCAATGACAATTCCAATATGGAAATTGAGTTCATAAGCTTTGGGATAAATATGAGCGGTTTGCATCACCAAAGCAGACCCAAGACCCACAAGCATGTTAAACATTGGTCCAGCAAAGCACCCAGCCATAGCCATTGCTGGCTGGCCTGCTTTGGCTACTGCAACATCAGCAACAAGATCACCAACTGAATTTCCCCATGCAAGCACTGTGAGCCCAAGTAGGGATGGATGCACCTCAAGAACTATCCCCAGTGCTTGGAGGCAGTTTAGCAGTTCTCCGGCAACAGTGGATATCCAAAAGACACTCATTACAAATGCCAGAAGCACTACTAGTATTTGCTCAGTTTTTGGAGGTTCCTTTTCCAGAATAAAGTGAAGAACTGCCAGCGAGGTGCTTGCCAGTAGAATTACAAACCAAAGTGGCAAATAAGTGTTCGGAAGGAGGAATATTATTGGATGATCTAGTGGCATGAATGAATTGCAAGTGTATAACAAGGCTAGGGGACAGAGAGCGATATTAACAGATAAATAGAACCTGTTCCATTCTGAGGGTGATGGTTGTGGAATTGTGAGCTTTAGAAGAAATGAGATAGGGAGTTTCCACACCTTTGATACCTGCATGCATGACAAAAATAAGAATCAGTAAAGCATGCCCTTTGCTATAACAAATGCAAAAATGGCCTAAAAAAATACACAAATTACTCTCTGTTAAAAACATCCTTTTGCCTTGTTGATTTCCGTTTCTTATCTGAAGAGGCTTTATTACTTTCACTACATCCCCTAAATCAAGAGTTTTAAGTATAAGCCAAGTCCACATGTTTTGGCAGCATTTCAAATGTCCCGAGCATGTAAAATCCTAGAGGATTTTAGTGCATGATCCAGTTTTTCCGCCCTAGCAAGATCAAGTAACAGCACACATGTGAAAAATCCAATGTTAAGTTTACTTATCCACTGACAGAAAAAGGTACATGGCAGTCATTGTAAATATTCCTTTCTTTGGGTTGGGATGTAAAACCCCAAAGCTCAACCTTAACCGTCAGCTCAATTGATTTGCAGCAACACTAACAGTTCGAATGCTTAATCTTAATAGTCTATCATTTATAAGCATTAAGAATAAAAGCAATTTGAACAAGATACTGAAACTCAATCAAGTTTTAACATATCCTTAATAGAATATAACTATTTGATTGTAAACGTTAAGTAGCTAATTGCTTTACATTTTAATATTTGAAGAAAACAAATTCAGATAGAAAAAGCATAACTAAAGAAATATAGACAGCATTTCAATTACGTACACGAGAAGAAAACTGATATATACATAATGAAGCAGATCACTGTCCCGTTCTCTTATGTTCATCCACACAACAATTCAGTCTACTAACAAGTCATTTGCGACAAGGCTAAGCATTTAGTAACGAGTGCTGAATGATTATAGACTCATGAGGCACTATCGAGTTAATTAATGATAGAGAAGCACAAAGCAACGTATTTGAATACGCAGAGATCAAACAAAATTGAAGATCCTACATTTTTTTTTCCTATTACAACTTTCCCATTCCGCAGGAGAGACAATGCCATCCGAAGGACATAAAGTCATTTAAGGCTCCCTCAGTATAAGTCCTAAAGGTTGTGTTGGAAGAAACAGACAAGTAACACTGCGTGCATTCTAAAATCAACAAACCATTGAGACGGACATTCAGTTAATATACCTGAATTGACCATATACCAAACCACACCCAGATCACACAATAACATTCAGTTAAAATGCTTAAAAAGAGTGGAAGACGAACATGTGAAGGGAAAAGGCAACTTTATCTCAAAATTGCATAGGCTTCCAAGGAAAATATAATCGCATAACACAATTGTTACCTTTTCATAACCCATTCTGAAACACCCAGAAACCTCCCCCTTATCGACAAGAAATTCACTACCTTTTTCACAATCCATTTCTCTTGAATCTCTCACATCCTTCACTTTATCTTCACCATCGCTAGCAGCAGTTCCCCAATCCATCCAAAATACGAAACCAACAAAGAACACATAGAATCCGACAAATCCAATAGCCTGCCAAAAAGATATCTCCCCACTCAAATACACATAAAACAAAAACAGAGCCCCAACAAGATAAAAGCCAACATCTCTCACAAAAGACCCCGGATCCACATTAAATGGCGCAGCATATATGGCAACAAATCCAACAACAAGGGCAGAGACAAAAGTCCCAGCAGACAAGATAGCCCCAAACCCAGTCCTATACTGCCCAGAGCGAACCGCAGCAAGAGAAGCGAAAACATCTGGAGCTCCATTGCCAAGAGCTAAAAGGGTGACACCACCCATGCTTGGAGAGAGGTTTAAGTGATTGGTGAGCTTTGTAGTGACAACAGAGAAATGACATTGGGCAGTTTTGATGAGGACATAGAAGTGGAGAATAATGAACAATAAAAGGCAAGGAATGGAGAGGAAAGAGTTGGCCTTGAAAAGGCAAAAATGAAGTGAAAGATAGCTGATGAGACCATTGGTGGGATCAAGAGAAGAGCAAGTGAGAGGGACAACTTGGGGGTGTGAAACGAGTGACCTTTTGGGGATTTGGGGAGATGGGTTGGGTTGAAATGAGGAATAAGAGAAAAGGAAAGTGGTGGAGAAGAGGGTTAATGAGAGAGCAGCGAAGGAGTTGAGGAAGAGACGGTATGAGAAGGCCATGCCATTTCAGAGGTAGCTTTTCCTGCGCATCTTTCTACTTCTTGTGCTGTGCATCAAGTGTGTGCGTGTACCTGTGTAACTGGGAGATTCTTTTTTGGCCTTAGATTAGATTACGCGTTTTTTTTATTTTATATTTAGTACATGTACATGAAACATTGTTTCCGATCATACATGCAAAGTATTTAGTATTTAGAATCATGCTTGGATTGGAATTTGGAAGACAAAACCAACAATTGTGTTTAGCTTGAAGAGAGTGTAAAAAAATATTAATATATTGTTGTATTACAAGGCATGAATTATGGCACTTGTTATTTTAATAAATCAACCTTGTCTTTTTTTTCTTTGGATTGAAATTGCATTTACCATCATATATAATTTATTTTATTCAATATATATTTTTATATCGTTGGTTGAAACAAATGCTAAATGCTACAATATTTAAAACCTTACTCATATCTTCTACCTATAATAATAACAATAATTTAGGAAAATTTTCATAGATACATGAAATTTGGAGAGATCTAATAATACGCAGTCTTACCGCTAATTAGTAAAGAGAATATTTTTGATAAATCCACGTGAGAAAAGAAATATATATATATACCTTTTTGAAACAATAAAATAGACAAAATAATAACAATAAAATATAAATATAAGTAATAAAATAAAAGTAGAGGAAACTAAAGAGTAAAATAAAAGATGAAATAAGTAAATAAATACACATATAAGAAAGAAGGTATGTAAATAAATAAATCAAAAAAGTAATTATAAGAAACTATTTAGGCTAAGTAAAAAAAATGTCTAGACTAAATAACTAAGAGAAAATTACTATATATTAAATGTTTAGGCTAAATATAAGATATAAAACTTAGGGATAACAATCTAGCCTGACCCAAAGTCAGCGGTTCACGACCATGCTTTTATTAAAAAGGATATAAAAATATCTATCATTATCTCGTGATGTTATTTTTAGTCTTATGAACAGTGGTCGTCATGCTTTATTATTTATATAATGAACTTGATATAATAGAGCTTTATCTTCTTTCTATTTCCTTAATGTTGCCAACTTAAAAATATCATTTTCTACATCTTTAATCTTTAATCTTTAATTACTGGTATAAATTCGATTTTAGCTACTGAGATTATCTCCTTTGCTTCTTTCTTTTCCAATTTATAACTTTTTCCATTAATTACTTTCTACCTCTATAACGCTATCCAATAGAACTTTATAGGCACGATCTTAATATTTTCTTGTACATTTACCTTCCACCTTCAAGACTCCATCCTCCTACTCTTAGCCTTTTTTAAACGCCCATTATCTCCTTAAATGTATTCCTTAAAAATTATCTCCTTAGATGTATTCCTTAAAAATGTTGCTATTTCTATTTATTTGGTTAGTAGCTCCTTTCAATTTCTATTCTTTTATATATATATAAAAGAATAATATATATATATATATATATATAAAAGGCCATTTAAATTAAAATTTACACTAAATTTATTTTAGAAATCAAATTAGATTTATAATTTTTTCAAACTTAATTATTTTTTATTTTAAATCATATGAACGGAATTTTACATGTAGAAATAAATACGGCTAATCTGACCTCAGCTGACAAACAGAGCACTATTCAAAACCAATTCGTTCATAACAGAATAAAGGCCTCAACAAAGTATCTGAGACTCAGACCTCCCGAGTATTGCAATAAACAACTCTGACACTACCACAAAATTACCAAATGAACCAACTCTTAGCTCCTTGCAAATTAAGTCATCACTGAGAGCTTTAATTTAGTTGTAGCCCTAAAGTTATTTTAATTAAAGCCTTTCTGAAACTTGCTAAAAGTCTAAACATAGGGCAGCCATTTCATTTCTTCCATTTCACCAACATTCATAAATGAAAATCTCACGTAATAACTTGCTTGCATTAACTGTAAAATAACACACAATTGTAAGAGGTCACCAATTGAGCTTCCTAGATAACCATTTCCTTCGCTTAGTTGCATCCATTTTCACAAATAATTTTGCCTTTTCCTCATTCTCTAGAATTTGGCAGGCTTCCAAGAAGAGCTCATCATCCATGCCTGGTATAGCTTGAAGCGCATCGACAATGACTTCAATAGATAAATGTTCTCCATCATCTTTATTTCGCACATTTCTTGCTACATGGAAGTTTGTACCTAGTGCTTCTTCAGCCTCCTCATTGACTTTTTGGACTTTTCTAGAAGACATTGAGTAGATTGATGCAGTTGCACAATTTCTTTTGTTCTGGGTAAGTGCACCCGTGAATACACTGCCAAGGACATCGTTGTTGTTCTCCATTTCTATGCTAGAACGACTTAACCTTCCACCTACCACTCGGTTACCAAATATCACGCAAAGATCATTGTAACTTCCCAACATTCTATTTCGATATTTGATTGCACCCGGATGTCTCTGCACAAAATAAATTATGTCACAGGAAACACTTATTAGAAAAATGTTATATGGACACCTCCAAAAGTAAGTACAAATACCACTTTCTTTCATTCTTTCTGACACAAAAAGAAATAATAAGTTCAGCTTTTTTTGAGAGATGAGATGGAATCCCACAAGAGAATCGTGGGTACATGAAGCTGGAAAGAAGGTAATTCTCAAGCCATCCATGTTCCAGAGAAAGAAAAAGACACACGCACCTGGATATAAACTTCCCAATCGTCATCATCAGCAATGACCTTTTGCTGAATGCCGTCCCATGCAAAGCCAATCTGATTGATAAGCATGCTAATGTTATTGTACTCTTTCATCAAGCTTAGGTACAAGCTTTCTACTTCATTTTTGTCACATAGAACTCCAAATTTCTCATTGAATGATTCAATTATCCAGGCCCATGCTTGTTCGGTGAATGTCTTACCAATCACGTTCCCTTCAATTACTTGTCCTAACATGAGTTGAATAAAGTATACTTCCATTGACTTGGTCCAATTTATTGGTAGAGGATTAAAATCAGGTGGAACTGGGGAATCTTCTTCATCTGTAATTTCAACAGAAGAATGAAAATAAGAAAGTATCCCACTCAGATATTCATAAGATAATCCCGTGTACAGTGACCATCATAAAATGAGATTTTAAGTATCTAAATTTTTCTCCAGATATCTTAAAAGTTCTTTTAATAGCATATTGACAAAAGTTATTCAAGGGAGAGGGGAGAGAAAGTGGAGATGTAAAATTATGAGGAGAGTGATACCGTCGCTTGGTACCAGGACACGGTCACAAATAGCCCTTGAGCGACTTGAATCATTGTCCCTTCCATTAATATTTCCACCTCCGAATATCAAGAACAAATCATTATAATTAGGAAGGGTCTGATTCCAATATGACCGTGCATCAGGGCAATCCTGCAAACAAGTTTAAGCTACAAGATTTTTCTGATTTTGTTAAAGAGAACTAAACAATGGATACAGGAAGTACCTTCAGATAAGCATGCCATAAAGAATCATCAGCAATTATCTTTTGACGCAGCTCGTCCCAAGCAAATCCACTATGATCAAGTAAACTTTTCATATCATTGAATTGCTTCATCAAGTTCAAGAAGTGGCTCCTTAAAATATTCTCATCACGCTGACATCCAAACTCAGAACTGAACTTTGTTGACATACAACTCCATTCTTGTCTGGTTAAATTTTTACCCATACTTCCTTGACGAACATGCTCAAGCATCAGGTCAATGAAATATCGGTCCATTGCTGGAGTCCAATTAGTCTTCCCATAGTGGTTATTGTTAAAAAATTGTCCTAAAACAAATTTAAGAACAAAAAACAAATTGGGAAGTGTACATGAGAAAGCTTCATCACGTATGTATCATCATTGCATCAACCTTGTTCATGTTTGAGCCTCATATATCCTCTAGTAACCATAAAGTAACCAATGGAACAAAAAGAAAAAGTAACACATTTCTAAAATGAAGCATGAAAATCTCCATGTTAACAAAAGCAGAGGTCATCATCAGTGCCTGTACCTGGACCTGACAGATTGGCCTCATCATCAGGAGAAGGCTTTCCATAAATCAAAAATAAATCATTGTAATCTTCCATAAATCTAGTTCCATAGAGTTCGACCTCCGGTTGTTCCTGTAATGTAGAAACATTAGCAGCACTTACTAGGAATTGCTGATATACTAAATCAAGACAAAGTGAAGCACCTTTATAAATGCATCCCACACATACATACCATGATGACCTGCACTGTACCATCCCATGAAAACCTTCTCCTCTCAAGAGAACTCTTCACAACACTGTGTAACTTCTGAAAACTTCTGCAACGGCTCTTCAAGATATCCTTGTCATATTGTGTTCCAAATCTTTCCTTGAACAACACAGCCATATCTATCCAAGCTTGACTATCTGTAGTATAGTCAATTTTATTCCCTCCATGTATTTGCTCTAACATAAGGTCAACAAAGTAGCGGTCCATCACAGGCGTCCAACTTGTCTCTGAAAGATCACCATCTGCATGGCAATCATCATGCTTTCCTGCCAATCACACGGCTTGATAACTTTTCCTTGTATTTGTAAATAATAATAGTAGTGCTTCAAGCCTCTAGGACCTGTAATCATATGTATGATGGAATTAAAGCAATCAAGCATAATAAAAGCTATATACCAACAGAATCTTATTCTTAAATTTGAGAAACAATCAGAAACACTGGTTACTCACTCCAGATTGAAAAGACTTGATCTACAACAAAAATCCTCATTTATGAGTTGAATCACTAAAGCATAAGCGATTCTCCATATTCAAGGTTTGCATAAGAAAAATTATTTTCCTGTAATTTATACCTGCATACCTAAAATAAGTTCATATATCTGCTAATGCATACCAATGATCATATCAGGGCTTTCACTGGCAAGATCAACATTATGTTCCCTCTGCCTGCATCGTTCGAAAGAACCTTCTTCACCATAGATAAGGCATAGCTTATGATAGCTGGGCACAGATTTATTTCTGTATGGCTGAGCATCAGGATGCATCTGCATACATCAAAACAAACATAAAACAATAAGTTCTTCAAACATATTTGCCAGAAGAAAGAGAAGGTAACTTCACCTTAATATAAGAATCCCAAACATGATCTTCAGCTATAATCATTTCACTGTTTTCATCCCAAGAAAATCCAGTTTGCTCCAGAATGACTTTTACAACATTATATTGCCTCCTCAAATGTTTGAATCGATTTCTTAAAATGTTTTTCTCACATGTTAAACCAACTTTAGCATTGAATAACTTGGTCATTTCCGTCCAAGCCTTAGATGTAAATTCATAACCAATCTTATTACCCCTAAGGGTTTGGTCTTGCAACAAGTCAATGAGATAGTAATCCATTAATGGGTTCCAAATAGGCCCAGGACCAAGACATCCAACAGAGTAATTACAATCCTTTTCTTCATCTGCATGAATGAAAAACCCATTAAAGGTGCAATAATGTGCGCATAAGAATACATACATATATATATATATATATACAAGGGAATCAAACATCAAGAACTAAAGAAGATCATCATCTAGAGTTGTTGCCTTTGATGAAATGCATCAATGACAGAAGCCAGCAGAGGATGCTGCTGAAGAAATGTAGAGCTCACCAGTCTCAATTTGTAAACATTTATTTTCAGTAATCTGATTTTGACGCTTAGCTCCATGATGCCCACTGGTAATCTCGTTGCTGTAAATCAGGCTCAAATGTTCATAATTTAATAAAGGCTTCCCTCTGTATGAATGTGCCTCTGGATGCCCCTTCATTAACAATAGCTATCTATTAATAAGCATATTTGCATAAGTTATCATCCGGAGACCAATAATATTATTGTTGTACCTTGATATACTTCTCCCAAATACCATCATCAGCTAAGATCATTTGGTGCTTTTCATCCCAAGAAAATCCATTTCTCTTGAGTATTCTTCTCATATGACTATAGTACTTAAACAGCTTATTATAGCGGCGCATCAGAAAACTTTTTCCATATTTAGAACAAAATCTAACATTTAATGAACTAAGAATGTCATTCCATGCTATGTTACTGAACGATTTATCTGTCTTATTGCCCTTCCTGACTTCATCCAGCATACGCTCAACAAGACATTGGTCCATGTCTGGTGTCCAATCTGTTGTCACATCCTCAATACTTGCCGGATGAATAACTCTTCCAAAGCCTATGATTAAGCAAAGAATTATTTAGGTTTGCATTTTCTAAATAACGAAGACAAACCCATGTTATCTGCCTGAGTACAATATTCATACTCAAACTTCATGTCTGTTTTTCTTTTTCTTTTTTATTCTGATCTTTCAAAGAAATCTGAAATTGTGAAAATTATATATATATATATATATAAATCATCACTTCCAGCCCATATCCTACTTTAGTTAATTAAACATATCACATTAATACAAGTCTCACAAATGTTTTTATGCATAGAAAGTAATAATCAGCCACCCCAAAATTTGACATACAGTTTTAAGACTCTACTGGAAAATGTAACCTTACACTACATTCTTTAGTGGACGAAAAATATACCAATAATGAGCCCTTGTATGTCATCATCAAAATCTACATCATGACTTGAACGGCTGTATCTTCCATCTGCTTCTGTGTATGCAAATATCAAGCACAAATCATTGAAGTTCACCAAAGACTTCGTCTTGTAACATTCTGAATCAGGGTGAGCCTGTATTACTTTTATCGGTGACTTTCAAGTACTATCAGATATACAAAATGAAAAGGCATAGAGATCAATTTAGCAGACCTTCATATAGGCATCCCATACTTCATCAGCAGCTACCACCATCTTTTGAGTATCGTCCCAGGAAAACTCACTCTGTTTGAGCAGATTTTTAACATCATTGTATTGCTTCCACAGAGCTGTATAATGACTTCTCAACATATCTAGGTCATATTTAGTCCCAAACTTTGAATTGAACATGGCCAGTATATCTGTCCATGATTGCTTGTTGAAAGTACGACCCAATCGATTGCCCCTGTGCATCTGATCCAACATGAGATCAATAAAGTATCTTTCCATCACCAATGTCCGACCAGTGTTTGCTGTATCCCTAGTCGGAGGAATTTGACTGTCCACCTTCTTCCTAGCAAAAGCAGAGTTGGCGATAATAAAAGCTTAAACACAGTCAAACCCAGTTCATGTGTTTCATCAAAAAAATAAAAGAGAGAAGATTTTAACCAGTTATGGTCCCATCAGGCTAGGATCGCATGGGACTAGATTCAGCAAGTCAAAGATAGTAATTCTCTTCAGTATTTTTCACATGAAGCGGCATCTCAGAACTTCAAACCTCAAACCATAGTTTGCTGCAATCCATTACATTGCTGAATGGTTTCAGTCATATAAGGAAACAATCTATTGGCATACTGTCTCAACTCAATCAGTACAAAATAGAAGATGATGATAACAATTGCATCTGTCAAAAAAGATTGAAAATAAAACACAACTTGTTAATATGATAGCTTAAAGCTAATGTACACAATAGAAGCAATTTCATGACATGACTAAAAGACGAACAACAAGTTGAGAAGCGGAGCTCCCGAGATGGATAGATGCACAAATTAAAATGTCAAAAAGAAAAGGTTAAAAAAACGGAAGGAATAATAAATTCACGGGACATATTTGATTCTCTTGTACAAAAAATGATACATGCCCTTTATTTGCGTCGGGAAAAGACAAGGGAGAGTGTAAGGTCAAAAAAATGGGGAGGACACGGGCAAATCGTTTCGGGTCGGTTTTAACGGGTCATGAAAGGCTACAACTGGTTGCGATCTGATCCGCTTTGTCATAAGATAAACAACATCCATATATTGCAATCAAGTCCCTCCCTCGTGTTCCAAAAAACACCCATTTGTTTCCAGTCCTTTTCTTTGGTTAAAATAAATGTACCATCTGTATTTTAACGTTTTATAATTGATCTGATCTAAACCGATCAATTTTTTAGATATCACTTTGTATCAAAATATTATTTAAAATAACGGTAAGATAGAGTTCGTTTAAATTTTTTATATAAAATATCAAGTTACAAATCACACATGTAATTAATGCTTAAATTATTTTAAAAGCTACACTAATATCTAATTAGTCTAAATTACTCAAAAACATATATTAAGTTGATGGTTTCGCTATTAAAAATCTAATTCCTTTAGTTCTAAGAAGTTACAAGGATTATTTTGAAAACATTAAAATACAACATGATATTATAAAATAACCATACGATTTACTTAAATGTTTTAAGAAATATGTGATCCAAACCTATAAAAAAGCGCATGATTTGCATTCATAATTGACTTATTAACATGTGATGTTGACAAATTCAGGGGCATAAAGGTTATTAGGCAAATTTATTAAAAATTTACATTAGCTATCATCAATTATTTAACCAACTCATTAAACATGTACTGAAGTTCTTAAATTACCAAATTAATGTGAATGTGAAGACAAACAATAACAAAAATTAGTGAAGTCATCAAGAAAATAATACATAAATATTAGGCCATAATAGTTAGCATATCTATCAGAACAAAGGCTCAAAATTAATTTTAAGAAATCAAAATAAAGGAAATTATTACATTCAAATTCAATAAGTGACAATTTAAATAAAAAGAAAAATGTTATAAATAATCATATTCAATAAAATAGATATAAAAAAATTCCTAAGAATCTAAAAAATCTCCAATGGGACGTATAACTAGTTCATCCTTATTAGATAAATGATTCAAGTTTAACTTCAAAATTACAAGATTTTAAATCAATTTACTAGATATTCCGCTCTTAACAATGTTTAAAAAATCGAATCAGACCAGCCAACCAAAAACAGTATGAACCGGCTAGTTGTCCGATTTTATTTAAAAACCTCTCTATATAAAAACTCATCGGTTTATCAAAGAACCGATTGGTTTATCAATAAACCGGTTATTTTATATACAGGTGTAACTAAACTTCATATTTAATAAATCAAAACTTTCCTCCTTGCCTTTACTCTTTGCTCTTCATCATCTTCTCTTTGTAGATCTCATTGCCTCCATAGATGCATGTAAGTAAATATGATACTTGTGGGTAACTCATGCATGCAGAAATCGAGTCCTGTTGACTCTCCTTGTGAGGTTATTATGAACTCAATGGCCAAAGGAGTTATATCATCTAACTCGTGCAGTTGGTATGAGATAACGAGCTTTTTGAAGCATCTTGGATATCCTACTTCCTTTGCGATTAAGTATTGCGATTGAAGGAATTGTCTCTACATCTGACTAAGAAGGATATTCTTGATCCAATTAATGGCATACTCAATCTTAGGAATAAAAAATACTTCTTATTATTATTCCTCGTTTGTGCTTCCTAAATTTTTATGCTTGCATTCCCTAACAATTTGGCAAAGGATGATGTTTTGTTTACCAACTCGCAGACAATTTTAGAACTTCTTTGTTTGAAGCTTGGGAAAGCAACAAATTCAAAGCTCTTTTAGTCTCTTTTCTCTTTTCCTTTGATTTTATGGTTTTAGGTACTATTGATGTATGCCTTACTGGCCTTTGTAAATTTTTGCATTGTGTTGTTTTCTCTGGTTAAGGTATACATGAGTGGAGCAGTTGATAGTTATGCATTAGTATATGTTTTTCTAATTATTTGGTATGTGCTTCTTGCATGATAGGTTAGTATTATTGTGTTTTAGGACTTGTTTTGTGTCTTTGTGTTTAGTTTGATCTTCATGGTTGTTCTTTTGTATTTGATATTGGTTTAGGTTAGAAAATGATTATTTTGGTGTATGAATGGAGGGTGGACATGTTGGCCCTAGAATTATTAATATTATTATTAAGCATAATTTAAATAATTTTTGAGGTTTTGATAGATTAATCATTTAGGAATTATTTAATTATGTCAAAGTTAGTAGGATTTATTGCATGGGTTAATAGAATTAAAATGTTAAGGTTATAAGAATGTTCAAGGGTATTTTTAGCAAGACACTTAAGCATAAAAGACATAAGGCTTATAATGAAGGGCAAAATGGACTTTGCACACTCATT